>OY744481.1:361931564-362299636 GCA_963556165.1 Tipula helvola
AGAGTTCTAAATTTAAATTTGGATGGAATGGTTTTAATATGTATATTCGGGAAAACAGAGTTTTAATTTTAAAATTAGATCGAATTATTTTAAATTTTAAAAATTCTATCAAAAGCTATTTTAAAATTCTAAACGATTTTCTGGTAAAGAAAGTTGTAATTTTAAATTATTTTCAAAAATTTAGATTACATTTATTAATTTTAAAATAGGAAAGTTATTTCTGGAAAAGCAAGATGGTTTCAAAATTAGGATAGATATATTTTAAATTTCAAAATGCTCCCTTAGAAAGATTTAATTTTTAATTATTCCACAAATAAAAGGATAATATTTAAAGCTAGTATGGACGTTCTTGATAAGAATCATTTAATTTCAAAGCATTTTGGAAACAGAGGTTCAATTTAAAATTGGTATGGATTTTCTTTTAGTTTTAAAATATTCTCGAAAAAATATTTATAATTTTAAATTAGAGTAGAATTTATGGGAAAGGACAATTAATATTTTTTTTTTTTTTCGCTGGCGCTACATCCCATAGAGGGATTTGGCCGCTTCATTTGAAGTTTCGTAATCATTTTTTTTTAATGGATAATGAGTGATTAATTCATTGATACAACATTAACCAGCCGTGATTTTTTCATCACCCGCCGGGAATCGAACCCGGGACCTCCGGAGCGTAAAGCAAGAATGCTAACCACTGTGCCACCGGGGCGGCAATTAATATTGGTTTAATTTTATTTCTAAAATATTCTAGAAAAACAAGTTTAATTTAAAACTTAGAATGGGGTTTTTGGGGAAAAAAAATGTTATTTAAAAATTAGAATAGAAATATTTAATTTTAAATTATAGATTTCCAATCTAAAAAAAATAATGAAAAATTTAAGTTTTATACAAGGTATTGTTTTATAGTATGGGTTTCAATTTATCAATGTGTCATTTTATCCTGGGAAGGGTATTTTAATTTGAAAACTGCTGGAAAAGGGAGACTTAGTTTTTAGGTTAATGTGGCAATTCTGAACAAGGACGGTTTAATTTTAGGCATTCTTTAAAAAGAAAATTTAAATTTGCAATTAGAATGGAAACAGTTTTATTTTAATATGGCATTTACTGTAAAAAAGAGATATTTTAAAATATTAAATGGCCTTTCTGGTATAAAGGTAGATTTATTTTATAAATATTCTGGATTCAGAGTGTTATGTACTAAATATTTCAGAAAAGCCAAGTTTAGCTATAAATTTTGATTAGAATTTCTGGAAACGAATATTTAAATTCAAAATATTTTGCAAAAGGGAACTTTCAATTTTTAATTTGAATGGAAATATTTTTAATAATCATATATTCTGGGAAATGAGTATTTTTATAATTAAAATGTGATTTCTAGAGAAGGACGATTCCATTCCAAAACATTCTGAGAAATAAAACTTTAGTTTTAAAATTAGAATGGAATATCAGAAAAAGGAAGCTTTCATTTAACAAAAAAATCTGCGAATAAAGTTTTAAAATTAGAAAGGAACAATTTTTAATTTTCAAGATTCTTGAAAAAGAAGATTTAATTATAAATTATAAAGAAATTTTGGGAAACGAAAGACTTAATTTTGAAATATACTGGAAAAGGCAGGTTTAATTTTAAACTAAGTTAAGGGATTTCAGGAAACGTTATTTAAAAATATTCTAAAAAGTAGAATTCCAATTTTAAAATTAGAATAAAAGCTTAAGTTTTCCAATCTTCTAAAAAAGTGAGATTTAATTTTTCATTTAGAATTGAAATACTTTTAGTATTAGTTTAGAAATTCTTGCAAAGAGAGATTCAATTTTAAAATTAGAATCGCAGTTCTGGAAAAATAAAATTTAATTTTAAAATTTGTGTCAAATTTCCGAAACAGGAAGATTTTAGTTTAAAATATTCTGCTACTTTTACATATTAATCAGGTTTACCTAACTGCCGCGTAACGTGCAAGCCTCGTATAGGTAGCATTTCCTTAATGTTTTAACATTTCAGTAACTTCCGCTAAACCTATTTCTCACAAATATTTACATCGGTTTGTTACTTTTGTCATTTTCTCTTTAATTTGAAATATAGCCAACGAAAGTTGTAGGCCAAATTGGGTACAGAGAAGTTTTTGTATATTTACGACCAAGGCCCAGAATTGCAATCATGCTAAGCCAGATTAAAAATGTTAACTAGATCATGCTAAGCCAGCTTAAAAATGTTAAACCGATGTTGAGAAGAAACCCCTGAATTTATTTTTCTAAGTTTATCCCCACTTAGGTACCACTGTAATTTCCGATTTATCACAAATGTTAATTCCATAGGGTATAACTGTTTCGGGAAATATGAAAATTAATATTCACGGAGGAGGGAGGGGGGGGGGGGGTTCCCCGGGTATTCTTTTTTTGTCTTATTTGAAGATTTCAAAAATTTTAATTTTTTTGGTAGAAATGAAGTAAAATGCAAAATCAATTTTTGATTAAGTTGATAATGCATGAAACTATATATTAAAGTATTTTTCATGTTTATTGTAATAAATCTGAATATTCCTAAAACAATATCTAATGATGATATTTGGTTGACTAATGAATAAAATACCTTCAGTATTTTAAACCCCGCCTTTTATATAAGCTATTAAAAAAATCGATCTATGCGTGCTTTAGTACCAGTACCTTATACGTTTAAGCGAATTTAATCATTATTTAACATTATCTTAAATACGCATAACGTGATATAGTTACAGACATTTATTGATCAGCTGCCTTATGACAAACCATATTTACCATAGATTCAAAAATTTCGGTATAGTACAACTAATGTAAACATTAAATAGTGCTAACCTTCTAAATATTGTAAACATTATAAAAAATTTATTTGTGAAAGTCCCCTGTTTTCGGTGTCCTTTCCAAGAATTTTAAGAACTCGTTATTAGAACATAAAACATTTTTTTTTACATTCAATTCGTATTGACTGGACGAAGAAGGGCATAAAATATTTAAAAACAAAGGAAATACTTAAAACCATTGTTAAATATTCATAGAACTGTGATACTAGACAACCCAATTTATAATGCATACGACCTGTGAATATCGTATATAAAGTAAATATAGCAATTTTCTTTATTTTCCTATCATTTCCACTAAACAATATACAACTCATTGATTTTATGTCATGAATTGAAAAATTATTCAAACTTTTTTTTTTTTTTTTTTGTATGTTGATATATTTTCCATTATTCTCGTTACATAAATAATTCTCTATCATTTTTCGATAGAATTAAATTCCAGAATTAGAAAAATTGGGAAAAAAATCGATTAATGTTAATTCACATAACATATACGAGTGTTTATGTATAAACCTTACATAGGTAGGTATACAATATAAATACGTATCTATTACTGATTCAATCAATCTAATACAGTTCAAAAATATATTTTATTAATGATATCGATTACATTTCTCCTGGTTGTAAATGTTCTTATCGCTCATGAAATATAAAGAGATAGAGAGAGAATTTTTTTTTTACATTAGATAACAAAAAATTAGGTTAATAAGTTTCGTGGTTAATGATCTTGCCACAAGGCACTTTATTTATGTTGTTTGCTTCTCATCTGCATTAATAACATTAACAACAACAACAAGAACAAAAAAACGAATGATATAAAAATGCCTCGAATAAAATAGTATCTAGTAATTACCAAAATAAAATACTACTGTAGAAGTTAAAAATTGGTTATCACACCCTATGGATTTTTGATTAATTAAATTTCTGGCAATGAATAATTAACTGGAGAAAAATTTTGGAAATTCAAATAAATTATTTAGATAATGATGGTTGTGCGTTTGGTGAATGCCCATAAAGATAAGTATGTAGGTTCTTTTGGTTCAAAATATGGATACGCACAAATTTTTGTCATCATAACTCAAAAGTCATTTTAATTTATGAATGTTTAATCTTGCGTTCAATAGTATAAAAAAATGGGAAATACACTAATAATTAATCTTTTAGTATTACGATGATGTCAACACACTTATCGTTAAATTTTTCAGGGTTAATGATTTTTTATATTTTTTTTGTAAAATTTAGTAGATGATAATTATATATGAAATTCAATGCTGTGTGCCCTATGCCTTCGAATTTTAATTTACGGTGAAACCGTTTAGCAATAATTCAATAAATTTAATCTATAGACAATCAAAAAAAGCGCAACTACATGTTCTTATAAATTTCATAAAATCATAAAAAAAAATTGATTAAATCGCGCTGAATATGAAATTATGTTTTACATTTTACATTTATTGAGGTTTTTCTAAGGACTCTTGACCTTGTTAATATTGGCTTTGTATTGAGTTGTGATGAGTTTTTTGAAAAATTTGTGTTGAACAATTTCGAGATTTTTCGTTACATTCGATAGCTATTATTTTCGGAGCTTTCAGAGTTACAGATTATTTCAGGTTTCAGGAAAATCAGCAATAGCGGGATGCCAAAAACAGATTTATCGCCTAAAAAATGTGTAACTAAACGAAATATTTGGATTAGAAACCGAAAAGTTTTAATTGTTCCGGACGAAAATTGAATCGAAGCTTTTTCACAAAATAAGGTTTATGCTTGAATATCGCGAGTATTTGAAGTTTGAACAAATTCTACAACAATATATTTTCATTTAGCACTTTGACAATAACAACACACTGATTTAATTCAGATTTGATCTAAATGGTGTTATCGTACGAAATATTTTGACTTGAAACCGAAAAATTTTAATGGCTACAGATGATAATTTAATTGAAGCCCTTGTTTCCATCTAGGTCTGAACTTAAAAGCTTAGAAAGCTGTAACCTGTTTAAAAATCACAAACAATCGATAGTTCGATCAAACATTTCACAAAAATAAAGTTAATGCTTTAATATCGCGACCATTTGAAATTTTAACAAAGTTGACAACAACAACACACTGATTTAATTTAAATTTGTTGTAAAATTTGTTACGATTCGAAATATTTGAATATAATATTTGAGAAACCGACCGTTACCGACGACAGTTTAATCGAAATTAATTTCTACTTAGTCCGAAGCTACAAGTTAAGAAAGCTCGGAAAGCTCGAACCTGTTTAAAAATCATGAACACTCGATAGCTCGATCAAACATTTATCTAACAAAAACAAAGTTTATGTTTGAACATCGCGAGTATTTGAAGTTAGTTTAAACAGGTTTGAATACAACAATTTTTCGTTTAGTATTTGTCAACAACATTACACTGATTTTACTGAAATTTGTTGTAAAATATGTAACTAAACGAAAAATTCAGACTAGAAACCGAAAAATTTAAATTATTGCCGTCAACAAATTAAATGACGGTTGTTTCTCAACCTAATATTTGCTGTGTAACCTATTAGAAGGCCATCGAATTTTTATTTATGGTGAAAACCGTTTACAAATAATTCAATAAATTTATTCTACATAATCTAGAAAAAACCGCAATTACTTTTTCTTATAAATTTCATAAAATCGTAAAAAAAAATTGTTTAAATCGCCCTGAATATGAAATTATGTTTTACATTTTACATTTTACATTTTACATTTTACATTTTACATTTTACATTTTACATTTTACATTTTACATTTTACATTTTACATTTTACATTTTACATTTTACATTTTACATTTTACATTTTACATTTTACATTTTACATTTTACATTTTACATTTTACATTTTACATTTTACATTTTACATTTTACATTTTACATTTTACATTTTACATTTTACATTTTACATTTTACATTTTACATTTTACATTTTACATTTTACATTTTACATTTTACATTTTACATTTTACATTTTACATTTTACATTTTACGTTTTACGTTTTACATTTTACATTTTACATTTTACGTTTTACGTTTTACGTTTTACATTTTACATTTTACATTTTACATTTTACATTTTACATTTTACATTTTACATTTTACATTTTACATTTTACATTTTACATTTTACATTTTACATTTTACATTTTACATTTTACATTTTACATTTTACATTTTACATTTTACATTTTACATTTTACATTTTACATTTTACATTTTACATTTTACATTTTACATTTTACATTTTACATTTTACATTTTACATTTTACATTTTACATTTTACATTTTACATTTTACATTTTACATTTTACATTTTACATTTTACATTTTACATTTTACATTTTACATTTTACATTTTACATTTTACATTTTACATTTTACATTTTACATTTTACATTTTACATTTTACATTTTACATTTTACATTTTACATTTTACATTTTACATTTTACATTTTACATTTTACATTTTACATTTTACATTTTACATTTTACATTTTACATTTTACATTTTACATTTTACATTTTACATTTTACATTTTACATTTTACATTTTACATTTTACATTTTACATTTTACATTTTACATTTTACATTTTACATTTTACATTTTACATTTTACATTTTACATTTTACATTTTACATTTTACATTTTACATTTTACATTTTACATTTTACATTTTACATTTTACATTTTACATTTTACATTTTACATTTTACATTTTACATTTTACATTTTACATTTTACATTTTACATTTTACATTTTACATTTTACATTTTACATTTTACATTTTACATTTTACATTTTACATTTTACATTTTACATTTTACATTTTACATTTTACATTTTACATTTTACATTTTACATTTTACATTTTACATTTTACATTTTACATTTTACATTTTACATTTTACATTTTACATTTTACATTTTACATTTTACATTTTACATTTTACATTTTACATTTTACATTTTACATTTTACATTTTACATTTTACATTTTACATTTTACATTTTACATTTTACATTTTACATTTTACATTTTACATTTTACATTTTACATTTTACATTTTACATTTTACATTTTACATTTTACATTTTACATTTTACATTTTACATTTTACATTTTACATTTTACATTTTACATTTTACATTTTACATTTTACATTTTACATTTTACATTTTACATTTTACATTTTACATTTTACATTTTACATTTTACATTTTACATTTTACATTTTACATTTTACATTTTACATTTTACATTTTACATTTTACATTTTACATTTTACATTTTACATTTTACATTTTACATTTTACATTTTACATTTTACATTTTACATTTTACATTTTACATTTTACATTTTACATTTTACATTTTACATTTTACATTTTACATTTTACATTTTACATTTTACATTTTACATTTTACATTTTACATTTTACATTTTACATTTTACATTTTACATTTTACATTTTACATTTTACATTTTACATTTTACATTTTACATTTTACATTTTACATTTTACATTTTACATTTTACATTTTACATTTTACATTTTACATTTTACATTTTACATTTTACATTTTACATTTTACATTTTACATTTTACATTTTACATTTTACATTTTACATTTTACATTTTACATTTTACATTTTACATTTTACATTTTACATTTTACATTTTACATTTTACATTTTACATTTTACATTTTACATTTTACATTTTACATTTTACATTTTACATTTTACATTTTACATTTTACATTTTACATTTTACATTTTACATTTTACATTTTACATTTTACATTTTACATTTTACATTTTACATTTTACATTTTACATTTTACATTTTACATTTTACATTTTACATTTTACATTTTACATTTTACATTTTACATTTTACATTTTACATTTTACATTTTACATTTTACATTTTACATTTTACATTTTACATTTTACATTTTACATTTTACATTTTACATTTTACATTTTACATTTTACATTTTACATTTTACATTTTACATTTTACATTTTACATTCATTGAGGTTTTTCTATTCCTGATGTGAGCGATCTTTACATAAGTGGCATAAAAAGTTACAAAAGAAGGACGATAAAATCGGTCGTCAAATTATGGTAACTGGTCGATTCTATTTTTTGAATGACGGAACTCATCTTTTATTAAATGTCGTTAGATCTAAAATGTCATATGTTTACTCAAAATTATGATTGAAAAATTCATAATCCTTTTAGCTTGAACGTTTTCAACTGTTTATTCACTAGGCAGTACCATGCCCACTAATTTAGTTCTGTGGTTATTTTCTGAATTAAATATCAAAATAAAGCATAACCAAATGTTGAAATATTTTGCTTGGTTTCCAACACACTTGCTAACTAATTTTTATCAACCTCCATCTATTGAAATGAGCACATCTAGATCCAATTAATGTAAATAAGATTATTGTGCCTTTATTTCTACTGAACCTTAACATTACTTATCATCATTAAATTCCATTTAAAATTAAATGTGTGTTCATGTCTCTACGATAAGAATATTGTTAACAAAAAATTATAATTTTTGTAGTGTTACTTAAATTTGAATGGTGATGAATGTGGTTCTCATTAAGTGATTATAATGAAATTAATTCTGGTGTGGTTGAATATAGTTGTATGTGTTGGCCTATCGGTAACAAATATCCGTGAAAACTTTCCAAATATTATTGCTTTAAATGTAACAGGTATATTGTAGTGAATAATATACTAAATACTAACAGTAACCTTAATATAAGCTTTAATTTGGTGTAGTGAATAGACATTAATACTTTTACATTGTGTTATTCATGTTCCAATGTTATTATGTATTATATACAATAAATAAATCTAAAAACCCATGTATAACCCAAACAAGTCCAAAATATTAAGCCTTACATATTTGTAATAATATGAATAAATTCCTTATGTAAATCTTAGTTAAGCTCAAATTTCTGTACCAATATTCCCTATCTCTCTCTCTGTGTGTTATTAAATCAGTGACCTAAAAATCTTATCAAGAACCCTAATACTTATGTATATTGTGTATTATATCAACAATAGCGACAAATAAGAAGCAAAAACGGAAACCCATCAAATTAAGATGAAATGAAAGAGGTTTGATTTAAACGTAAAAGAAACACCAATAAGAGGGCATAGCTGTACTTGTAAATAAATTTTGCTTTTTTTGGGTGATGTACAAAAACTGGTAAATCATGATACGAGAAATTTTTGTAATTTAATTTTGCTTGCTTTTAAGAAAAAATTTTCTTTGGATATTCGATTAGTGTAATGAATTTGATTTTGATTTAATGATAAAATCAGTTTCATTGTGGATACCCTTGGAATTATTTAAGTTATTGGTGTGATTTTGTAAATTATTGTGCTATATTCTCATCAAGACTTGTGCAGTGGACCAATGTTTTATGGAATATATATAAATTAAACTTCAGAACGTTAAGTCAGAATATAAAAATTGAAAGCAAGGCTGACTGCTGAGTTATTGGCATACTTACTCCTATCTTGTAAAGTATAGCTGACCTCAAATTATTTTTAATTAGTTACACTATTTATTTCGCTCACTATTTTTTATAAGTATGAAAACCATCGATTTTCAAGTTTCTCTCTTAACAGACGATAAATAGATAAGAAGCTTAAAATTAAAAACCAAAATTTTAACGAAAATTAAATATTCTCAAACAAATCGCCAAATTTATAACTCGCTTGGGTTCCCTTTGGAGAAGATGAACTGGTCTCTCAGGATTCAAGTGAATAGTTCTAATATGCTCTGTTTCTAGTAGAAATTAGATGCAGGTATATTTACACTATTTACAGTGAATCATCAACCCTACTAGCTGTGTTAACTGCAAAAATTATTGGTAAAAGCAAAAAAATATTTCTTAGCAGTTATTTGGGCCAGTTGTCGTATAAAAGTAGTTTAAGGAGAATCTGCTAAATAACCGAATAATAATATTGTGTTGGATACATTTTGCAGGGTCCTCTATTGTCTGTTTATCAGCAATTTTTCATATTGTACTGTAGACAGCTGAGATTGGTGTACGATATTCTGACTTGACATTACAAACAATTTAAATGTCCGTGTGGTAATAATGTAATCATGAAGTGTTTCTTAAACTTGATACGCCTTTCGACAATCCAGCCTGTGAATTATTCAATGTGTTAATCGAAAAATTAGTCTTAGACCTTGGGTCCCTAAATAATTAATTCATCTTTCTGACACATTTGAATTAGTCGAAACAGAATCGAGTAGCACTTGAAATTTTAGCCACATTCAACCACAATTGTTGATAAGGTGGATATTGAACGACAGGTTCTTGCAACTAAATAATTTGTGTTATTATTGTTTTGTGTGTATTGTGGCATGATGTGAAACTAGCTGCTTATGGAAGGTAACCTAGAAAAATTATTTCTTAATTATATTTGAGACCCGAACCCTATAAGCTATCTATATGGTAGGAAATTTGGTTTCGGAAGTTTTATATTTCCAAAGTTGACTAAATTCTACGCCTAATTTTTCCATGAATTCGCAATGGCTAAATAAATGAGCCAAGCTTTGCGTATACCAATTATATAGTCGTATATTTTCAATTAAATTGATGTCCATAAGATTGAAATCATTTTTGGTTGTGAAAAAAATTTCGTCTGGAAGTTTCAACAATAGCCTTCTTCTTATCAAACTTTTTTATGCGGCGTTTTAAAGCTGCGACCTACCTCTTAGTTGTACGAACAGGTACATATATATCTGAACAGATGGCAAATACGCATTTTTATGGACCGTGGAAATGAAGATTGCGTGCGGCGTAAAAAATGGCGTATGGTGCCTGACTGCTCAGCTTAGGAAATTTGATGTATCGTACTCATTAAGAAATCACAATAAGCTTAAGAGTAAAAATGAAACAGAGCATCGTATATAATACTTACAATAAATCAAGCTAAATTTCGAAACAAAAATGTTCGATAAGAAGAAAGATGTCCTCCTGAAATTCCATTTGGTACCCACTTCTTAATTCTTAAGCAATTTAAATCAAGGCTTCCATTGAGAAATCACATGGCTTAAGGATGAGAATTAACCACAACATCTTTGATAATATTTAAAACTGAATCATTCCAGTTTCAAAATTCCAAGAGCCATGACAAAATTAAACATGGAGAATTTTGAAATTTCTTGAAACTAACTGCTCAACCCCTAGACAATAAGGGCCTCTTAAAGCCTGGAATTATTTGAAAAATCACGGGTCTTAAGATCGAAAATTGTACACAACACCTTAGGGACATAATACTTAAAACTAATCTCGGCGAATATCGAAATTTCTTGCGCAGATCGTAGATATGTCTTTCTATGTGAGGAATCCGGCTTCATATACCATTCACTCTTAATTAATCGCCAAAACAAAATCGGCGCAAGAAATTTCGGAAATGGCCGGTTAATTTTCACTCTTAAAATGCGTGATTTTTTAATGATGGTAAAGATTGAGGTTGCTGAAGGATTAAAAAATCGAATTCCATACGTTATTTAACTAAGACATCTCTTAGATCGGCACAAGAAATTTAAAATTATGGCGTGATTCATGGTAAATGTCATGTAAAGCGTTTTGGTTAATTTTCACCCCTAACCCTTGGATTTCTTAACGAGGGTAGCATTTGAAATTGTCTTTGAATTAAAAAGTCGGATACTATTTCCACGAGACATCACTGAAATCGATGCCAAATTTATATATATTAAAATAAATTGTTTATCCACTAGAAATATATATTTTGACCAACTAAACTATCAATAAGCAATTTTTTCACAAATTGTTTAATGTTTTTGTCTAATGAGTACCATCAAAAGTAAGACCGAATTTTAATTTTCGTTTTACCAATTCCGCAGAGTTTTTGATGACATAAATTTGAAATTTCTTGGTGCAAACTAACTTGAATTACTAAATGGTTACTATAAAATATACATATACCCATCATCACAACGTTACTCACATTTTTTAATTTATTGATACTCCGGCCACTCATTTATCATAAATTCTTCCAAGCCAATACCTCTTTATGAACCTGAGAAAAAAATTTCTCTGCTGCTGATAAAGTACATGATGCAAATATTACTGGTTTTATCTCCCAGTTAGAGAAATGAGAAATCTCAGCCCTAAATTCATCGGTAGCTACGAGTATTAATATTGGCTTCTGTGGTCAAATATTCCAGAATATTGCTATTAGTTACCAACAACTTTGTGCCTTTAAAAGACTTTGCTAAACGATCTGACCATTTAATGTTGTGCCTCTATTTGATAAAGAATATCACAGGACTAACCCATTCGGAATATTTAACTGGATCTTTGACACCTTTACTTACCAACCGATTAATCTCTGCTGACAATCCTGCTTTCAATCACAAGGGAACAGCGTAAGACTTATGACAAATTGGGGTACACGACTTAATATGGATATTTTTTTTTTTTTTTTTTTTTTTTTTTTTTTATCAATTTTTTTAATTGGGTGCAGAGCGGACTTATTAACGGTCCTAGCTCCTTGTAACTGTCAGAGCTTCTGCACCCAATGCGCGATCCTGCAAGTAAAGATTAATAGCTACCTTAAATTTATTCATTTTATATTCCTTCGGAAATTTGAAATGTATTAGCGAATTCCACTTTTTTGATGTTCGGTATATAAATTCGCGCTTGATTTCTTCAGTTCGAGGTTTCGGGAGCTTCACCGTAAACCTATGTGCATTGGTTGTTCCTCTTGTTACTCTTGTTGTTGTAACGAATGGTGGTATTTTCTCCGATAATTCTGCAGAACATTTACCATGTAAGCATCTGTAGAAGACGCAGAGTTCTGCAACATCTCTGCGATGCTGTAAGCTGTCTAGTTCTTGAGTAAGTCTGGGATTCCGTATTATTCTGATAGCGCGGCGTTGAACCCTGTCCAATAAGTGGAGGGTGGTACCAGACGCACCTCCCCAAACTTGACAGCAATACTCTATACATGGTCGGATGAAGGTTTTATATATCTGGAGAACTTGATGCGATTTGAAAAACCTTCTGCATCGATTCAGGAACCCGAGTTTTTTTGAAGCTGATTTAGCCAATGCAACAATGTGTTCATTCCATTTGAGTTTGTTACTTATTTGAACACCAAGCAGTCGAATTGAGTCGCAACCCATAAGCGTATGGTTTTTTACCACAAATGGGTAGTGGTTGCGACTTTTTTTACGTGAGAATGTGCATATTACCTGCGAATAACATGAATGTTGTCCTCCGATACCAAATAAATCAAATCAAATCAAATAATGCATTATACAGTGAATATTAATAATAAATGATTTTCCAAATTCCTGAGGAGATCCTAAGAAGCTGACACCAAAGGAGCCTTTACGCAAAATTGATAAGATCTAAGCTATCCAAAATAATTTTTTAGTACAAATTTAGTACAAAATTTGTGCGAATGGTCATCCACATAAGACTCATGGTTCCAACGTGCGTAGTTTTTTTTTGGGAAGGACAGTCCTTCTTTCGTGGAATTTTTCCTTTCTGCGTTCTATACCCTAAAATGTCCTTTATTGTATGAAAATAATATTTTTCGATATAAAATATTTGTTTGGTACAATATTTTATTTATACTCTAGCTGTGGAAAAATTGTAAAAGAGTAAAGAATCATCAAAATTTATTATATTTTTGTAAAAAGATAGCTGTGGGCATATTTAGCCTAATAGATAAATTGCGGGATGATAACCAGTTAGGAAATAGGTTTTATGGTTGCAAAGTAAATAAAATGTTTGAAAATCAAAGATTCTGGCAAAATATTGTATCATAAGGACTTTAATAATTTGTAACAGAAATCTAAGAATATCTAGTAAATGAATTTAATTCACCGAAAAAACTTGTTATTAAAACTTTTAATTTTGGCGTTATCAAATAATTTGGGCCCTTAAATTTGTATTACCCGTGAACAAAAATTAAATTGTTTTCATCTCTTCAAAACAAATTGGAAGTATACGGGTTTTCAAATATGTAATTATTAGCTTCACATTTTTTTCTCAAATGTCTGAGTATTTTTCTACGAAGCAAACTATTTTAATTATTTTATCATCAGTTGAATTTGCAAGTTCTGAAAGAAATTTTTAAACAATAAGACGGGAAAAAGGTGAAATTCGATCTATATGATAAAAGCTCGATTATTTGAGCTAATCCTCCTTGTTATTCACAGTGATATTACGAGGAATTGCTATAGGCAAATTCAACCATCGAATATGAGCAATTGGTATGCAAGACATACGATAAAAGATTCTACACTGCGCCAATTAAAAAACGGAACAGAAATTTTCTTCAGAAAAATACCCAGATTTGAACGCTTGTATCTTGATGAAATAACACCTTTCAAAAAAAAAAAAAAATTATTTTTGAAGGAAATTTTGTTTTCTTTTCGATATTGGAAACCGTTTTATTTTATTTTGTTTTTTTATGACTTTTTTGAGTAAAACAAAAGGTGTCTAAAAAAAAAAATTGCCGCTGTTTGAAACTGTAAACGAACTTGCTCCATATTTCATTCAAAAATCCAATTCAGCAATTTTATAGAGAATTTAGAAAACTTCCAAAATGATACAAGGAAAATTTCTGTGCGGCCACTCTTTGTCGAGTTATCCAAGTTTTAGTGTGTTAACGTTTTAGTGTTAAAGTGACTTAACATTTTATCGTAGAGTGCTAAGTTTACAAGAAAAAAAAATTTACTTCTACGCTTGTTGATACGTTTTCTCTTAAACTTCAATAACTCAACAAGGAGTGGCCGCACAGAAATTTTCCTAGTATCATTTTGCAAGTTTTTAGAAAATGGAAACATTTATGCAATTTTTATCAGTTTAAAGATTGTATAAAATTTAGAGAGCTTAAAGAAAACAAACAATCTAAAAATGTAAAGCGTTTAAGAATCTTAAAATAGTTAAGAATTTAATAAGTCCTTAAACAGATAAAAAACTGAAATTATGAATATAAAAAGATAAATTCTTCTCTTTAAATTCTTTAATTTTTTAAAATTTCTTTACATATTTAAATTCTGTAATTATTGAATTTGCAGATGAAAGAACTTGAATTATAACAATAAACTTGAATTTTAAGATAAAGAATTTAAAAGTTTAGAAAATGAAAGAATTTATAGATATAGAGAACTCAACAAATTTAAAACAATTAAAGATTGTTTAAAATTTAGAGAATTTAAAGAAAAGGAAATTTAAAGAATTTAAAAAATTTGAAATTTGAAACGATTTAGAAAATTTAAGGGAGAACACCACTGTAACCTACCATTCTCAAGTGCTTAGTTTGGTATTTGTTTTTTTTTTTTTTTTTGATGAATGGGTTGGGTTTAGAGAGAAAAAACGTTTAGGCTATATTTGGCATATATTAAAGTAAACAAATTTTTTTTTTTTTATGTAGAAAAAATACAAAATGGCGGCGCAAGAGTAGCTTTAGTAGAAGTGATTTTGACTCGAGTCGCTCCACTGCACGCGGTAGAAGCGTCTTAAATTTGTTCCTGGAACAAAAAGTAAAATATTTTCATGAAATAAATTAGTTTTAGCATCGAAGCACTTGAGGAAATTAAAAAATTCGAAAAAACGAAAAATAGAGACAAGTTTGATGTTTGAAAAAAAAATTTCATTTTTCGACTATAATTTTCGTATAAAAAGTTCTATATCGTTTTTAATTTTTAATGAATCAAACAAAACCCAGGTGCTTCGATTTTAAATCTATTCAAGAAGCTACAGTTAAAGTTTCAAGTCGATTGAACAAAAATTGATTTAGATTTGCGGCGTGCAGAATTCCACAACACGATTTCGAGAAAAACGCGTTTAAAGTTTTTGGAATCACTAACTTTTGAAATTGTTTACATACCACTAATCAGTAATGCCAGCTCTATACAGTTGTCCTTCTACGTTGATATACGCTTCATTTCTGGCCTTGGAAGCTGCCAAATTGCCTCTGCATGTGAAATTCTCTTGGCACCACTTTCAACACAGAAATTATAACAATTAGGCCCAATTTTCACACCTATTGTTTCTAAAACGTGAACAAGGGATAGTAGACCATCGTTGAAAGTCATTATAGTAATATCAGCTTTAATATCGAGCATAAATTTACCACCAGAACTATTTTTTAGAGCGATCGTCCACACTACATTGTTAAAGCTCTCATTTGTATTTTGAGTATATCCACCCAAACAGCGCTCAAGCAGATCATCTCTACTAAGATCTTTATAAATCGACAGGACTGCTTTATATATTTCATCACACATAGCTGGCTTGTGATTGTAATTCGCTAAGTCATTTTGAGCTTTCGAGCGCACTCGGAAAATGCGCTACAGCTGATGGAAATTTGTTTGCTCCTCATATTTTTTTACTATTTCATTATAATAGGAATAAAAAAAGTAACGTAAAACAAAACAAAAAACAATAAAAACCTGAAGTCATTTATTTGTTCATTTTTATTGAGATTTTTCGTGTAAATATAATAAAATAAGAACAAAGAAATTCATGACAATCAAAATAATAGTCGTGTTCCAGTCGACCACCTCAAGTACTTACAAGTACTTAGGTTGCTTAAATTAATTACTCGTAACTGCTCTTGCATTCCGGCAAGAGCAGTTACGAGCAGTTAAATTTAAGCAAAGACACAAACCTAAGTACTTATAAGTACTTGAGATGGTCGACTGGAACACGACTAATTTCATCGCACATGGGACAGCAAAATCATACTTTGTGGTGTAAACTGAAAGAGAATTATAGTATATTAGCAAATAAGTATTATACTATTAAAGTACGTATGGTGTAAACGTAATATAAGGATAATAAAATTAAATTAAGAAGAAACTAAAAATAACAGGGTTATATTGCCGACAGCGTTTTTGGATCTTAGGGAGCTCTCTGAGGAAAATGCTTGATAACCTTCCAAAAAAAATTTTTTTAGCTATAAACGAATCTGTATCATTTTTGAGGATTTAAACGATTTCTTCTCACAGTGGTGTTCTCACTTAAAAATTTTAACAATTTAATAATTTAGAAAGTGCAAGGAATTTTAAGATAAGTATTTAAAGAATTTAGAAAACTTTGAGAAAAGTATTAAAATTTCAAGAATTTACCAAATTTGGAGATGGAAAAATAAATTTTCATGATTTTAAAAATTCAAAGAATTTAAAGATTGATCGAAATTTTAGAAACGAACAAATCTAAAAAATTTAGAAATTTCAAGAATTTAAATTATTTAAAATTAACTTATAGAATTCAAAAAATTCTAATGATTTCAAAAATAAAAGGATTTAAAGTATTTAATGAAATTAAAAATTTTAATAATTAAAGAATTTCAAGTTTTTAAAAATTATAAATAATTTCAAGAGAAAAATAAAAAAAGTTTAAAGAACTAAAGGTTTTAAAAGTATTAAGATTTGAAAGAATTTTGAAAATTTAAAGAGTTTAAAGCGAATAATTTAAAAAAGCTTATAGAGTATTTAAATTCTTCTCTTTAGATTTTTTTAATTTCTTTTTAATATTTAAATGCCCTACTAAGTGGGAGGAAAATTTAAAGAGAAGAATCTCAATAATTTTAAGGATTTAAAAGATTTCAGAATTCAATGAGAAAAATTTAAAGAAATTATGGCGTTTGAACATTTTCATTTTTATTATCAAAGCCAAAAGGCAGTTTTGTATTTATATTTGTATATGTATTTGTGATATAAAACAACTTTATGTACAAATATAAATTTGTGAATGTTCACTACAATTTAATCTGTTTATTTATAATAAGTACCTAGTAACCAGGCAAGTAACTGGTCTACTTGATTTACTGAATAAAACGCAATACTTAATTAGCAGGTAATTTTTATAAACATTTTCTGTAAACAAAAATAGTGTTCCGCCAGATCAAACCATTTATTAATTACTTACTTGTGTTCTTTATTTTCCTTAGGGAGAGAGATAATTTTTAATTACTAAAAAAATCGTGGAAAATATTTTGCGATTATGTTTAGGATGTGCCGATTAGTAAACGCCTAACAGAGATATATACTCTAGCCGCAAATATTTGAAATTACATAATGATCTACTAGGAATGCTTATTGTTTTTTCTGAACCTACTATAATAAAGGAATAATTGGCACATAAAAGCAGGATTATTATTATGAATAACTTCACCAAATTACAGGCAAAGTTATATGGTGAAGCTAAACATCTAAAAACAACTCATGGGTTGCAATACTTATGGGTGAAAAACAACACAATTTTGCTTAGGAAAGCGAACGGAACTAATGTCTACAGAATTCAATCTTTCAACGACATAAACTATGTGAAAAATTTATTTCGATCAGCCGCAGGAGATGATGTTTAATTATTATAAGCTTCGAATTAATTTGTATGCACTGCTATTCCTTATTAGGTCATCAGGTTTTGTGAATTATAAAAATGCAGTCTTTGGAATAATATTTAAAAATCTTAACTTCAATAGTTTATTTAACGGCATTAAGAATAGTTATGTTTTATATAATCTAATTATTCTTGGCTCATTAGTCATTACTCATTATTAATGTTAAATTTCTGTTTGTTTTGTTTATGTTTCTTATGTAAGGTGTCAAAACTGTTGAACAATAGAAATTTATTGAAATTATTTTATGGTTTAATTTGTATTTATGGTTTTATTAAATTTAGTTTATGGCTGTATAATTGGTACACCTTTTTCGGAGTTAAATTTTTAATACTAAGTTGCAATTTAAGATTTATCATCGTATTATGCGTTTTTGCAACCAAATTAAAAGAAGTTTGTGCCAAAACAGTAGTATTGTTGTATTTGTATCGTATTCTAATTACAGCTTATTGTGTTACAACAGTTTTACTTTTTATTGTTATTTTGACGGTCTATTTCAATATTTTTAAAACAGTTTTGAATCATTTTACAAGCAAATATTGTATTTTTAAAACGTTACAAATGCCATAGTTTTTTGCTAAAGATGGCAAATAATGTAATGTGGAAATCTGAGCTTATCTATGATACAATTTAAATTTTATGTGTATATTTAATTTTATTTTCGTTTCTTTTAATTTTCTTAAATCATTTTTTTATTTTTATACTTTTTGTAATGTTATATTTAAAATAGCATTAATATCTCTGTTTGGAATTTACTTTTGGAATAATCTTATTTTTACTACTCTGTATGAGCTATTCTTATGTTTTGTATCGCGTTTCTTCAACTGCAAATTTTAATTTTATTTTGCAAAATATTCGCAGTATGAGGAAGAATAATGATTTGCTCTTAGCAAATATTAAGGCGCTTGAGAGAAAGTTCGAAATAGTGTTTTTAACTGAAATATGGATTACGAGTCGAGAAACTGATAACTATCCACTAAACAATTTTTATTTTTATGCTAAATATAATAATGATTACCAGTCAGGTGGTGTTGCGGTTTATATAAGTGATACTTTAAAACACGAAGTCACTTATTTAAATTTAAAATCTGCAGATGCTTTGAAATTAAAAGTTGTTATTAGTAATATTGAGGTCAGCTTTTTCTTAGTATATCGATTTCATTTTATTCCTACAGTTGATTTTGTAAATGAGTTCTCGCAATTTTTGGAACAAGAGAAATCAAAAAATTTAGTAGTTTTAGGGGATATTAATATAAATATTTTAAAAAACTGTAATTTAACAGATGACTACCCCTTAATGTTATCTGCTTTTGGTCTGGAATCATTTCTAAATGATATTACTCGTAATGAATCAGCATCTTGTATTGACCATGTGTTTGGTAGATTTTTCAGGTCTTATAATTTAAACTTGATCACTGATAGCATTAATATGGAAATTTCGGATCATAATACAATTTTAATAAAGTTACAATTTCAATCTACTTTAAAAAGTCGTAATCAATATCTGAATGCTAAATCAAATAAAATAATTTTGTTCCCTAATCTACTAGAGTGCCTCTCAAAATGTAACTGGGATGAAATCTTTAGTACACAAGTACCAAATAATGCCTATGAGTCTTTCATCGCTAAGCTTGGCCTTCTAGTTAATGATTGTTCTATTCTTAAGCGGGCTACTGGTAATGATTTTAAGCTTAAGCCTTGGATGTCAAATGGTTTATTAATAAAAATAAACTTGAGAAATGAAATATTGAAGTTTCTAAAGAAATATCCAGATAACCCAAAAACTTTAAATACCGTGAAGTATTTAAACTCCAGAATTAAAAATATGATTCCAATAGTGAAAGGAAATTATTATAGAAACAAACTCGACAATTCAAATACCATTAAGGATAAGTGGAGAATTATGGATGAGATCTAGAGCAAAATAAACCTAGCAATAATATTGTTTCTATTGAATCTAATGGCTCTGTTATTACAGATGTCAATCAGATGCCGAATATTTTCAATAATTTCTTTATAAAAATACCTCTAGAATTATTGAATTCAAATATTGAAAATTGTGAAATTCCAACTGATTTATATAATTCGCTTGCATTTTCTTATGTTTCCAGTAATTTATTTTTAACTCCAACGTCTGATACTGAAATTGGTGCTATTGTTGGGGCCCTAAAGAACTCTGGTTCTTCTGGTATTGATAATTTTTCTTCGATGATGGTAAAAAAAATACTGCCTGTTGTAAACCATGTTTTAACTTATATTTTCAATCTATGTCTTGTAAATGGGATTTTTCCATCTGAAATGAAACATGGCTTAGTCTTACCGCTTCATAAAAAAGACACGGCTAGGATTCTCAACAATTACAGGCCTATAATCTTACTTAGTACCTTCTCTAAAATATTCGAGGAACGAACAAAAGTACTGAAGATGCCCTATTAAGTTTCCTTTCACCATTGCATAATCATTTAAATAAAGGCCAAAAATTCTCGGCCCTATTTTTAGACATCTCAAAAGCGTTTGATACGGTCAATCACACACTTCTATTACAGAAAATGATGGATATTGGAATAGGTACGTGGTGTGGCTTATGATCTATTTAAATCATATCTTACAGGCAGATCCCAAAGTGTAAAAGTAAATGCAATAGTTAGTGAGCAGCAGCATGTTAATATTGGAGTTCCGCAAGGTTCAGTATTGGGGCCTTTGTTTTTTTAATATATACATACTATGTCAATTTTTAAACTGAAATTAAAGGGTCATATTACAGCGTTTGCTGATGATATTGCTTTATTGTATGATGAGGACAATTTTGAACATTTGAAATTGGCAATGAATAATGACTTAGCATTGTTAAAGCAATGGTTCATGATTCATCAAATGGTATTAAGCTCAAAGTCTAGGTATATGATATTTAATATTGGATTTAAGGATGATGTTAGTCTGAATGTAGTATACCATTCATCTCTTTGTAATACAATTTCATGCCATACAAACTGCATAACTATAGATAAAGTCTATACTTATAAATATCTAGGACTAATGTTAGATTCAAAATTAAATTTTAAAGAACATGTTGATTACTTAAAGCTAAAATTGTTTCCTGCTCTAAGAAAATTTTACTTTTACTTTACTAAATTCGTGTTTGTATTATTCCTTGGTTGATTCCCACCAACAATATGGAATTTCGTGTTGGGGTGGTATCTATACTGCAACACTTGAAAAACTAATGAAAGCACAAAAACACTTCATAAGAATTATGTGTTTCCAAGGAAAAACAGTATCTTCATACCCTTTATTTGTTGCAAATAAGATACTTCCTTTACATTGATATATTTTTAAGGTACTTCGAATTTTTTATAACCGAAGTGGCAATCGATATTTAAATTTAGATATTAAGTATTATATACGTAAACGCAACAAATATCACGTTCCATTTGCTACAACGGAGTACTTTAGGAAGTTTTTCGTGTATACTGCACCGAGGCTTTTTAATCAAATTCCTGAATATATTAGAAGCATGGGCAGCCGGAAAACTTTTCTAAAATCCCTTAAATGCTAGCTGCTTTCCAAGCCCGATATTGATTTTTTATTTAAAGTTATAATTTAACTACTATTTTGAACTTTCTGTTTTTGTTTACCATCTATTGTTTTCTTCCGTGGCTTATATTATAAAGTTATTTAATGCTATTTTATGTTCATTATTATTATTTTTTATTTATTTTTTCTCTCGATGTATTTTAATTTAAGAAAATGAAAATGATTTTTGTAAATGTTGTATTTAATATATTTATTAGGTTTAAGTACGTTTCGTGACTCCAAAACATAGCAATGCTATAGGGAGCTCACTACTACATTTTTTATTATTTGAAAGTTTCTTTATTTTATTTCATGTAACTACCTACTTACTTAAAATAATAATAAAATGGTTAATAAATAAAAAAATAAATAAAAAATAATTACTGCCTAAACAGATATTTCTAAAAGAAGAATAGGTGCCTAGGATTGAAAGGTATGTTTACCTGGTGCAAATAGCACTTTTATGCCGATTTTTTTTTCACGGCATATTGCTGAAAGCAACTTGTGTAAAAGTTTACTCGTCTTCTTACTTTTTTGTATTTATGCAGGATAAGTCGATTAATTGTTTTAAAAATGTAATACAAATTTAAATTATTCTAAAGTTACCGTGGGGATAATTCGGTATTTCCAGTCAATCTCATGACGCTTGACTGAATTGCTAATTACACTTTTGATTACTTTCTATATATAAAAAGCAACCATATAGTGAAGTATTAGCGAATTATACGCAAACATATTAAATTCATTTATGCGTTAAATAAAATAAAATTGAAATTATAAAGAATTTAATATGTAAAACATATAATTCGCTAATACTTAACTACATGGGTGCTTTTATAAATCGAAAGCAATCAAAAATGTAATTAAGCAATTCAGTTTCTATAGCCTGATCAGATTGACTGGAAAGTAATTAAATTTTTCGTAATTATAATTCAGATCGAAAGTGAGCTTGCAAAATTCTTGATAATTCCGCTCTTTGTATATTGCTATTTTAAATTAGAGTATTTACAATACACAAAGTAATTTAATTTGATATAATTCCACCTTAATTAAAAACGGCGCTGGTTGTCATGGCATTCGATACTAATAGTGTCGCCATTTTATTTGAATCAACACCTAATTAGTGAAAGATTTTTTACATGTGCAATGTGCATACAATAAATTCTTCTTCAAATGATAACAGATATATTGATTTATGATTGATTTTTGGTAAAAATGGATCCAGTTTACCCCAAACTGACATGTTACCCAATTATTTTTTTTTTTTGCAGAAATCGTACAAATATAATATGACATATTATGAAAATGCTTATATCTGCACCTCGGAAAAACGCGCCTTAAAAAATATAAATAAGTGTTAAGCTACATAATATTTCAAAGTTTTTTTTTGTTTTTTATGCACAATAATCTTCTAGTCATCACCCACTTGGTAATCTTTGTATTTTTTATTTTAATTTTTTATTGTCGACATTTATATATTCAAAATGAAAAGAGGTTTTATATTTTGTATTTCACTTTTATTGTATTTCCAATTTTTATTTTTTATTTTTATGTATATACAATTTTTATGTCTTGTGGTTTATATTATGTATAATATACGAAACAGTACAGGAAAAGTAAAATAAAACCGAAAGAAATCAATAAAATATAAATAAATCTGAACATAAAGCTCATGTATGCTTTACATATACCTACCGATATTGTTATTGTGCGATTGTTGTAATTTTTTGTAAGTTATTTATATTTTTTTTCTCCATTTTATTATTCATACAAACAATTGTAAAGTAGAATTTCCTTATTATATTAAGGTTTAGTTTTATTTTTGTTTGGATCAAAAACGTATATTTTCCGTGACCTAGAAAACATCGCATATTTATACACAAAAATATATACATATGAAAAGTTAACTCTATATAACATGCCTACATACATAGTCGATAGATAACAAAACGAAAAAAGCTTAGTTATGTATTGTAAAGCATTCTTTTATGATTATTACAAATTTTAATGGGTAAAACAACCACTATTATTAGCGGAAAGGTAAAAAAATCCATAAATATACGACTACATAACATAACAATGAAAACACTTTAAATTTAAATGATGAATTCATTATATAAACTTTTAATTTAATAATATCACTGCTAGTTATTTACAATACAATACAATAATATACATTTTTATAATTAACGTTTTATATCAGATAATCTATAGAGGAATTCACATTTCAATATCACAAAACCATGTACTCTTGGAACATATTTAAACAATCATGTAATATATAACCTATAATAATAATGTGTTGTGTGCTCGCTAGTTGTAGTTAAAATAAAAATCTTAACATTATACAAGTTTATCGTGACTTCAACCAATAAAATAATATTCGTACAATAACAGCAATCGAAAAACATTAAAAGGATCCAAAATAATAACAAAAAAATGTATGTACATAAAATTAGATCAATAGAGCAAATTTTTCTATAATACATAAAATGTAATTTTGTATCAATTTAAAGCATCTGCAAAGTGGAAATGAGTCTAGAAAATACATATTCGTGCAGTTAAAAGTTAACATTTTTTTATTTCATGTTTAAGTCGAAATACCTTTTGGCATGATTTTTTATTTTCTAAATTGCAACTATACATAAACATATATTATGTACTCTTGTGCTAGAGAAACAAGTTTCACGCTCTAAGCTTTTTACAATTTTTGTTAATGTATCACAGATTTTGTGTATATGTTGTATTTTGGTAGAACGATTTGATTTTAAAAGAGATTTTTTTTTGTAGATATACAACTGACTGCCTGATGATATAGAAATGTGCCCGCCAGCACGGCGGAGAATTAAAGAATCGTACAAGCTTTTGCCGAGATTAACATCTTAATAGTTTTAATTTAAAAAGTTACAAAAATGGAAACAAAATAAAATTCTTATACAAATAACTAAAAATTTAAACTAATTTGACTTTGTCTTGTGAAACCAATATTCGCGATTATTTGTCGACGAATATTTGTATTGGCATGAAGTTCAAAGTTTTTTGAATGAATTATAGTTATTGGGTATCACCACAAAATCTCCAATTAGAAAATCTCGCAACCATATAAAATACCAAAAATTAAAATTATATAATTCTGATTCCAAAAAATTTTCGACTATTCAAGATCACGATTAACAAAAATTGCAATCCAAATAATTTCAGTCCACAAGAATAGGAAATTTATTAAAGGAAGCAAGTTGCAAAATATACCAAAACATCTTTGCCATTTGTATCGAAGTGGATTAAGCGGTATATAGACTGTAGAAATGTGAACCTTGAAGAGGATTAGATAGTGTCACTTTGAGAGAATCCTTACCTTATTTAAATTTATTTATTTATTTAGATCAACAGTATAAAACATACATCTGATCTACAATCGTTAACAAAAAATACAATCAAAGTTATTATAAAAATAATAAACCACGAATTAAAATTTAAAAATAATGGAGAATGTTTCCGAAACAAATTTTCAATAGAGTTCGACAGAAGCGTCGATTTGTAGATCAATTTATTCTTCCCGTAATTTGTACTTCTGTTAGGTAACTGCAAAAACGTACGTCTTCTCAAATTGTGAGATGCTATATAAAACGAATAAAGCTTTAGAAGCTCTATAGATTCAATGTGGCCCAGAATCACGTCACGCGCAAACAGACTGTCGCCGTATCCCTATGAGCACTAAACGATTGAAGGGCTAATAGCTGGCATCTCCCCTTGTATGGTGGCCATATGTAATCCGGGCCACGGCCGTCACGAGGGAAGAAGCGAAGCACATATTTTAGAAAACGTTTTTGAATGCGTTAGATCCTATCCGAATAGCTATGATAAAAGGGCGACCAAATGACAGCAGCGTAAAATGACAAAACATATATCAACGCAATGGATTGAAGAGTGTTTTATAGGGATAAATCTATAATATGTGGCTTGAGATATCAAAAATCTTCAAAAGTCCAGGGTTAAATTTTCCTTATCCAGAATATTTTGCTCAAATATTCTGGAAAATGAAAATTTCGATTTTAATTTTAATATTAAATCTCCATTAACCGGAAATTAAAATTTGAATCCTGGAAAATGAATATTAAGTCTTCCTTATCCAGAATATTTTGTTGAAATATTCTGGAAAATTAAGATTTCCATTCTAATGCTAATATTAAATCTGGGTTGGGCTTGATATCTCCAAAAACAAAACCCCTAAACATATAATTTCCAAATCATAACCCCGAAAGAAAGGTGAAATATCCAAACACAAAATCGCCCAATTTTGGTAAATATATAGACTTGGGTTACGTTAGAAATCGCGGCGATTTTTTACCTAACCCAAGTCTATGTATTTACCAAAATTGGGCGATTTCGCGTTTGGAGAACTAACAGTGGTTTCTCGGAACATCTTAAGTATTTAAAACAACTTTAGAAGAATTTATAGTTTTAAAACAATTAATATACAATTTATATATTTATTTATTTTACGATGAGGAGCAACTGTTAGAAGTTTGCAATTTAAATTCGATTGTGTAAAATAAACCATCTTTCGGTACATCTCATCAAGCTATATAGCGACTGTAGTGTTAAACTTATTAATCTGATTTCAGAGTAATAAATTTAGCAGTTCAGTCGCTATAGCGTGATGAGATGTACTGAAAAATGGTTTATTTTTCACAATCGAAATTAAATTGCAAACTCTCCTCATCGTAAAATATTTATCAATCTGTAATATACCAGAATAATTTAATGTTTGAATTTATTTATCCACAAAAAAAAATTTAATTACAAAGGGTAATATTGTATGCAATAGATTTTAAATACGACACACATTACACACATTATTAAAGTTTTTAATTACATTTTTTAACTCTTTATAACGATTTACAGAAGTTTTAGTAGCAGATTCACTTTCGCCTGACTGAATTTTTTCTAACCTCATTTTTACAACAATCATCTCTTTTCCCAGCTCTTTGATAATTTCGTACACGCCAAAATTTTTTTTCCTCAATAACAACTTTAATCCTACGATGCCAAGCTTCAATTGAATTTGATGTGCGTGGAAAATTTTTTTTAAAGGAATCTAATACGAACCAAAATTCCGGATTATATTTCGTACCTTTCAACTGATTTTTCCCAGTTATATAATTTTGTTTGAACCAGACACTAATTTTTCTAAAGCCACTATCTTCGCAGTTAGCGTTAATTTCGTTGAAATAAATTAGGACATTTTCAGGAGAAACGAATGACAAGCTCCTAAGCATACGAACTTTTAAATTAAATTTGTTGTCATTACCATCTCTTTGGGCAAACCCTTCTTTTTTCTTATGCCTCCAAACTATCTGTTTAAAATGAAATAGGCATCCCCTACCCCTTGTGTGTATAGACTATACCCGGCCACCCGGGTGGCCATTTCAATTTTAAATATTTGTGGTGACTGCAATTTTGAAGTTAGTGTTTCTAGCTTCTTTAGTTTTTAAACACCAAAATACAAAATTTCTAAAATAAATGCAACAAAATAGCGGACCCGGTAAAAAAACCGGTGTTAAAGAATGGAAAACCCGAAAAAATACACTTGGACACCCGGGTGGTTCGAGTGTGTACTATAGCGTAATTTTTTTTGGGTATACATACAAGGGCTATACTATAAGCATCTGGGAGATATTCCTTTGCTGCATACGAAATAGATTTCTCAAAATCATAAATAATTCTACTAGGATTGAGGTTAATTTTTCTTTCTATAGCCAATTTAAACAATTCAAAAAAAAAATCTTTGTGTGTCTGCATAGATTTTCTTGTCGTGAGACCAAATATGTATAAGACGCACAAATTGTCCATCAATGTGACCGTGTATGGTAGAGAGCTGTCGAAAAATCAGTGCAGCCGGCACTGAGAATTACCCAAAGCCTTTAACGAGGTCGATGTCTCCATTGTTATATTTTTTCCACCTTTGTAATCACTTTCAGATCCCCCTCGAAGTACTTAAGGTATTCAAGTTTGTGACTTCCATTGTTATTTTAAATTCTAAGGTAACGGTACATATTCTAACGTAGGGATCCTAACCAACATCCCCCCATACACCACAATAACAATCAATTCCTGTGAGCTGAGATCCAGTGGTGGACATTTTAGAATTTTTGATGTCTTAAGCCATATGGATTTTTCTCGATAAAACGCTCTTCAATTCATTGCGTTGATACAGGATCATCATTTCACAAAGTATAAAACCCCATTGAAAATTCGGAAAGAAATTTTGTTTTACATTTTACTATTTAAATGCTGGCAGTTAAGACATTTTTTACTACTTCCTAGGGAGGTGGCTACTTCCTAGGATTTTCTCAAGAATATTCTGAAATCACTTATATCAATATTCGGCGTATTAAATGAGATTATTTTAAACATCGTTGCCCTAAACAACCATATCCCCCCCCTTTTTGAAGTTGAAATATTTTTCCAGTAGTATAAAGCTTATGACAACTTAGACTTAAAGGCATATTTGTGGCTGCTACGTAGGAATTTCTCAAGAAAATTCGAAAAATCACTTCTGCACATAATCGAAATATTACTTGAGATTGAGTATGTCAAAAATGCTTGTCCTAAACACTTTAATTCCCGACATTTCTCCAAAGTAAATTTTTTTTCGAATAAATAAGACCTTAAGACAACTTAAACTAAAGGCCATTTTGGTTTCCGCTTCGAAGGATTTTCTTAAGAAATTTTTAAAAATCACATATTTATATTTGATATAATGTTCGAAAGCATATCAAACACGGTTTTTCTGCCCTTTTCTCACTTTTTAGAAAATTATATGATTTTGTCCATGCATCATCAGAATAGATCCTGCCATAGAAAATCAAAATTTTTATGTAAGAACAAATAAACTTAAGCAAGATTTGTATTATTTCAATATGCTGTGGCGGTCATTTCATTCATCGGAACAAAATATTAACGAAATATTTAAATTCAAACTGATATTTTTACTGACCGCAGCGCTGCAAAAAGTACAATAGGCAAAATTATAATACGACTTTAACTTTCAGTGGTTTGCGCATCGGCTATTACCTATTATACCTATTTCTGTTATACTATTAAATTTTAACCATCACAGCAACCAAATTCACACAACAAAAAAAGACGATTTACTCAGCTCTCGGCTGTCATTTTGGTGGACATTGTTTGCAATATAAAATTGCGGTTCTTCATTTTTCACGGATGCAAATTAAAACATTAATTTACAAAATATAATCAAGTGAAATTCCGGTAGTGAAAATATTTAAAACTATTGTACTATTGTATTTAATATTAAGTTACACTTATTATATATTGTGTACACCCAAATTTAAGAAAAGCATTTAATTTATACCTTGGCAAATTTAATAAAATAAAATTTAATTGGGATTACCACCCAACAACGGGTGTAGACCCAATAATGCATTAAATAAATTCGTAATAATGAAACGTTTACACCATATGGCTTGGTGTAAAAGATTCGTAATAAAAATCTTGTTTAAGTTTAAATCTTAGGACATGCTTATTTAGAACAACTTTACTCCTGAATATTCGGCCACATTAAGTAAAAGTTGCACCTTAGTCTATAATATAAAAAAAAGCTACTCGACTACATACTAATGTATTTATCAAATTAGTTCTAGTGTCTATTATGAGCAGTAAATATCAATCAGTTTACTTATTGTGTTTGTATTGTTTTAAGTGATACTTTCTTGTGGAATATACTGTGCTAATTTTCTATCATATTTTACTAATGAAAAATATTATATTATTGATATGTCTGTTCGTTAATACGGTCACAGAAATTAAACACGTAAAAAAATAGAACTAGACTCGGAAAATGTGGAATTAAAATCGAAAAGTCAGATTATGAAGTTCTGCGATTAATATCAGGGTCAGATTCCTTTTTCTCAGATTTCCTTCGGGGTCAATCTTAAATTCACCGTGGAAAGCAAAAAAGTAGGAGTAATATTTATTACACCTTTTGATGAATAACATAAAGAATACGTATGAGTAAAGTGCGAAAGGCAATGGGACTAACAAACGACATCATAATGAGCTTAAAAGCCGAAAAAAATCTTTCTACATGACACGATTTTATTGGAACATATTTAATGTTGACTCAATACTATTTCTAAATTTCATCATAGGTTCTGTTTGTAGGTTGCCTTTCCAAAATTGTTGATAACTTTAATAATGGCCCAAACGCCAGATTTCGTTTCAGGATTGCCTTAAGCTTACCGCAATCTTTCTGGAAGTTTGAAATTGATGAATGTATTTGATTATTGGATGTTACTCGAGGATCTCAGACCCTATTCGAAGAATATGATTTTCAATATTTTCGAAACTGTCCGATAATATTTGAGAGTAGAAATCTTATAGTAATTTTTCTAAATATTCGTGAATTTTCTAGATTTTTGTTACAGTCTTTACGAAATTTTTCATTAATATCCATATTTTCTGGCATTGTCGCAGTTAATCGAAATTAATCGAGATACATGAAATACAGAGATTTTTTATTTATTTCGAAATTAGCGATAATTTCGATATTTCTTCGATTTCCTATAGGACATTGGATATTATTCAAGGTTATTTACTATTACTTATATTCTTTCGGTTCTACATATAATTACGGATAATTCGATATCTGGGAACTTTCTAGAATGATTCTTGAGAATTTTACACTTTTCGGAGCTTGTAATGTTTTATTGATATTTATGCAACAATCGTCATAGCATTAAGTTGATTGCAAAGTGGTTCGTTGTATACGAGGTCATGTAAATGAATCTTGTTTTGTATCGCAGGTTTCAATATCACATTTCTTTAATATGTATAAAATACTAAGTAGTTCGAGGCCTAAATTCGCTATTCAATAACGAATTCTATCGGAAAGTTTATCTGTAAATGGGAATGGTTTTTTGCGAAGGAGTCACTATCTTCCACTGCATTAGTTGATTTTTTTCGAACACTGACAGCCTGGAAGGCATTTAGGAATATAAATATTCACTTTTTCGAACTTGAATGTTTTTTAATTATTTAACACCTTCAAAAATCATAGGAAATATAAACTTAAAGATTAAATATTAATTAACTGTAAAGATTAAAATTTGCGACCGTTAGGTGCAATTTCTTAAATCCCACCTAGCACTACAAGTTATTAAGCCAAAAAATATGTTTTGTTTGAGACTAACATTTATTTGAAGAAGTTACCATAAGATTTTTATAGCAAAATAGTAATAAATACACAAGATACAGCCAATCTGCTAAAGATTCAGAAAAAAAAAACGTTTTGCGGTGATCACTGTTGCTCATCATTAGATCATCTGAAAGCAAAATGTTAATGGGAATCATTAGTATATTATTACCCAGTTTAACGATTTGTCACAAAAAGAAATCCTTCATTTATCCGGAGGACAATTATATATGTATAGAATGAGTGATACAAATTTTGAAGTGATCGGTAAATTGTTACGGAGTTAGAGTGATCACCGTCCTTGCAAACGTCGTTTCAAGAAAAAGGCGTTTAATGTTTTATGTAGGATTTGCATGTAGATATACAAAATGTATTTTTGGACTACAATGAATCATCTATTCCATGACCATAAACTGTTTCTTTCTTCGTCTTAGCAGTTGCACCAATTGCAATAAAAAACATCGATTTTTTCAAAATGCTAACTAGCCCTAATTCCTTGTTTTTGCTTAATAGGAAGCAATAGGTTTTTAGTTAAAAAGGATTTTAAGGTAGAAGAAGCATTTTTAGGGACGGAATAAATTTTGCACGGGTTCCGAAATTTGTAGTTACACCACTACCAGATCCTCTAATTTTTCTAAAATTGGAACATTTTTCAAACTGTGGAGGACCATTTACAATTTAGTGATTAACTTTAACCTGTGAATGAGTGAAAACATTAATTTTAGAGTCCAAGGAGTCCGCGTTAAGATTGTCTTTTCCTCTTTTGTACAATATATATATAAGTCGTTTTCATTAATGGTGACATATTTTTGATCTTTTTTAAACCAAGTACCGGTTAATAAATATGGTAATCTTTTCTAAGGCAAAACCGGGGCAGTTCTACACATGTTACACATCAACGCATATTCTCCATAAAAGAACTGTGCCAATTCTTCTTTAAAATCGTTTGTCAAAATTGAGGTATTGTAAGATAGGAGGTTGAATTAGCTTATCTTTTAATTTTTGAAAACTTTTGAAACTAAAAGCATTTGAATTGAAGAATTCATTATTTTAAAGCAATAGATTCAATGGTTGTGCTACTTCTAAAAATGTATCTGCAAATCTTCGATAGTACCCTATAAAATCTAGATATATTTACATACCTTAATTTCTTTTTGGTTTTTCAGAATTGGAAAGTTTTAGATTTCAGCGATTTTTGATATGGATCTGGTTTGATTCCGTGGTTCGTTAAATGATGTAATCTAGATAGCAAATTTTTATCAAGGAAAATGGCACTTTTTAGGTTGCCATTTCAAATTGAATTTTCCTAAAGATCGTAACACTTATTAGTTTTTTTTAGCTGTAGATAACTATACATCGAATAGTTATATGAACCCGTGATTAATTAATCGTTGAAATGTTGTCTAGACTAGTATTTTTTATACTAAAAGACATTCTTGTGAAATGGTAGTGACCCATTTGAGTACTAATAGCAGTTTTAATTTTATTGTTTAGTGGGGTTTGATAATAACCGCCTGCTAGCTTCAATATCGTAAAATTATTGACGTCTCCTAATGGCTCTAAAATTTATTGTATAATTGGCATATTTCATTAGCAGTTAAATTATTTGACGCGCCAATATTTGAGTTTTCAATACGATCAATAAAGTTGAGCTAAATGAGCTGCTACTATTTTCAATTACATGGCACCTTCAAGCCTTAGCTATACTTGAGGATTAATATCGAAATTTGCTAAGAAAAATTTGCAGAATAAAGAAGACGATACGATTTAACATTGATATAGGCTGAGAATCAAATTTTAATGAGATATGGTGGCATCTAATTGTAAGTCTCATAAGTTTTCTTTGTATTCATGTGTGCTGTGTCCATTTGATATGTATTATAAATTCTTCAATCTACCTTGTAATGAGTTTGCCCAATGGTTTAGGTAAACATTTCCGGTTCTAAGTACATGTCATTAAATTTTACATTACAGGCTCTCGTATTTATAACGATTACGGTTTGAAATGAGTTTAATATTTCAAATATTTGAATTTGATAACTGTATACTGGTTTTGTCATTTTCGATGAACATAAATAATTTTCATTTTTGAAGAAAATAATTTTCAATAATATCCGCATCGTTTAGAGGAATCACTATGTAAAAGTTTTAATTTTAGAAGAGCAAACAGCTAACATACTAGTCGATTTGGCTGTAACTTCCCTTAAAAATAATTTCAATTGAGGATAACATAAAGTATCGAGTTTAATTATTTTTTTAATGGCACTAATATCAGCCCCATTATCAACTAGAAAAATTGTGATTCATTTAAAATATCTAGTTCAAGGTTTACAGGCTTCAAATCAACCTTATCAAATTTAATCGAAAAGTTAAGTGACTTGTTTGTTGCGTAAATTGTTTGTAATTATATTGGATTATTGGCTATATTATCTTGAACACGTAAATTAATATAGCTTTAAATATTTTGAACTTGCACCATTTCAACCTTCGCTTACCGGTGAAATTCGATTAAGTTTTCCTTTGGTTGTGATTGTGATGTTGATGGTTGCTGAACGTCATCAATTGATTATTGGTTTTTTCTTTATCGTGCGGTTATGATAATGCGGTTGGTTTGTTTAATACCAATAGACCAATAGTAGAAGAAAAATTTGAATTATTAGCGAAAGGAATAAATTGTTGTTGTAATGTTTACAAAACGTAGAATACGTCAATTTTGTTGGTTGTGAATACAAACTACCAATATATCAATACAGGTTACTGTTCAATCCATGTAGTATGTGCAGTAAATTTTAATCGTTTAACTATACTTGTGTAAACGATTTTGTTGATGTCTTGCATTACTTTTCCGAATTATTCCAAATAGGATTTTTTTCAAATCAAACAGTTATTTTTCGGCAATCCAAATTAAACTCGCTTTTCAACTCATTATACATGTAATATTCTGGAATTTTTTCGGGTTTAGGAATTGACAAACTTCTAAACATGTGCACCTTCAAAACTTAAATTATCATTATTGTCTTAAACTTTGCCTAAAAATTCTGGGCATTGCATTGAGCCATTTTACACCTAGTTCTGTTATTCCAAATAGGAAAATAGTCAATATTGTCAAGCGGAACATCCTTTATAGGGTTTTTTGGGCTGATTTCTTTCGTGATTTTACTAGTAATGTATTAGTTAACTGCCGGGAAGAGGAGATTTATTTCGATTTTCCCAACCAGACCCAACAAGACACAATGCAATTCCCAAATTTAATCTAAAGTCACAAAGCGTTAAAGGCTGCTGGTTTTTTATTTTGCATGTCTTTCTATATATTATCCACGAATTTACTATCTTAATGTCAAGCATATGAAAGAATATTCGGAGGAACCATTTTAAAGATTTATACTTTATGGGATATCGGACAATAAAACTGTAGTGTAAATCGAACCTTGCCATATGCTGATTGTATTTTTTGATTTTTTTTGGTCATTGAATGCCCATATTATTTCTGGACTTCATTAAGCTTTTAATTATCGCACCTTTTAATAATTGATAAAGGGTTTGCTCCACCAAAAGTCAAGATGAGAGTTATTGGCTTGTTATCCTTCTATTCTATTAGACATAAGTCCACAGCACCATAAAATGTTGAAGTGTATTCTTCGTAGGACCCTCTCTGTAGTTTGATAATTTCTCGTTTATTCTTTAGATGCGAATTTGAAATCCTGTTGCAATAAATCAATGCAATATAATAATGTAACCTATAATCTAAAAAAAGTGCATAAAGCCAAAATAATTATGTATAAAAAATAAGAAAGTTTACCTGAAGATCCTCCTGTTAAAGCAAAGGTTTTAAAACCCTATTTATGCGGCTTAGGTGGAAGGTATTATTTCATGAAGCTTCAAATTTTAGTCTCTCAGATCTGTTCGTCTATAGAGAGTTGTCCTTCTAGTGGTATTTGAGAAAACTTCTGTTGCAAAAGGCTTAACAACGGTCGTAGCTTAAATAAGTCAGTCATGCTGCGGAAGAGTTTTGTGCATTTGATTTGTTTAAAAGATTTTAATGAACTTTTTTATTTCCCGCAAGGGCATTCTAATACAGCTCCGTGTTGAGAAGTTGATCTATGGATAAAGGAGTTTCGAAATTAACTATTTCCTGCGATATTTGCATATCTGCTTTAAATGTGGACCTTTCCGAATTTGTAACGAACGGGACGTTTTTCCAAATTAATTTTTTTACTTTACTTTGGTCATTATTAATACCTTGTTGTTCCTATTCCAGTGATTCTCCGCGATCGATTTCCATGTTTTCAAATATATAGGTACCTTCTAAATTAGTGTTCGGCAACATTATTGGGCTATTTTAAGTATCTAAATCCACAACTGTTAATCCACTGTTTCATCGACGTCTGCGTCCCATTCGCTATTGACTAGCTGGTGATCTTCCTCATCGTTTGCGTCATCCTCGCCACCATCAGGCCATTCTCCAATTATTTTCTGAATCTTTGGAAAAGATAAATATTTTGGCATATGTATTTAGGCCAAACATGAACCTACCTTCCACTTAATAAATTTTGTCAAACTAAGAATATTTAAAATAATTAACTTATACTATAAATTAAATTGATTTTAGTAACCAAATACAGGTATTTCACATAAAACCTTTATTTGTTTGTTTGTTTTACAATTATTTTGGTATATGTATTAGATTTTCCCTTTTAAATTTGATGTGGAAAGGTAAAATAAAAGCATGTGTTGTTGTTGTTTGTTTTCGACCATAATAAAAATTGGTTATGTCAAAATATCCCTATTAACGAAAACATAAACAAAACCAAAGTTAGTCTAATATTTATTGCAAATAGACACTAAAAACAGACTGCGGCTGGAAATATTATTTTTGGCAACTAAATAAGCCCCATATATGACTCAAATACCAGTTAAGGGTCGGATGTAATTGAAATTTATTAACAAATTATAATTATAATAGAACACAAGCGCCGAAGTGCGCCTTGAGTAGAAGAAGCTAAATATGAAAAATTACTTTCGATGTTTGATAAAAATTTAATAATTTAATAAAACAATTTGGTTTAAATACAAAAACTCATCATAATTTTTATATTTTTAATCCATCCTATCCTAATGATGCCAAACATCAAACACATTTCATTAAACAAAATATTTTCATCTCTTATATACATGATAATTTCATTACATATTTTAAAATAAAACAATTTGTATTTTACCCAAATATTTATAAACATTTTTCTTAATATTTAAATAAATTAAACATTAAATGAACTCATTAACATAATATTTTGTAAAACACGAAAAAAAAAAAAATTAAAATTCATCATGTCAAAAGTTAGCAATGCGATGAATTTCGTATATGCGGAAAAATCATAAATCATCAAAAAAAATTCATATTTCTATTAATAAATTAAATTTCAATCTTAAAGATACAAAAAATTAATTTAATTTGTAAATAAATATAAATATAATATTATTATATAAACGATGTATAACAGTACAATGTACACGAAAAAAAAAGCACAAAAATGTTATGATTTTCATTACTTTTACGTTGCTCGTTTTCTATTCCTCGTGAGACTTTTTTTGTGCTCGATTTTCCTTCCTATTTCCCATTTGTATATTATGTACCGAGCGATAACAAAATACAAACGATTATTTTTTATCAAAAAATATTAAAAAATTACCTAAAATCCATCATCAGGATAATTTATATTATTTTTCATCCTGATGGTCATTTTTCATATATAACTCACACAAAAATAAATGTTCAGAATGAGATGATGTGTCTGATGTGTGTGTGTGTGTATATTTTTGTTTTAGTGGTAATATTTCTTTTCCGCTTTTCTACATTACTTGCTAAAAAAATATACCGAATAACAGTTTTTTTTTCGTATTGTGCTTTTGGACTTTATATACCTACATATATATGTTTATACAAATTTGGTTTTCCTCAATTTTCGTTACTTTTTATTCTTTTTGTGAATATATAGTACATACAATATTATATCTCTCTTGATGATTTAACAAGCAAAATATTTTCCATGAAACTCATTTGAGATATGATATTTTAATGGAAAACGTTTTGTTTTTGTTTCGTTTCGCAAATTTCCATTTTTATTTGGTTGTTTTATTTTTCGCTGTGCGCTATTTCAAGCCCATACATATAATTTGTTGCGCGCATAGAAACATGAAACATCGCGCGGTTATATTGCCCACGATAAAGAGTAGACCTTGGTTTGGAAAATATAGAATATGTATATAGGGATTCGCGTAGGTTATTATTAATTGGAAATATAATTCGTGCAAATGTTTTTATCATTACTGCTTACTTTTTATTGTTTTCATTTTTGTAGAGCCCTGTGTTATACGAAAATTTAATAAAAATATTAATAATGATTGTGTATTTGTTATGTTTAAGGTTATATTTAATAAGAATGTGCTTAAGATTAAAAGATATTTTAATTCTTTCTTCTTTTTTTGTGCTGATTTAATGAATGACTCGGCTGATTTTACATGACGTTTTATATTTAGTAGATAATAAATTAGGTAGGGTGCTTTTTTTGCATTGTATTGATAGACGTTTTGTGTTAATGATAAAACTGAATAATACTACAGTTTAATATTGGGGCAGGGGATTAAAGATATTCTTCATTTTAGGATTCAGTTTTAATTTTATTGTTATTTTTTTTTTGGGATTAGAATTTTGTTTGAAAATTAAGCGTGTGACTAATTACCCAAAATGTGTAAATCATTTTAGTAGTAATATTAAGTGGTGCTGATACTCATCAAGAGGATTCTAATTTTTGTTAGCCAACCCCTCTAATATAATTGTTCTATTTGTGTTTGAGAGAAAATAGGCATACCATTTAATATTGATGTTTTAGCCAATCCATTTGCACTTTCATTTAAAACTTCTTTTCAGTTGTGAAAAAAGAGAAACCTAACAAAACTAAGATATCCGTTACCTTCCACAAACATGTTTCTTGCATTTGAAACAAATAGAAATTGTTCGATTTTTGTTGCAAACCCCAATTACATAAAATAAAAAAAATTCTTTGATATCACATAAGTGATGTGAAATCAACAAAAGTGATCTCTGATTTTCAGTCATATACTTTATTCTTCAAAAATATCGATCTTTAGTTTTAGCAGAATTAAAGAATTACTTTTATGACCATATAGATCTAATTTGCTGATTTAATTTACACAATTCTAAATTGTAGAAATCATAGAATTTCTCCAAATAATTATTGATTCATATAATGTACACGTAGAACATAAAACGGAAATTACCAAATTCAAATAATATTATTGCATTAATATCTGTGGCCACAAAACAAAGGGGCATAAGTCGTAAAATCGAAGTTTTCAGGGGGGCTATTATGAAATTTTCGACGCGCGCTTTTTTTTCGACAACGTCGAAAATGAGCTATTATGAGAATTTTCGACGCGCATTTCTTTCGACAAGATCGCAAATTCGCCTATTATGAAATACGCGACGCGCATTATTTTCGATAAAGAATAAAATTATACGACTGCTATTGAGGTGTCGCAAATGTATATTAAATCGAATTAAATAAATTAATTAATAAAATGTGAGTCAACATTTTTATTTATTTTTTGTGTTAATTTTATATTTAAATTTTAAATATTCATTTCGTTGAGGTTACTTTCGATGTTGTCGAATAATTCATAATAGCTGTTTTCGACGTTGTCGAACTGTTCGACAACGTCGAAAATTTGCGATGTCGAAAATTTCATAATAGACCCCCAGGAGACCAATTTGAAAATTTTAATAGAGCTGTGAAAAAAAAGAAACATTAAATTGTATTTATTGGAACGGCCCTCGGTACGTACTTCAATACAAATATATTGTCATCTGAACATTGGCCAATTTTTATTTTGTAGCTGTAAAATTTGAGAATTTCCATTTTATGCCCTTTTGAAAAATTGAACAATATTGCATTTTAATTTTGACTTTTACATAAAGGGCATATATCATAAATTATGCCCTTTTAATAAAATCATAGAATAAAAAACGTTATGATTATCTCAACTTAAATCTTTTATTAAAAATTAATTTATATAATAATTATCAATTGTGCCTTTTAATTCATGATTTATTTATTGCACAGTAACATCGTGTTCAAGTTAAAAAAAAATAAAAATTATTCTACATCACTGGGACCTATATCAGGATCGTAGTTAAGTTCCTTGTTAGTAGGAAAATTTTTATAAAATTCATGAAAATTGGTATCTAACAACGGTAATAAATCGAGAAGATCTTTCTTCTTCTCATGATTTATCAGCAAAGTATCAGTAGAGCATTTGTTAAGGCTGTTTAAATTAAAAGAATTAATTCCTCGGCGAGAAATTTTTAGTACTCTAAATGGTTCGTCCAAGTCGAGTGAGGTTTTAAATTTAATTCCAACAATTTTTTTTTCGAATCGCAACCATCGAACCAGTATCCAAGAAAACGGATTTCCATCAGTGTCAGTTTTTCACCAGTTTATCTTAGTTTTCGAAAATTCAGTAAAATTCTTCTTGGGTCATTTCAATGACATTGAATGTATTTTTGTTCCCGACACCGCGAACAAAATTATACCAATCTGTTCGATGGTAAATTTTCATTGTTGTTTTTTTTCATTTTTGCTTTCTTTCAATAACCGAGTGGTCAATATCACATTCCATGTGCGTATGCCCTACAGTTAAGAACTTATGATCAATAGATTCAACTGAACCGATTTGCAAAAATAAAGTAAACATAGATGCAACAAAAGAGGTTTTATTCTGGCCTGGACAAGAATCGCTGTAGAAAACTACGTTTGATATATTTTGTGGAATAGAATTTAAAAATGCAAATAAGCAGGGCGCTATGTCATTTCCACCACGTTTTGCAATGGTTTTATCCCACATATAGCAACATGGAATATTCGAAATGCAATCGTGTACTGTAAGATTATAAGTCCACAGTTGTCTTTTGTAAAACGACAACGACGTTTTCAAATATGGTGTTGGAAGACACTGTTCCAAGTCAAATGTGTAAACCATTTTACTTTTATCGTCTTTAGCTAATGATTTGTCCAACTCTTTCATTTTATATGATCTATCAGCATCTTTGTGGTGTTTCTTTTGCTCGTTTATCAACTTTTCAAGTTCGGCATCAGTAGCTACGTCAATTTTGCATTTCAACGTTTCGCATGTATTGCAAACATCGGTTTTAGGCGGTTTAAATTTTAAATTCATTTCTTTAAATACCGATGACTATTTTGATATAGATACCGGTTTGTTGTGGGATTCCGTGTAAAGTTTATACATCAGTGTTAAAGTTAAGTCAGCACTTAAATATTTTTTTGAACTATACCTCGCCGCGTGTAGTGACTTTCATACGCCGGAAACTGGTTTATGTGGTTCTTAATTTCATTAATCACTTCTTCGGAACATGAACGAGCATTCGAATGCCTCCCGCGTAGATCTGTGTTAATTATTGCTCCATCCATGAAGAGTTTATTGATAATATTTCGAATACATTTTGGGGTCTCTCCCAATGTTGCAATTAAACAGGACTTACAAATACTGATGTCGTGCCCATTAATTTTGACGGAGTATTTATATGAGAACCGGCGTTGAATTTGAATAAAACCGAATAGTCACCCAGAGACCAATATTTTGTGAACAGGTTTGTCTGATGTTCTATATTTATTCTTGATTCGCACTTGTTTCGACAGGAAGTTAACTCAGTGAAGTGACGATTTGGAACTGGCATGCCTTTCGAGCTCATATAAGCTTTCCCAATAATTTTTATTGATTTTTTAAATTTTTCGAGAGTTAGATGGTTGTTTGGATGTTACATTTTCAAGATTGTTTAAATTAGCCTCTACCTGCTCTGCCATAAGTTCTATATCGGAATCACTACTCTCAGATAATCGACACGGAGTAAATTTAGGATCCTTATCGGAGTCGTAACCATCAAAATCAGCTTCCAAATTATTAATTTCGTCCGCATCTAAGGTTTTGTCTTCATTAGAATATTCTGCAGATTTTATAATTGAATCACCTTGTGGTATATCGTCATTTGTTTCATTTTGGGAAGTTTTCTTGCAAAATCTGGTCATTTGCAATAGTCCCATCACCTTTACCTATTATAAAAATAAAAAAAAAATTCATTAATTAATTAATAATTAATTAATTTGCTCACATTAAAAAAGAATTTATAAATCTTACCATTATCATTTAGCATCATAAACGACTTTTATTTCATTTTGCTGATAATTTTTGAATTTGTATTTAATTTAAGTGTTCCTGTTAAAAAATATTAATCAATACTGATACCATAGAGCATCATAGTAGATTTCTCATTACTATGAACACAAAAAAAAAATATTAAACAACGATAACATTGGAATGGACAATTTTTATGTTTTTGTTGTTTTATATTTTTTTATATTCAAAGTAATGAGAAATATATTATGAATGTCTATGATACACTTTTCTAACGTTAAATAACCTTAAATAATATTATTAATTTACTAATTTACTTGAAATTTAATAATAATATACGTACCAGCAGATCCTGCAACATTAAGTTTATTTTTGACTATTGATGCAGCCATTTCCACCATTTTTTTAGCACGTTTAGAAGACATTTTTAAATAGAACTTGACATACACACTTACTAAAATGCACTAACTGGAGTTAAATTTTTGAAACTGAAACAAAAAAATTTTACAAAGGGGATTCACTAAACTTAATCACATATAAAACCGTTTTAACATTTCCTTGCCTTTCTGTAAAATTTAAACTTACCGTTTACACAATTTTTTTGTTTTTCTAAATTCAAACATATTGAGTTATGAAATCTGAGGTATTTAAATTCAAATATTTAATTTTTGTAAAACTTTGTAGATAGTTCTCGAAATAGTTCTCGAAATGTGCCCTTATTTAAGATGCAAAGCAATAATCAATCTAGTTGTGTCCTTTTAATAAATATTGTTTATTCATTTAATACTCATAGGATAAAGCCGAAAAAAAATTTCTATATTAAATCGAGTGCGTAGATTTCGAATTTTATATAATTGAAAGAAGGGCATAACTCGAGAAGTGCCCTTTGATATGTGACAACAGATATGTAAAGAATTTGCAATTTCATATACTATAAAGTATTTGAAGAGCTATAGGTACAATTCAAAATTTTAGGAATCATAGAGAATTTTCCAAAAACATTTATTAACACTAGATATACCAAGCATTGATATATACTTATTTCTACCAACCGGTCGGATTGACGTTTTTGCTGCGTTTATACCACAGCAAAATTAGCAATGCTAAACCGAAATGACAACTGTAGCAATGGCATAAACGCGACATATACATAGTTCAGCTAGCTAAAATAGCCCCGCTAATTTAGCGTTTCTACGTAGTTAGCGAAGCTAAATAGCTACGGTATAAACATTGCTATATTACTAGAAATCCAAATTGTTATTTTTGTGTTTTGTTCATATTCACAAATCAAAATAAATTGGAAATAGGCAGTCGTAGGTATTAGAATTCGGGATACATTTTTATTTTTAACTAATATGTTTATTATTATTGTTTAATATTTGTGTGTGCCAAGTTTACATAACAAATTAAAATGGAGAAAAAAAACAATTTTTATTTTTTGACATTTGCAGCAGCTTGCGGTATAAACATAAGCTAAATAATTTTGACAATTATAGCGGTCCTAATTTAACTGTGGTATAAACGCAGCATATGGCATTTTTCGGTAACTCCTTTCTATTTGAACGAATAGTTCCAACTAAAGTCATATTATTTTCTAAAAGTTTTAAAACCAGTGATTTGCTTGTGAAAAAACTATCCGTTGTCACATTATTACCGCAACCAGTAATTGGCTCAATTAGTTCTAGGACAACGAACTCACCCAAAGATATTGATGCTGGTTTATTTTCATTTCTGCTTAAATATGGAAACCCATTTATGATATATTTGCTTGTTTAATCCGTTGCGAACCAAAATTTATTTCAAAATTTACTCGATTTATTCGGCATCTACTAAGTAAACTTACACCTAGCTTTAGTATATTTAATATTTTTTCCTGGTATTTTTGATGAAAGGTTTGAGATCAAGGCAAATTTATTTATTTATTTGTTTGTTCTCGCATTGATTAACGAAATTCAATATAAAATGATGTTTCTGGTACAAATTCCTTCCAAATAGGTATACAGCTTTTTCAAAATTATAACGCACCCCTCCCAAATTACAGTATTTGCAAAACGAATGGAGATACAAATTAAAACTCAATATATAGGAAATACTTTTTATATTTTAGTATTTTGTATAGGTCCTCCTTTGGCTTTGAAAACAGCCAGGCTCCTTTATTCATCGACCGTACTAATTTTTTGCAGGCATTTCTCGATATATTTGCCCATTCCTCTGTCAGCGCACGCTTGAGGCCCTTCTTTGAAGTCACACTGCGATCCTTGATTTTTTTTTTTAAGCTGACCACAAATAATCAATGGAATTTGAGTCTGGTGACTGAGGCAGGCCAGTTCATGACTCGTATTTGCTTTTTTTTGAAACCAACTCATCTCAGAAGTTCCATAAATCTATAAGAATGCCATCAAATTTAACATAAATTTCTTTATTATGTACTTCTTTTAAAAAAAATTGTACAATTTTAAATTTTGTTTGACTAATTATTTTTCAATAAATTTATTTTTTATATTTATTTCAAAAGTAGATTCATCTGACAAAACAACTCCCGCCCAATCCACATCATTCCAATCTTTATGTTCTCGAGCCCATCTCAAGCGAATTTTTATGATGATCTGTGAGAGCAAAGGTTTTTTTCTCGCCTTACAACCTTTCAATTCAGCTTGTAGAAGCGTTCTTCTAACTGTCCGTGCCGAAATGTGAACTTTTCGTTCTGTTAAATACTCTGCATCTAATTCACCAAGCCGAAATGTGAACTTCTTGTACTGTAAAAAGTCTGCAGCTATCTCAGCAGATATTTTTCTTCGATTTTTGAGAGATTTCCGCACAATTTGTTGAACGTCTCTTACCGAAGTGTTACGGCACAAACTAATATATTACGTCTGTGGTTACGGTTTCTGCCTGAGCGTGGTTTATATGCATAGTCCCCGGTCTCTTGTTCGTCAATGAATGTATATGCAACGATGAATGTATATTTCGGGGCGCATTTCTTAAATAAAGTAAGAACCAAGAAATACAAGAAATATTGCGGAACACTAAATCATCTCAACTTTTAGAAATTGCTGAACACTGCTAATGATGTTCGAGTAGATATATAAATCGAAAATTATATTCGACAAATTTATTTTTACATACTTAGCTAATTCAGACTTTGATTCTCAATAAATAGTACAAACACATTTGTTGATAGATTTTACTGAAACTTTAACTGAACTATTTTGTATATCCTATAAATTGCTCCTAATATAAAACGTATTATTTCGTGTCCTGAAAACTTATCCGACCATAAGGTTGGCTTGCATTACAGCCTTTAAAATAAAACAAGGCCATACGGACATATCGTACTAATGGAATTACGGTCGATACAATAAATGGAAAGATTGATTTGTCAATTCTGATTTTATATACACAGCCAACCCAGATAATTTTCTCCACATTTAGCACAAACTTGTAACTTGTGTAATTTCAAATGGCAATGGTTACGAAATTAAATATACAATAGGTGTGATATGTTTAGTTTGACTAGAAATGTTACGAATTGAATTTGCTGCTGAAACTGTAATTTTACAATTTGTATTGTTGCGCAATGTTCTGAACATTTAGTCACCAAGTTTTGATGAATATTAGTAGATTTGATTTTGAAGTACCGGATTTTTGAAGCGTTGGTATTTCGTCTTTCAACTTGCGTAGATTGTTTTGAATTTTTTTTTTGTTTGACAAGACAAACTGCATGCCATGCTTATTGAATATTGATTTTAATTCGTTCTTGATTGCAGGTTCGTAACAGCAACTAATTCTTTTAACATCTGTTGTATCTGGTCTTAGAGTGGTTAAATTTTGGCTACCGATCGTCCTTGAATGTTTCTGCACTTATGCATCGACTAAATTTTCATCAAAAGCATTTATTGCTGCTATTTCTTTGATTTTTATGAGTTCTGCAAAGTAATTTTGAATTTACAGTAAAAGGCGACCCATTCTATATATCATGCTATTAAGGGCGGAATTTTTTATGTTGACGTATGAGAATCATTAGTGATATATCGGGTTGCGTTTGTGGGTTTTCTGTAAATACCTATATCAATTCCATCGCTGGTCCGCGTTAATAAAAGATCTAAAAATGGCAGCTCGTTATTGACTTCTATTTCTACTGTAAACTTGATGGTCTTATATTGGCTGTTGAGAGTTTCTAAAGTTGGTTCTACTTCATCTCTCTTCATTATCGAATACGTCATCCACATATCTAAACCAAACTTTTGGTAGTTTGTTGGTTTGTTTTAAGCTTGTTTCGAGGTAACCGATGAAGGCATTTGATATGAAACACGATAATGGGTTTCCCATACTTGTACCGTGAGCTAACTTATAAAAAACTCCGTTGTACTGCAACTCATTCTGTTCCATACATATTTCGGATAAGTGTGAATATAGGATTCGTTTCGCTTCTGTAGTCTCTAGTTTTTGCAATGCCGAAAATATCAACGCTTCCACAGCTGTGGTGATTGTGACAAAATACATATTGGCCAAATTAAACTGTCAAAACATAGAAGATTCTCAGGAGCATAAGCACATATTAAATATATCAGACCATCAAAATCTTCGATCGCCTACCACGCATTACAAAATAATCATCTCAATATAAACATTGACAATTTAAAACAAGCTAAAGATCCAAATCCATTCTGCATAATGCGTAAAATAATAATATTAATTAAACTTTGTGCTTTATTGAATTGATTTTAAAGAAATTCTTGTGAAACTATTTAAAGGTGGTTTTAGTCTACCAATTATAATAGCAAAATTTATCACGACAGACTTTCAGCCCAAAAATAAAACTATCGTGGACCCTGTGAGTCGTATTTATTTGAATTTTCGTAATTCATCTCAGTAACTATTTTTCCTAGTACTATATTGTTGGCACTAACCTCCGATGATTTTTTATTAGGCCTATAAGTTGTGGGTACTCTGTTTAGATAATTTTCAGAATTTTGTCATGTGGATAGAAAGGTCACATATGGCCGTAAATCCTCGTAAGTCATATTTAATAGAATTTTCGCAATTCATCTGGGTATTGTCCCAAGTGTTGTATTGTTGGCACTAATCTCCCGGGCCATATTTGATCATGCTGTCCCCATGACAAAGTTCTGAAAATTTTCCAGAATACTCACAATTAATAGGCCTAATAAAAAATGTATTAAACTTTGCAGTTTGTTTCTGCTTCCTTTCCAATGATAGTTTTATTTTTGGGCTGACGGTCTGTCGTCATACCTTTTTCTACCACGATAAACATTTTTTGGGGCTGATAATATAAATTGTTGTTATTTTATGGCTTTTTTTATTCTTAATTCAAATAGGAAGCGGGGAAATAAAATAACTTAAAATGGATTGATGTAATGATAGTATACTTTGTATCATAAAATTTGAAGTGGTGTTCCCAACGTTGACTACCATCATTTTTTGGTATCTAACTTTGGGCCAACTTCACAAAGGTCACGTTAATGCGTTATCGCCAACGTTACTTCACTTTACGGTTATATTTTATCCAAAGGAAATATCAATAAATTATTAGTAATATGCGGTCAAATCTCATCGATTTTTTATAAATATTTTTCGGGATGAAACTCATTTTGTTTAGCATTTAGAAAATATTTTTCTGGATGGAATTATAATTTCCTAACATTTTAGCAAACAATTCGAAATAAAAGACTTTTCTAAATGAAAATCTTGTGCAATATTCTTAAACATCTTTCACTCAGAATTATTGGCAGCATTCGTTTTTCAGCAGTGCCATAGCTATAGTTTGCTGGAAACTGTATAAATTTTGATTTAATTAAACGTATACCATCCTGACCAAAGTCGATGCGAACTGATGGTATATCTGAATAATATACTTGATCACGACGGAAATGTGGCCAGATAATTTCAGTGATAATACCCATATTGCAATTAACTAAACCTTTTGCCACGTCAATATTCGATCTCAACATTACTTTAGCCCTCATGAAAATTGTTAACAGCTTAAGAAGACCTCCCGTTTTATTAATATCATCAGGTATAACAGAGTTTTCATTTTTATTACCTAAATTTCGTGTAGCATCAATAAGTTGATTTTCTTCTTTTATTGTATAAATATTTATTCCTTTTCTCTCAAAATACTGAAGAACTTTATCATTGTGCTTAGTTACTTGATGATTCGTTGGGTATATTCTTAATGCTTTCTCAATTGAGAATTCATTGCTAGTATCGGTCGAAACTTTTTCTAGAAGTATTAAATATAAGATGCTGAGATGTTAATTCTCCAACTCTCAAAGCTTTCAGTATATCAATGAATGTCGTGCCTCCTAGTTGAAGCATATTTTGTTTTAATTCGACCAGCTTGATAAACCGTAATAAATGTGTAGCTGGTTCAAAAATTCATTTGGATATTTAAGTTGCCGCAGACGAGAGTCAATCATGCAAAGCATCTCATAAGGAACCATAGAAATTTCATGTATGAATAGAAATTCAACGTGTTGCCATTGTTGATGCATTACTCTGAAATAATTACCTGTTAGAAGGATTAACAATGACCCCATATCTCTGCACAGGTAATTTTAGTAGACGGTGTAACATAGATCCACTGACTAATCATGCTGCAACTCCAGTGAGGGCACCAATTTTCACTACAGATTTTATATAACACCGATTTACTTGATTTTTCAACAAATTAAATAGGAAAGTTTTTCCAGTGCCTGCTCCACCAGTTACGAAAATTCTTTCACGTGCTCGATTCCCATTAAGTTGGTTTTTATACTCTTTGTAGTAAAAATGAAGAGTTGTCTTTGGTCAATATTCATGGCTTGTTGTGCTCTTAGAATTGTTCATTGCTTATATTTAATTCCGGTAATTCTTCTTCTTCGCCTTCAGAATTCATTGTCTCTGGCTACTCCAAAATTTCAAATGCATGCACTTGATTAAATGCATTTTGAAGCTGTTGATCACGGTCTCGATATTGACGCATTTGTTTACTCATTGCCTTCAGTTGATTTTCTCGAGCAAAAAAAGCATCTTTTGCAATATTAAATCCTTCGAGCAATTCAGTTTCCAATCCAATTGAAAGTATGGCACCCTTACCACTGCAGTAACATTTCTCACAGCCATTTTACTATTATCTGCGTACTAAGTTGACGATATACGTTTGACTGAACTTCGTATGCATCATGATCAACACTTTCTTCTATTTCGTTTGTTTTCTTGTCATTGAAAGGTTCGAACAACATTGCGCATTCTGTAAGACTCATATTAGAAAAATCATAATCAGAATATTCCAAAGAACGTTTTCCATATATTTCTAAGATATTACTATAATACCCAATGGCATGACCCATTTTGTCAAATTGCAATACTCTATAACGCTGTTCTAGCTTTCTGGTGTTAAGGAAAATACAACTTTGTGAACTATTATGTAATGGGATATGAAATAGGCGATATGCACATTCAGCAGCTGATACTTGTCGTTCATGAAGAATTTTCATACAAATACGAAATAATTTGCGTGAAATATCGGATTCTTCGCGTTGTATTTGTTGAATTACTTGTGCTATTCCAGTATCTACACCTTCAGGTTCTCCTTTTGATAAATACTTTGCGATATAGTATGCTATCGCTTCGCTTGAACCTAATGGCTGGTTGTCCATATTACCCTCCCACAGTTTCAACAAGTCTGGATGATAGTTGTTTACCCAAGCATCTTCTTTTGGACGCTTCAATAGGCAAATTCTTTCTCCATTACAAATAAAGTCATCTGATGAATGAGATACTATCCCAGTCTCATTACATTCTTGCCGTGGAAAGTTAAATCGACATCTTACAGAAGTATTATTTTTCGTACAAGTTTCTGTATGTCGATGAATTTGACATTTTTTGACCAGCTCATGAAGTTCTGGATCTTCTTCTGCTATAACCATTTTACAGGAACAGTTACGATCAATAAAAAGTTTTCCTTCCTCTGTATCAAATTCTGGATGATTTTCTATCCATAATACCGAATGAAGATGAGGACTATCTCGACGTTGAAATTCGATACGCCGCCACTAATCTGTTATTCTTCCTCCAAAAGTGTCTCTATTATTTTTGATATATTTTAATAACGCATTCACTCTAACCATAAATTGTCAGCTTAATATTACTGGGTAATTTTCAATAAGGTTTTGTGTCTCATAAATATCGAGTGTACTTGGATCTATCATTGGCTATTAGTAGAGTCTTTCGTAGATCTAACCAGTTGAGATCATTTGAGCTAAAAGTTACAAAGTACGTTGGAGGCCCTAAAAGCTCATTCAAGGCTGATCTCCAATAAGCTGCTGTTCCTCTGAAATTGTTTCTCATAAAGGTGAATATCTTCGAATGCTCCATCTTGATTACAAATCCTTTTCCACATGCTAAAAAGATAATCATTGCGTTGAAATCTAGTGTCACTTCCCAAAATTCTGTATTGGAAGTAATCTAGTGGTGTTATATTTACTGGCCTTGGTTGTTTAAGCCAATTTTTCTAGTACGGAAATACAAAGTACCAGGTAAATTCTTGTACTTTTAGTTCATGAGCTACATTTACAATACTATCAGTCGTTTAGCGGGTAATTTCATTAAGATTGTGTGAAACTTGGAATTCATCTTCTACGTTGGGTTGCATAACATCAATAGGTGCCATTACCGACGTTTGCAGTGGAATTATTTGACTCTTCGGTTCCTGTAAAGTAGGAACTGTTGAGGTTGATACTATTTCAATACTCGGTTGTGTTTGATTTTCTGGCTCCACAGAGTCAGGTATGTCAAAAACTTCAACATAAATGTAGTCTATTGTAAATTGAACATTTTTGTTACTTTTGTACGTTTGCAAATCCTAACGAACTTGTCTAAATTATCGCATTCAATAATACAAGCTCTTCCGTTATCCTTTGCTTCTGCACCTTCCGGACCGGAATACTCATGCATTATGATTCATAAAAAGTTTTACAAAAGCTTACCGAAGTGTAAATCCAAAGTTTGATTGATTTACTTGATAATTTAAGCTTCCGAATAGGTTTGGCTCATCGTCAAATTTAATTTAAAATCTTTTGTTGAATATAACAAGATCATCTTTAACGACGTTAAAATTTCGTCCGAGCAAATATCCATAATTTTGAATAGGATAAGCCGCGAGATTTCTTTCCATTTGAAATCTGACATTACTGTAGATTTGATCATCTGCTATCATATACAAATTAAGAGTGTTAGTTGACCAACATTGTGGTAAAAGAATAGAAGCTCGTACAATGTTTGCCAATACCATAGCACAACATTGTATACCTGCAAACCCTGATATAAATGTATCTTCATTAGCTTGATGCCATGATGTACGTAAAATTCTTGATGAATCATTAATTCTCATATAAGCACTACTATTCTCTATGGGTTCCTCATTGCTTTCATCAACATTCTGTAACGGAACTTCTTCTACTCTTATTATATCTTCTTCATTAATCGCTACGTTATTATCGATAGTGACATCTTTGTACAGAGGATTGTTTGCCAATAACCAATACAATGCATCATATAGTTTTTGTCTAGATATTGAAAACTGCCGCGTTACATTAATATTTTCAAGACGCCCAGTAACAAAGATTATACCAGCATTATTTGAAGGGAATGATTCGCGAAATTAATCGCTGTTCAGGCTGTAACAAATTTGTAATGACTTCTGGAATAGGCCCGGGATCTAAATTATTCCAATACGATTTAGATGGTGCAGTCTTACGACTACAAACAACCAAACAATTTGTATGCTTAAGTTCATCAGGCAAATAAGGTGCTATAATAATGTTTACAAATTTCACAAATCTTATCACAAAACGTGTTAATTGCCTGCTTGAACGCTGTTTTACTCACCCTATACATTTCTCTAGATTGGGAAATTTAATTATTCTCGGTGCCCTGAGGTTGACTCTAGCGACATGACATTTTTATTCACCCTTTTGCCATTCATCCCTCGGCACGTTTCTCACCTTATATTGGATTGGGTGAATTTAAAATTGAGTGAACATTTAGTGCTCGACAATAGTTAAAGCTGCACTGTATAGCTTACAAATGTTGCATATACTGATTCATGCAATAGCAACTTCAGTAGATGGTATTATCAGCTTGTCATCGCAGCAACCTTATTGTTTTTTTGCAATAGATCGATGAAGTGGGATGAATCAAGCATGTGAAGTTAGCCCAGCTCTCTATCCCGGCAAAAACAGAAAGTTTCATCAGGCAATACAATTTCGTCTTATAGCTTTTTTTATTTACGAGTATGCACAAAGCAACCTTGATTATACAAGCCATAATCTAAGAAACGAAGCTTTTATAAGGGAATTAGAAACGAGGAAAAAATCAAAATTTCCATAGTAAAACACATAAAACATATGGGAAATCACTTTTTTTCCTAAGACAAATTTGTAAATGAAAACGTTGCAAATTCTTAATTATGATTACTGAAATATTTTCATAAATGTTTGAATTTCAACATATATAAATCTCGTTTAAGCAAATCGTTTTCATTTTATTGTAATAATTGATTTATTTAAACCAAAATATAAAAAAAAGTTCATAACAACAGCTTTCTGGTCAAATTAAAAAGAAAAGCTTACTACAAATCGTGTGCATTAAGTCAATATACATAGATGGCAGTGGGTAGCAAACATTTTGAAAAATCGTAGCAAAAATTGCGACCTGGGGAAATTTGAGTTCAAAAATTGTAGGAAAAGCAAAGCATATTCAGAAAATATTAAGAACGTGCCACAATTGTGTGATTAAATTATTTTTTTTCGTATTTCTCTGCCAACAATTATAGACATCTAACGTATACTAGTAAAACTAAAGATAAATTTAGCAAGTATTATTTTAATTTGTCAGAGCCAACTTTGATGTATTTTTCAAAATGAAAGTTCGAAAAATATATTTTAGAAATAATTTAATTTTAATATTTCTGCAATTAATGTTTACTTAATACCAATATACCCTTCTTGTATATTGCTGCTAAAGATATTTAGATCACTTTTGTATAAACATTTTGTAACATTTTTGCTTTTTTCAATGAAAAACTTGAAGCTAAAAAACACCATTTTTACTATGGATTCCTATGGAAATCAGTGAAAAGTTATACCACTAAAAAAGCTTCTAAAAAATACGTCATAATGATTATGGCTCTATACCAAAGCAACCTTGATTATACAAGCCATAATCAAAAAAACGAAGCTTTTATAAGGGAATTAGAAACGACGAAAAAACCAAAATTTCCATAGTAAAACGCATAATATATATGAGAAATCACTTTTTTTCCTAAGACAAATTTGTAAATGAAAACGTTACAAATTCTCTATTATGATTTCTGAAATATTTTCATAAATGTTTGAATTTCAACATATATGAATATCGTTTAAGTAAATAGTTTTCATTTTCTTGTAATAATTGATTTATTTAAACCAAAATATAAAAACAGTTCATAACAACAGCATTCTGGTCAAATTAAAAAGAAAAGCTTACTACAAATCGTGTGTATTAATTCAATATACATTACATAGATGGCAGTAAACATTTTGAAAAATCGTACGAAAAATTGCCACCTGGGGAAATTTCAAGTTCAAAAATTGTAGGAAAATCAAAATAAATTATCAAAATATTAAGAACGTGTCATAATTTTGTGATTAAACAATTTTTTTCGTATTTTTCTGTATAAATCTGAGACATCTAACGTATACTAGTAAAACTAAAGATAAATGTAACAAGTATTATTTTAATTCGTCAGAGCCAACTTTGATGTATTTTTCAAAATGAAAGTTCGTAAAATATATTTTAGAAATAATTTAATTTTAATATTTCTGCAATTAATATTTATTTAATACCAATACACCCTTCCTGTATATTGCTGCTAAAGATATGTAGAACACTTTAGTATAAAAATTTTGTAACATATTTGCTTTTTTCATTGAAAAACTTGAAGCTAAAAAACACCATTTTTACTATGGCTTCCTATGGAAATCAGTGAAAGGTTATACCACTAAAAAAGCTTCTAAAAAATACGTCATTATGATTATGGCTCTATACTCTAGAAGGCTCTGTCTATACTCTAGAAGGCTCTGGTATGCATCAATACGAAACGAAAGTAAAATATTGTTTCTATCCCATCCCAGTTATTAAGAATTTTATTTTATTTTTCGGTTTTGGATTTATTTATGAACCCAATTAAAATAAAAATACTTCTATATCATTTGAACGACTCGGACCGGAGCATGTGGTTTATGTTTTGAGATACAATTTCCAGCGGCCCCGTATGATTTTTTATATGGAAAATTCACGAAATATTTTCCTGTATTCTTGAAACTACCTGGGCCGGGAAATTTGTTTATTGTTTTGAATTTGCCATAGATTAGACCATAGATGAGTTCATCAAAATTTGCCCTAATCTATGGCAAACTCAAAACAATAAGCAAATTTCCCGGCCCAGGTAGTTTCAAGAATACAGGAAAATATTTCGTGAATTGTCCATATAAAAAATCATATGAGAACGTTAAAATTGGCCGATTGAAAAATTCCGTTACATACATATACATACAGGTCAAGCTAATAAAAGAGTATTAAAAAGGATATTTTAAAGATATTGTATATTCATTTATGGCTAGTTTTCCTCTTAGGAGTTTCTGCTGTCGTTTAATTTTACATTGAAGAGACAAGACAAAATTGCCCATAGTTTACCCTAATGGGATGAAGAATTTATTACTCAAATAATTATTCCACGTCCGGAATAGGTCTTAGAGTTGTGCCATAACCAAATCGAACATAAGATTCGTATACCATATAAGGAAATTATCATATTGTTTAACATCAAATTCCTACCAATAGATATGTCATGAAATATTATAATAAATTCAAATTCATTAAAGATTTAGATGAATACATATTCAGTATCCGATTAGTATATAATTAGTCTTATTGTCCTGTAAAGACAAAAAACACATTTGAACTTTGACTTTAAAGTTTTTATTGTTTCATATATAAATGACATTTAACTTAGTTAATTATCTTACCCTTTTGATGTCTAGTAAAATATTTGTATACATTTTCTGTAATATGAATATCCAAACGCTTTGTCGTCAAAAATATCACTTCAGTTTAGAAACTATCTAGTAATTTATCGTCTATAGGCGACATAAAAATATATTTTGCATCGCACATCGTGTTACTACTCAGACATCATAAATAAATCAAGCGAATGAAATTAAGCACACATCTAGATGGAGTAATAAAAAATCCCCGGTAATATAAATGTTAATACAACTTAAGTTCAAGTCACTTGATATAATGAAAACCATATCCGTATATCTAATTTATTTTATAGCATATCATTTCACATCTGCATAATATTGTACATATATAAGAATTTTACGTACAGCTATATATAAATTTAAATATTCTACTGTATGATGTTATCGATCCAATATAGTTTAGTTGATGGTTTCTTATTAAAAGGAATTGTTTCAAATGTGGATTGCATGCGGTAGCACTATAGCACAAGATAAAGATAATTTTTCGCTTGCAAGGAAGAATAATAAAATTATATTCCAAATGTAACCATATAACACAAATATAGATAAACACTGTACATATTACACATAAAGAGATGAAAGATATTTTTTTATATTTCACCTTAACAAAAAGAAAAAAACGTTTCAAATTTATAAAAAAGTAAAATACCTCCATCTATCGTATAATCACGTCTTATAATTTTATTCTAAAATCGTGATCTTATTTCAAATCACGAATCTAGCACAAACATAGCATTATTCCACTTTTCTAAATAATGGTTTTTTTTTTGTAAAAATGTACATAAAAAAGAGTAAAAATCCAGTTTCTCGCAAAAAAATACTGTGGGGAAAACTCAAAGTGAAAATTATAAATTCTTTTGTAAGTACATTTAAATTTAAAATAAATAAAATAGGATTAAATCATATGTCTAAACCACAAAAAATGTTAGAAAGATGGAACTAAATTCGACATATAAATATAACACACAAATATACATAGATATTTTGGTGGTTTGGTGTGTATTGGAGAAAGGGACCAAAGTTGAGTAGATTAGCCTTCCAGTAGGATGGGTGCACATCACGTGAGCTGGTCATGTATTAACATTTTTACAATTCGCAAGTGTACGTGTCGCCTCCTCGTGGCAACCAATAGTAACTGAGGCCAGTACAAAGTATGCGGACTCTGGGTACCAGGCACCCTCCAGTTTTATTTAGCCTTCCTGTAGTAAAGCGCATTATAATTTAATTAAACACACTATTCTTCTAATTAATATACTATGTATCAACTATTTAATATATAGCGTTTTATTATTTATTGGTGATTTTGTGTTTTTATTGTGCGCGAACTTTTATTTATGATGGCTCCTAAAAAATGCACGAAGTGTAAATCTACAATTACAGGAAACCGGAATAATCCTTGAATTTCTTGCGAAGGTGCATGCAACGGACAATTTCATATTAATTGTGCGAATATAACAGTTAATCTTCTTGACCATATTCGCAGTACAACAATAATAGTTTGGGTCTGCAGCTCTTTTAAAGCTTCTAAGAGTGGAACTACTGTTATTGGGACGGAAAGTACCATAGATATTACTTCGGTTAACTCATCGTGCTTTCCTGAGATTTAAGAACGCTTAAATGACCTGCGTACCAGATTGATTAATGTGGAATATTCCCAGCAATATATGTTTAAATCTTTTGATAGTTTTACGCAGCAATTGAATATCATGTCTCAAGAGAACATGGTGCTGAAGAAGAAGGTCAATCAATTAGAAACGAAACTGTCTTTTTATGATGCTAAATTTGATAAATTTGAAGCCTATTGGAGAGACAGTTTCAACAAATATTCAGAATGATATTGTTATTACTGGTCTTCCATCAAATGCTGATCTCAAGAATGAAATGGTCAACAGTTTGTTTCGGGTTCTTGATGTCAAAGTTGATGCTAGCATTATCCAAGAGTCATATATAGCGAATTTGCATGACCAACATAGCACAAGCTCATCAAAGAAACCCATGTTAATAATTAAAACTAATAATAATGAGTTAAAAAATAATATTTTACTAAAATATAAAAACAAAACATTAAATAAAAAATATTTACGGACGTCGGACCTTGGATTAAGTGGCCAACATCGCACATAGTTCAAAACATTCATTAATGAATCATTTGTCACCGCTCCAAACTAAACTATATGCGGAAGCTAAAAAAAATTAAAAACAAATTTAATTTGAAATATCTGTGGTGCAAGGAAGGAAAATATTACTTCGAAAGTATCTCTATCTCTAATATCTCGATATCTCGCATATTGAACGAACATTTCTGGACCCACCTAGTACTACAGTTGAAGGAGTTACTGATGATTATTGATGAGATGACTTCAATTCTTTATTATATTCATCGTATTCATCAAGTAACATTTTTGGTTTTATTTTACATATGTTTACTAACTTTTTATTTTTATTTTTTACAAATTTTTATGTCAAATGTCATTGTCGGGTGTTTCAGATTTTTTTTTTTTGTGTATTGTATTTGGTTGTTAAAATTGAGTTTGGATGGTCGGTAAAATTAGTAATTTTTAATTTCAATTTTATGTTGTTAATGTTGAAGATTGTGAAATTTGGATTTGTGGGGTTCTATAGTTTTGTATTTTTTATTGATTTAATTATTGTGGGGATAATTCTGGATTTTTTTCTATATTGTTGTTTTTTTAGAATATGAATAAGTTTAGCAATACCGTAAACAAATGCTGTCGTAATGTTTATTTTGATAATATTGATGACTTTAAACGGAATTCTAACCATAACTCGAGAATAATTGGGCAACAATTGTGCACTTTACAAATTAATGTTCGTGGAATAAATGATGTGTATAAATTTGACAATGTTTTAGAGTTCATTGATCATTTACAGTCAGATGTTCATGTCTTAGTTATTTTTGAAACATTTATTCAAAGTCAGAACGCAATGGGGTATTCTATAAATAATTACAGTAGCATTTTTTCATGTAGAGATGATACATTAGGTGGTGGGCTTGCAATCAGAAATGATATTGAGTATTGTATAGTGAACAAAGATAATGGTCTATACCCGTTTCAATTTATACAAATCAGGCTTTCTAGATTTTTTGGTACTACGGTTTGTGCTTTTTATCGTCCACCTAGTTCTGATCTTGCTTGTTTTTTTAACTGTTTGGATATTTAGCTATCTGGAAGCTGCAATTCTGATAACATAAGTAGTAAAAAGGATGATGTTGTAATTGACTATTATAGATCTGTTAATGACTTATGGGTTGATTACCACAAATGCTGATGTTACTCGATCTGCTAGTGGCAATGCACATATTAGATCACGTAGTATCTTGTTTTTTAAATATGTATCAAAAATGTTTTTAATTCTACCATATATTCCAACATTAGTGATCACAATTTTCTGTTCTCAAATTCCTGCTATGCGGATAAATACATCATGAAAAAATATGAAAACAAAAATAGTTAACTTTGTTAAAGTAAATGAAAAGTTTAATAAATTTCTACTTGGAACGCCATTTAATGTGAATGCTCCGAATATTACCCTTGAAATTATTGTTAAGGTTTACAATGATTTGATTAATAAGTTTACTACGATACTATGTGTTGATGCTAAGCTTAAAAATACGGTGTGCCCTTGGATTACGTATGATATTTGGCAAATTATTCGTAAGAAAAATAAGGTTTTAAAAAAATTTAAACAGAATTCAAATAATGTTGCTCTCAAATTTAAATGAGAACGATTATCCAATCTACTATACTCAAAAAAGTATTTCGCTAAGAAGCATTACTTTAACAAAATGTTTGTTAATTTGAATCAAAGAGATTTATGGAAAAATATTAATATATTTCTTAACAAAAGTCATAAACATGTTCAATTTGAAAACCTTTGTTTTAATGGGCGATTTATTAGTGACATTGGTGATATTGTTAACACTTTTAATGAGTACTTCGTCAATGTAGGTGGTTTAATCAGTGGATCTATCAACTCAGACAGAGCTATTCATAAATTTGGAACCATCGATTGAATTTCTGATTCCATCTATTTTTCGCCAATTACATCTGCTGAAGTTGTTAACGTTATCTGTTCACTTAGTGACTGTAAGGGTGGATTTCCTGATAAAATTAATAACTCTGTCTTGAAATGCAGAGCAGATTTCTTCTCAAATCTGTTGTCTGATATTTTTAATGAAAGTCTAGTAACTGGTATATATCCCAATTGCTTAAAGATTGCTAAGGTTATCTCTGTTCTGAAGAGTGGAGACTGTTCTTTAATTAATAATTACAGACCAATCTCTACACTATCCGTATTTGACAAAATTTTTGAAATTAATTTCTTCCTGACTGGTAAGTTTTTTGAACTATACAAATTTTTTTTACTCACACCAATATGGATTGAAAAGGGTCAGGTACGGAATTGGCTCTTGCTGAAATTTCAAATATGATTTATACTGCTTTTGACAACTGATTTGCTTTTAAGTAAGTTATATTGTTATTGGGTACGTGGTGTTTCTTTTGATTTGCTGAAAGGCTATTTATTAAATAGAAAGCAATATGTCATGCTCAGTGGAATTGAAAGTAAAATTCTTGATATGAAGAGCGGTGTTCTACAAGGCAGTGTCCTGGGGCCACTTTTGTTTCTCATTTTTATTAATGATATGTCTAATTTACCATTAATAGGTCATATTAGAATATTTGCAGATGATACTGCCTTATTTTATGAAACGGTTGATCCTGGTGCGATCTTGAGCAACATGGAACATGATCTCGTTATTTTATTAGACTATTTTAAATCTAATCTGATTTCAATTAATATTTCGAAAACTAAATATATGATTTTTCACTCTCCTTATAAACCAATGTTTACGTTATCTCCACTTACAGTAAATAACAATAATATCGCAAGAGTTAATTCATTTAAATATCTAGGAGTGACATTCGATATTCATATGTCATGGGAGGATCATATTAATATAATTAGCAGTAAAATTGCTCCGCTTGTCGGACTACTGAGGAAGTTATCTTATTTTGTTCCAACTTGGGTTTTACTAATGATTTATTTCTCCTTCATTCATTCACGAGTCAGTTATGGTCTTCTTATATATGGAACAGCGAGTTCAACTAGGCGAAAGAAAAAACTTCAAGTAATGCAAAATAAAAGCATTAAGGCGATTTATAGACTGCCTATTCTTTTTCCGTTAAAGAATTATATTGTAATGAGAATAGTTTGGTATTACCTATTAATGTTCTATATAAATTTCAATTATCCCTATGTACAAAACAATAAATATACCTTCAGTTATGTCTAACCTTCATTTTGAATATTTTAATCATGTCCACGCAACTAGGAATTGTAATAGAATAGAATTGTTTACCACCACATTAAAACTGAATTTGGAAGAAAGTCAATTACATTTTTGGGACCATTTACTTGTAATCAGATACCGGGAGATACAAAAAGATCTGAAACATTTCTTAAATTTAAAAAAAATATCAAAAATTATTTTAAGAAAAATCATGAATTGTATTTTTAGTTTTTAGACATTGACATCATTATACTTTGTAATTATTTTTATAATTATTGTTTTTTATATTTACATATTATTGTGTTATTAATTTAATTAAATGTATTTCTTTGTTTTTTTTTTTTTTGGTTATCAACTCAGATTGTCCTTAAAGGGACATTAAATCCACTGGATAATCTGATTGTTAACTTTTTTTTGATTAATGTTCACAATAAATAAATAAATAAAAATTAAAGCTGGGTGACCTACAGGCGACTTTCCATTCCCAGCAACTAGTAAGAGCAAAAACACATGACAGGGCTATAGGAATATACGGGAGTGGGACTGCCCTCTCGAAGTTCTGGGGAACCAATGCTACCGTCTTTCTAGTAGCAGTACTTGCTATAGTAAACATCTAAAAGAGAAAGCAATGAGCCCAGATTTCTTGTATCGCGAACCAGCTGAATATTGACTGGACGGATAATTAAGCAGGGTTTAAGCACAAAACATCTTTTAGGTGGCAGACACAGACACACGCACATATCCAATAGGAATAACGAAAATTATTATATTTTGAGCTAAGCTATACTACATGTAGAATACAAAATAAATTCTAATCCGAAGATTAAAAGTAAATGAATGCGCACCACACAACAGCCAGACAATTATTAGAATAATTATTATTGTGTTGCTATAAATACATGATTTCTTGCGAATAAATATTTAAGATTTATCCTAAATAATTCCGTTGTAAATAAACAACGCTTAATATATGCGCGTTTGTTACTGCTACACCCCATGGATTAACTTTTAAAAAAATAAAAATAATTTATAATAATTTAATTAATTTCGTAAAATTTATATTTTTGTAAACACTAAATATATTTTCTGTTTTTGGAATGTGTGTGTGTGGGTGATGTGTATAGGATAAAAATCGATTCTATATACACTAGTTTAGGCGTCGGGAAAACGTTTTTATTTATTGTAGAAGAAAATAAAGTTTCTTAACGATAAAAGATAAGTTCAAGTATGAGAGTAAAAAAACATAAATTTTCGCTTAAGAATTTGTCTGTAAATATAAACACAATTAAATTGAGATTTTACACTAACAATTTTTGTACTAACGCAAATGTGCTTTTATAAAAATATGTCCGCGGTGCAGTCGAATTTTTTTTTACGCTAAATATCTAAAATTGCTTGTGGAGTTTTAGATATTTTGAATATTTTTTTGGGATGACATTATAAATTGTATCAAGATATAACTTTTTTTGGGGCTGACACTTAAATATGGTGAAAATTTGTATTTTAGTGTTAGCACTGCGTTTTTGGGATGCAGTTCGGGCCAACTTTATATATATTTAACGTGTATCTTCGTTTTTTAAATGTTCGCAAGCGGACAGAAAATTCGATCGGTTTTGTAAGCCCGCAATACAAAGAGACAATTCTTAATTCAACTGCGAAAATCAATTTATTTTTTCACCATGCCATGCCATGAAAAAACTCTAAACTACAGGCAATTGATTGGTCTGGACAGAAAAGATTCATGAGATTGTTGCGAGAGATGCAGGACTTCAGAAAATACTCACAAGGGAATCTTTTAAACAGTGAAATTCAACAAATTATAAAAAGTATTCTAAGTTGTAGTGCTCTGTGAGTCATTCACGAAATAATTTTTTTATAGGCAACAAAGCTTTTTTTAGGGTTTAAAACTACCCCTTCGTAATTTTATTCCCTAAAAAACCAGTGATGATTCTCTTATAATCTAATTTACTATGGATTACTTGTACTTTTTATGAGGAAATATTAATTTTGTTTTACCAAAAAAAGTTGAATAGAAGCCAAAATATATTGAGAAAAGCGTCTTTGAGGTGATTTTAACCGCTAAAAAAGGTGCGGTTGCAGATAAAAAAAAATAATTTCAATAATGTTGAGTGCTACAACTTAGAATAGATTTTATAACTTTTTTAATTGGACAACTCACAATGTAGATTCCTTTGCCAGTTGAACCGCGATATACAATTTAAACAGTACTCACAACACTTCGAATTTCACCTTGACAAAATTCTGTAAAACTACCAGAATACAATTCCAAAGTTGTATTGCTTGATAATTGTGTTAATGTCAACTTCATTTGTTAACGAGACAATTTTATTTGTATAAGGGATAGATCAATTTGTAGAAATTTGAGTGCTAGCTTTTGGTTGAGTTGCAGCTAAAGAACTATCTTCTTGTTGAGAAAGTGGCATATACATCTTAGATTTTTAACGGTTTATCACATTTCATTTTGGTTATTTGAAACATATTTCGGCTAAATGAATTCGCATTGCTAATTACCTTGCCTGATCTGTGAACAATAGTGTAGTTATACTCATCTAATCGTATTCATCATTTTGTCTAACTTAATGGTTTATGATCGCGAACAATTTTGAGATTTGTAACGTAGATATATGATCTATAATGTCGATGTTAAATCGATCCAGTTGAGATCCCTCTTGAAACAAAACCACACTTATTGCAACATCGCATTTGCGTCGCAAGTTAGGACAATTTAAAAAAAAAATATCCGGAATATAAAGCGTAAAAAAATTTAACAGAAATTTTTCATTTTGCAGGAAGCTTTGACACAAAAGCATCCTCAATGAAACTTTGATCTTTTTCTGAAGGTCAGTTAAAGATTTTGCAATTTTAGAAAAATTTTAACACAATTAAAGATTTTATGTGTCTAGTCGAGTGTTTGTTGAGGTTGGGTAATTTTTTACAACTCAACAATTAGTAGATGGATCGGGTTTAATGGCGGAATGAGTTATTTTATGTCCGAAATAATATAACCCTTTTCACAGAAACTAGCATTTCTGGTAAGGTCCTGTTACAGTTCAGTTCTTTCATTTTAATGAAACGGCGCATGCCGTCATTTATTTAATATTATCGGTTTTAATTTCAGTAACTTATTTATTAATTTCACATAAATTAATAACAAATATTTTAACAATTTAATAACAAATGTTTCTCTTTTTATTATATTTTCAGGTAAGCTAAAATAACTTTGAAAGAATCGGGAACGATTTAATTTAGAAAATTGTATATCAACCATAAAATTAAATGTGCGGTAAGATTGACAACAAAATTATTATATTTCGCCGTATCACAAAATATTTAATTGCATTATTTTGTTAAAGCATTTTGGAAACCGTAATAATCTTCAAAGCTTTTTAAATAATTTTAAAGAATCGGTACTTAATTCTGTTTTGCTAAATCACGTTTAACAAACAATTATTCAAAGTATTGGATTGAGGTTCCCCTTTCAAAATCTTGTCAAAAAAATTGCCAAATTTGCGGCAAGAAAATTAATTGCAGAGTAATTTTTTTGCTGAATTAGGTTAGGACCCAAAAGTGGTCCATAGCCTTACCACATAAAATTTTTCTCGCTCTACTCATAGAACCACCCACAGCTTACAACGAAGTGTTGAATACTACTGACGCCCATCTCATTGCGATCCGCCAGGTCACTGAAGAAAGAGAATAAATGAAGAGAATAAGGAGGACAGTTTTTTAGCTCTGGGCTACCTTCGACGAAGGTTACAGATACTGCATTATACCTCAACCAATCCACAGCCTCCATTATCACAATAATTTCCGCCTAAAAAGGCTGCAATAATCAGGGAGACGAAATGAGAGGATAACATTTAGTTACTCATAGAAAACCCTACAACCAACCCTACCGTCCATTCTAGAACCATCCGTGATGAAGCTTTTAACTTTAGGGTTCAACATCTTTTCACTCAGCCAGTCCTCTCTAGAGGGAATATCGGAATGAAACATTTCCTCAAAAGATGGTAATAGAACCATGTAAATTGTGGTACCAGGGATGTCTCTGTTACACAAAATAGATGGGTTTAGTAATACATACTACAAGTCCACATACAGATGGATTTGAGTATTATGGCTGTGCTCGCTGCCATTTGAGTACTCAGAATATCTAGGTATATGAAATGAAAAAGACCCTCCAAGTACTGAGTCTCCTCAGTGCACCACTAATACACAAATGGAAGTTCTCTGAATTTTACTCAGCAACTTTGGTTAGTCATACTGTGTACCATCAAACAACAATCCCACATAAAAGTATTGGCCTTATCATTGAGGTGTGAAGCCAGTATACGATGTGGGGTTCAAGACCTCCTAGTTTACCAGTAGCGTGTTTACAGGAGTATTGCGCTATAGTAGCTTTCTCTACCCTTTCTAAAATATTAGGCTTCCAACTAAGCTTTCTGTCCCAAACAACACCCAGGTACTTCGCTTTATCAGTAAAGGTAAAGCTAATACCACTTAAAGTAAAAGGATCAATCTGAGCTAGTTCGTATATCTAGAAAAGAGGACCACCTCAGTTTTACGTGGATTAACATTTAGTCCAGAACTGTTGGCCCATTTAGAAAGAAAACCAAGCGCGCTTTACATGCGCTCTGTTAAAATACAAGGATACTTACCAAAGACATAAATATCAACGTCATCCGCATAAGCAACCACCCTAAAACCCTTTTTCTTCAATTCCAGTACTACGTCATTTATGACCAAATACCAATGATGGGGGCAAGGCTCCACCTTGCGTTGTACCCACACCTACAAACCTGCTAATAGAGGACCCGTCCAGCTTATCATTCATGATCCTGAAGCTCTGCTTTTGATATATCCAGCCAACTAGAGATTCATCCACACCCAGACTCAACAAAACCTGAGTTATTGCCATCGGTTTAATGTTATGAAAGCACCTTCTATATCCAGAAAGGTTACCAAGTGGTATTCTAGAAATTGCTCAATAGGACAAATCAGGGAGTGTATAGTGGTTTCTACCGATCTCCCTTTACTTTACGCATGTTGAAATTTCGACCAGCTAGTCGGCTCAGTACAGCCTATAATGATGGCTTCTATTTATTTTTCTAGCATTTTTAATAGAAAAGTGCACAAGCTTATAGACTTAAGGTCTTTGGAATAGTAATGAGGGTTTTTTCCCCCTTAGGGGAAAGTCCATTTCCTAGGAATGTGACAAGGTTCAAGGCTGCCTCCGAAGATAACTTCCAGCCAAGGTAGAGCCAAGTCAATGGCTTGTTGAACATCCGCAGGAATGATGCCTGACTTATATTGCTTAAAGCTAATAATTGCCCACAATTACTTCCTCCTGCTTATTACGACTTTCAACGCATGTACCCAAAAAAGCATTCGACATTTCTGGCGCCAGTTCGGATCGCTCCGAAAAGTGGATTATCAGTGGTAACTCCAAAGATTCAGCACTAGCTTTGGTTCAAGAACTATCCGGCCGCTGGAGATGACTCGGGATGATAGGACTTGAAGCCAGTACTTTCCGAAGCCCCACAGCCTCCGAGGACTCCTGTATTTTACCACAATAGAGCCTCAAAGTACTTACCTTGGCGCTTGTTATTTCATATTTCTATGGTCTGAGGGCTTCTTTATAGCAGTCCCAATTAGCAGCAATTCTTGTTTTCTTGGCTTTCCTGAAAAGCCTTTCCTATTTTGACAGAGTTATTTCGACCACCAAGGTGGCCTTTGCTTACCCAAAGCTCTACTTGGAGGAGAAGCTCCCAACATAGATACATATATGAAAAGCATCTGATAGCTGATCTACTAAGTCATCAAACTCCAGAGTATACAGGGGGTTTTGGAATCGGTACTAGCAATGAATTACCTAGAATGGTTCTGAAGATATCCCAGTCGGTTTTCCTCCTGTTTCTAAACGATAGCCCTATTTGTGGCTTCTGTCACCAGTTCATACTGAAGATAGCAGTGATCAGAAAAGGAATGGTCATCAGATAATTTCCAATTCACCAAACTATCCTTAATAAAATCTAAGACAAGTGTGATATGTAGCACCTCTTGTCGGTTTCTAGTTATAAATTTGGGTTAACACGCAAAATTACATATTTGAAGGTGAATATTAAGAATAAAATCAAAGAGAACTCACCTCTCTCGTTTGCACCCGTACTTCCCCATATTGTGTAGCGTGAGCTCACATCACTATACCCAGGATGACTCCAATTTTTCGCTTTTGCATCCATTAAAGCATCCCTAAGAATTGCAGGTGGTATATCACCCTCTTCATATGGTAGATACGCTAAAATAAACCAGAGATTTAAACTGTCAATCTCAATGCCAGCCGCCACTACATCTGAGTTACCGAAATTAGCCAGCACAAACAAGTTTAAGTTATTGTATTAATCTGACCTTCCTTCTTGGCAAACATCGCTTTATAGTTTGGTGCCCTTAATCCCATAACCCGGTCTCCAATGACCCAAGGCTTCAGGATCAATCTACTCCATCGCCTCACCACCATCGTGTCGGACACTCCAGCCCAATGCGAGTCTGACACCAAGTCCTCCCAGAGTTTACATAGTGCCCCTAAGGATCTGGACATCTCGATTTGGTACTCCTGAACCAGTTTTATTAGAACTTTGTTCCTTTCCCAAAGAGCTAGGGGGACCACTTTATACGAGCTAATGTCCTTCTTAATTACTGTTGTTTGTGAACCAGACCTACAGGTCAACGCCCCAACGCAATCATTTTGCTTATGTCCCGCTCCATTTTTTGGCTTACAGGACGAGGCTTAGAAGCCCACGTAATTAGTGCCGTAATTTCCGGGTTTTTAAGAGTCTCGGCCTCCATATTTTCGTGTAGCTCTTTCATAAGAATCCCACGAGTAGCGAAGAAAAAACGTCCATCTGTGCAGAAATCCGCGATGCGCAGATAAGGCTACATAATCCGGAGGGCTCCAAGTATCCGGATACACAGTTAAAAATTGAGCTTTTTTTTTAGACTGAACCCCAGCCAGGTTGGTTCTCAGCACGGTGCGATTGACACTTTAACCCAGCCCAGTTGTTTAGCACCTTGTTTTACCTTTACCCATCCAGTCAAAGACAAAGATGAGGTATAGTTGCCCGGTGGTCACCTCGGGGAGGTAACGCGAAAACCTGTTTAAGCTGCAAGATAAGGAGCTGTTAATTAGTGTAAATTTGGTTCCCCCAGGCAGCTTCACACCTAGACCACCATGATTTTGCAGAACTAAGTAAAACAGAATTTTGTATAGTACTATTATGTAAAATAGAATCGTATAAAACATAATCATTCGTACACAACCGAATTTAAATTTATTTTTTTTAATTTTCTTTAAAATGGCGTATTACCAGCTGGAAAAATTTTGGAAAGTATGGAAAATATACAATATTTTAGCCATATGGTTACGGTTCTTGATGGAAACAGTGCAAAGTTATACCACTAAAAAAGCTTGCTATATCTTGATTTGTGATTAGGGCTAGAACACTCTGATACTAGACATAAATAAGAATTCAAATTACAAATACAAATTTGACGTATGACCAATGACCGAATAAATTCTGTTCCTTGCCCTCTATAGCGACAAATCACTTTTTGTAAGATACGATAATCACTGGATAAAATATAACCGCATTAAATTAATTTAAACCGGCGACAACGGGAAAAAAACGTAAATCATCCAATTTTCATATATACCAAAATATAAATCTCATTTTTACAGTTTATAGCGCAGTTAAAAAGTAATTCAGATTCACCATTCATCTAAGCTTTTATTATCTCGTAGTGTTTTCTCCGTCTCATCATTGTACATTCGCTTTATAAGTAAATGAATATACGTTGGTATCTGTACGTAAGCTACAAATCTTATTATGTCGTTAAGAATAATCTAATATTTCCAAAAAAAAAAAAAAACCAAATACCTTTATTTTTACGAATCACAAAATAAGCTTTTTATAAAAAATTAAAAAAAAAGTTTTTTGACATCTCTAAATGTTTATTGTAAAATAATATAACGTAATCCCTCCGAAAACTGACATTTAAATTGAGCGCTTTTATTCGGTATTTATACGTATGTATTGTATGTAAGCCAATTAGTAGAAATTTGAGTGTTACAATTAAATCCGTTAAATTATTATGATTCGTTAATTAATTTCTATGTCATTCAATATAATTATTAATTAAAGAATCAGTAAATTACGTAACATTTTTGTTCTGTTGTAACAATAGAAGCATTATGAACAAAATATTGATATGTATACCTACTCAAATAAAGCTTTTGCAGTAAAAGCTTTTTAATTTATATAAAATATTTTGAATATTGTTGATAAATTGGTTTTAGAGTGTTTGTCGTTTATTGTACCTACATACATACATATATTCTAGAAAAAATATAATGTCTTCCATTTTCAATTATATGCACAATTATTTTGTTATCAATAGAATCGACATGAATATGAAATTACGCTGCACATTCATAATTGAATTATTGTGTTGGAGTAGGTACTTCAATTTATGTTCATAAATTAATTTCATCATTATTTGTTGTGGATCATATTGGTCGAGAGTCGAGAATAGCACTTGCCCATTCCCAGACCATTCGCGGGAATTTCAGGGATTTGGGACACGACAATGCCTCAATGCAGTTCATTGAGCAGTCTTAAAATTGAATTTTGCATTCCCGAGAAATATTCACAACATTCCCTTGAAACGAAAATATTTCCGGAAATTCCCGAGGCGCAAGCCTTAGTTGAGAAGCTCCTCAATTTGAACAATTAACGTTGACAATTCTTCAAGCGTAAGTATGGCATCGCCCGCTGTTCTCTGCAAGTGAGTTTTAACAGATTTGACAGCACTTTCCCATAAGCCCCCTTGATGTGGTGCAGCCGGTGATATAAAACGCTAGGTTGTGCTATGCCTTAATAAATTAGATGAGATATTGTTACAAAATGTACTTATGGTCTAAGAAAAAGTAAAGTAATCAGATCGTTGCATAACGTTCTTTTTTAAAATATAATTGTAGAGTGTAGAGTTACACAGGAAACAAACCGAATGGGTTTTGTTTTTTTTCACAATAATCTTTTATGAATATTTCTGCCACCTATACTAAGTGGTGTAAGACTGATGTTGCGATCCAAGACACCATTACATGGAAAGTTCATTGAACTTTGGAAAAATTTTAGTACAAATACTAAGATGTGATTTGAATTTTTCCTTGTTGTTGTGATTATTTTTTTTTTATGATGGTCATATTATATAACATTACGTAAATGTTCCCAGTTTTAATACATTTTTTTTGTGTCTTGGTAATATTATATATATATATATATATATATATATATATATATATATATATATATATATATATATATATATATATATATGTATATAATAAACGGGTAAATAGACTTGAATATATTTTTTTTAAGCCGTTAACACCAGCGATTTTTTTTTGCGCTAAAAATATAAAATTAAAAAAAAATTATATTATCGAGTGATCATTTTTGAAGAGGCCATCGTAGTGAGCATTAGACCCTATTTTTTTTAAAAGAAAATTTAATTAAAGTGAAAGGGTACTTCTTCTTTAAAAGTAGAAATTTCAAATAGTGAATGTAAAATTTAATCACGAAAATAAAAAAATTCTATATTAAGTTGCATCAGTCATAGCATAGCAAATGGTAAGGATATTAATAATTTTGTGTCTAGTTTTGGTGTAGTGCTTATTAAAAAAACCCTATTTCAATTTTTTTCCTCTTGGTTTGGTTTATAGCGTTCAATCAGACCAATTTCCGGAAGTGGCTACTAGCGGGGCCTCAATTTTTAAGCAAAGTTATACCGTGTGATCAGCGGATAGGTTGACCAATATTGGCGATGGCTTAAATCCAATTTCTACAAAAAGAAAAATAATAAATAAATAAAATCTGTGTTTTGTGCAGAAACATACATATATCCACAAATAACTGCATATATTTATGTGGAAACATATATCCGTAAATAAACATATTGTACGATTGTACAAATAACTGTGTTAGCAAAAAAAAAAAAAAGAAGTCAATTATAATTAAGTTTTGTTAAAAAAAAAAAAAGGAGTTTTATAGAGTAAAGTTTATTCTGAGTTAAATATAAGTTTAGATTTAAAAAAATAGAAAAAAAAATATATTTATAGTGTTAAGTAAATTATCTCAGATTTTGAGTGCTTTGAATGTGGGGCAAAAGTGAAAATATTTCTTTCAGAATTTAGATCAACAAACGCAATCTCAGCGGCACCAGTGAGCGCTCATCGGTTAGAAGGCTGAGGTAAGCGAATTTATATTTTCATTTTTTTTAAAAATATTTTCTACTATTGTTGTGCAGAGTTTAAATCACTCAAATCTTTGCTATTTTTTTTTTTGTTTTTGTACGATAAGAAAATTTGTGTGTATTTTTTTTTTTCTTTGAGAACAATTTTTGATTTATTTTTATGAATAAAACTCAAAGCTTTCATAGTACATTCTAAATTAATGAATTTTTTTTATTTTTAATGTTTCTTTTGAGAATGAATTAAAATCCATAATCATGTGCTAATAACCTTTATATTGGTGGTGTTGATAAACAGGGGTGATTGCTTAATAGTGCTTAAATACCAATAGTTTTTTTTTGAGTCACGAATAATGTTTGGCTGAACAACATATCCAGGAGACAAATAACCCACCCATTATCCGACCGAGGCGTTTCCTAGATTGCGTGACGGTCACCGGATGTTCAGTAACAAAATGGCGCCGAAACAGGGACCTGAAGGTTATTAATTGTTTTACAATGTGATCTGAAGGTCAAATATCGCGTGTTTAAGTCACAGTAGTTATATGTTTCACCTAAAACAGTTCAATTGTATTAATTTTATTTCCATATTTTTTTTTTGTTCTAATAACTCATTGTTTTATTTTGGTCGGCATTTCCAATCAGTATTTGATACATATTGGATTTATATGAGTTCATACGGATGGAGCAATGTTGATTAAATTAAGATATATCCAAGTTTTCCTAGTATTACTCTGATCGAGTTAGTAATTGATGATTGAATACTTAGGAATTTTGTAGTGAATCTCATCAGTTATTAACACTCAGTTGTAATAATTTCATTAATTTAGTTTACACATAAATACCATATTATATCATTTGAGCACCCGATGCATTCAATTTTATGATACATGGATAAATTAGTATGAATTCGAATTGATTGTATCAGGCCGGTTCGTCTTGATTCAGTTTGTTTAATCAGTTTTTGTATCTGCTGCAACTTTGATTGAGTTTGTCTTTGTCAGGATGGGGTTTGATACACAGCGACGTTGTGATTTTCGTCCTTGTACTGATTGAAGCAATTTCTCGAAAAAGCAGTGCGTTTCAAAACTAGATTATTTATATTACTGTTTTTTTTCCTCCTCAAATAGTTTAAGCCAATTAAGACATTCACACCCATATAGTCAACACCACTAATTATTCATTTCATTTGCGTATTTAAAATTTCTGCAATTTTTTTTTCTACTGTTATATTGTTTTGATATTGAAGTTTAGTTTATTTAAAATATTTGTTTTGCCTCATTAAGAGCCTAACGTCTTAAAATATTCGTTTACGTACCTATAGTTATTTATTTTGTTTTATTTTATTTAAGTTTTGATTTTTTTTCGGTATTGTTTGAATTTATTTACCAATCTTACTAGGAGTTTACATAATATTGATACCCATTTCCGTATTAATACTCTAACGGTACAATTTAAGTTGATTATATTTTTTTTTTTGTTGGTTAGTGCTAGCTATAAAATTGAATTCCCAAAATGGAAGCAATAACCTATCTTAGTAAACTCACAGACACCGAGGTGGAAGTAGAGTTACAAGTCAGAGGATTATCAAGTAAAGCAAACGATGCTAGGACAATATTGATAAACGCTCTAAATGTTGAGAATACTGACAGAACGTTTAAGCCTATTAAGTCCCATGTAACAGACAATCTAGAAATGGAAGCGCAAATTTGCATTGCCAATTATGAGGAAATATCTAAACAAACCGATCATCATGGAGAGTCACCTGCTTACGAAATTGTTGGTATTATCTTCGCCAAGACTATACATTATAAAGATCGTTTAGAACGACTAATTAACACTTTTGGTGACAAGGTAAATCTCAACCAGTTGTTTAGTAACTTCCGCAGGATGTTTAACAGGTATGCCAAATTATGGAAAGATTATGAAAAGGCAAAATCTCAAGAGAATGTTCTACAGACACAAACCACGGTCTCTTCAAGTCCAACGGGAGACCAAGGTAATCAGAGAATTATGGAACAACAAACTAATCTTCAAAGAAATTATTTTTCGGAAACGCAAAATAATTTGGATGCCCAAAGAGGGTCTTCTCAAATTGATATTCAATCTCAGGAGTTAAGGACCGAGGGAAAACGTTTGAAGGACTCTGTAGCAGATTTTTTTTTCAAAAATGGAATCGCAAAGAATCACCAATTCACGTGACCAAAATATACAATTTGCCGCGGATTTATCATTAATTAATCTCACCGGGGATTCTGGAAGCCGTTTGAATATAAACCATGCAAGGCAGACGGAAAATCAAAATCCTTCTATACGGGTGGTACCAAATTCCAATCTGCTGCATAGAACGGAATCAGTTTTTCGAATGTCTGACTTCTACAAAATCCGTCAAAAATGGAATTTAGCATTTGATGGTGATACTACAAATATACATGATTTTGTTTACCGATTAGAGCAGATGGCAAAGGATGATGGTTTCCCAGAAGCACATTTACCAAAAATTCTGCATTTATTTCTTTCCAAAAAAGCGGAGGATTGGTTTTGGATCTACAAATTAGATAATCCTGAAACGTCATGGTTAAATATGAGGTCAGCAATGCTTGCATATTTTAGCTCTTTCGATTATGAAGAGGAAATCCGTGAACAGATGCTCCGTAAACGGCAGACGAAGGAGAATTTCTCCGATTTTGCGTTAGGTATGCAGAAATTGAACGCTCGGCTTCAAAATCGATTAAAACCAAGAGAACTAATATATAGATTATGCCAAAATATGCATCCAGCGTTAAAGAATGTAACTTTACCATACCAACAAAGTCTCAGTTCTGTTGAAGAATTAAGAATTCTATGCCAGAGATATGAAAGAATGTGGGATGAAAGTGGTTATGACCCAAGACGTTTTTGTGATTCTTCTATCCGACGACGACCTTCAGTAAATGAGATTAACAATACCATGGAACAAATCCGCCTAACTGGATCAGAAACAAGGGCAAACGAAAACTCTTATTACCTCCCAACTAATTTGGACAGGGAAAACAATCTTGAGGCAATTCAAAAAACAGGTCAAAATGCAAACTTCACTGGTGATCGCCTAATAAACCTAATTTGCTGGAACTGTAGGGAAATCGGCCATAGATATCAGGACTGTAGTGAAAAATTCCAAAATGTTTTCTGCTTTGGTTGTGGAGCTGCAAACGTGCGTAAACCATCGTGTAAGAATTGCTTAAAATTTAATCAGGGAAACCCACAACCGAGTGTGAGTATTTTGAGGGCATCACGCTCGGGATTGAACCAAAACCAAACATCCAATCCCTAGAGTTCTCAGAACGATTAACTCCGATAAATAACATTTTCTCTCAAACTGACAAGCCTGACCTAACTACAACACCAACAAAATCTAACAAAAGGAAAATTCGTGCCATCAAATACTTCTATCAGAAGCGATCTTTTATAAAGAAATGCATTTCCTCAATAGTGCACAGACTTTATAAAAATGATCCGCGTCCTTACGCACAAGTCAATATTGGTAAGAAAAGTATGTATGGTCTTATGGATAGTGGAGCCTCAGTGAGCGTTTTAGGTAGGGGTGCATTAGAATTCCTTGCAAGTGAAAAAATTGGATTCACTAAATTACATTCGTTCATAAAAACTGCTGACGGAACATGTAACCGAATTGAAGGCTACGTTTGGTTGCCGATTACATTCAGGAATAAAACTGAGATGATGAAAATTAGTATTGTTCCAAGTTTACAGTCTCCATTATACCTTGGAATAGATTTTTGGGAACGTTTTAATATAACTCCTAATCAAGATATCAGTCAAATTTCTGAATCAACTCTCAAACCAATAGACGACAACAAGCACCATTTAAATGAAAATGATAAAATAAAACTAGAACGAATAATTGATATGTTTCCATCATTTGCAAAGAATGGGCTAGGAAAGACCACTCTTCATGAACACGAGATTACTATCACCAAAGATTGCAAGCCAATAAAGCAAAGATATTATCCTGTCTCGCCGGCGGTTCAAAAATGTCTCAATGAGGAAATTGACAGGATGCTCAATCTGGGAGTAATCGAGGTTAGCAAAAGTGCCTGGAGTTCACCGGTAACAATAGTAAAAAAATCAAATGGCAAGACTAGACTTTGCTTGGACGCCAGAAAACTGAACTCCGTAACCGACAAAGACGCGTATCCTCTCCCACACATCGACGGACTACTTGGACGCCTTGCTGAGACTAAATACATTACGGGACTAGACTTGAAGGACGCATTCTGGCAGATTCCACTTGCGGAATCTTCCAGAGACAAGACCGCATTTACTGTACCAGGGCGGCCGCTCTATCAATTTAGAGTGATGCCATTTGGGCTGTGTAACGCAGCCCAATCAATGTGTCGGTTGATGCATAAGGTGATTCCGCATGAGCTCCATGATAGGGTTTTCGTATATCTGGATGACTTATTAATCATCACCGGCACATTGGCAGATCACTTTATGTTGTTAGAGTCGGTCGCAGACTTGTTACGGACGGCAGGACTGACAATAAACCTGGAAAAAAGCAAGTTTCTAATGAGAGAGATACGGTATTTGGGGTACTTGGTGGGAGAGCACGGACTAAGACCTGACCCACAGAAAATTGACCCAATAGTAAACTTTCCGATACCAGAAAATGTCAAGCAAACTAGACGTCTCCTTGGTATGGCTGGCTGGTATCGAAGGTTTATTCTTAACTACGCTACAGTGACTGCACCCATTACAGACTGCCTTAAAAAGGGAAAATTTCAGTGGACTCCAGGTGCTCAAGAAGCCTTCAAACACCTTAAAGTTTTACTGACCACATCACCGGTGTTGATAAACCCGTCGTATGAAAAACCATTTTTCATACGGTGTGATGCCAGTACCGAGGGTGTGGGAGCAGTACTCTACCAAGAAGATGAAGATGGATGTGAACGCCCAATAGCGTTCATGTCCCAAAAACTAAATAAAGCCCAGAAGAATTATTGTGTAACCGAGCTGGAATGTTTAGCTGCAATCCTTGCGGTAAAAAAATTTAGAGCTTACGTGGAGGGGCATGAGTTCACACTTATAACCGATCATGCCAGTCTTAAATGGCTCATGGAACAGAAAGATTTGAGTGGCAGACTTGCCAGATGGAGTCTCAAGCTACAAGGCTACACATTCCATATAAAACACCAGAGCGGAAAATTCAATATTGTACCAGATGCTCTATCACGAGTGTATTGTGATACTAGTGAGGAATTTATTTCAAGTGTAGAAAAATTTATTTCAGAGGTGAATTTGGAAGCACCAGAATTTAATGAGCCAGCTTATAAAGAGCTGTTAAACAAGGTAAAAAATGATCCTGGAAAATATCCTGCGTTCCGCATACGTGATGATCGTATATTCATAAGACTTGAGCCAAAGAGAAAGGATGAATTGACGGATGTCTCAGTATGGAAGCTTTGGGTACCAACAGATATGCGGCATAGCATTATCAAATCCGAACATGATCACCCATTAGCATCACACGGAGGTATAGCTAAAACCCTTCATAGACTGCGCATGTTATACTTCTGGCCTGGAATGACGCAGCATGTCAAGGAATATATTGGTAAATGTGAGATGTGTAAGGTAACTAAGAGCCCAAATCAATTAATGAAGCCGCCAATGGGGAAAATGTTCCAGGTAGAACGTCCATGGCAAAGAATTTATGTCGATCTGCTTGGGCCTTACCCTAGGTCCACAAAAGGAAACACGATGATTCTTATTGTTCTTGACCATTTAACTAAATTCGTGTTACTAAAAGCATTAACTAAAGGTACCGCGCGTCAAATTATTGATTTTTTAAATAACCATGTATTTACAGTTTTTGGAGTTCCCGAAACTGTCCACTCAGACAATGGTGTGCAATTCAAAAGTATAGAATATCGTGAGTTTCTTAAAGAAAATGGTGTAATTGACTCGAAAACGGCGGTATACTCACCGCAATCAAACCAATCTGAGAGGGTCAATCGTTCCATATTGACTGCAATTCGCTCATATATCTCAAATAAACATACCTACTGGGATAAGCATTTATATGAGATTGCATCAGCACTTCGTAATGGTGTCCATGATACTATAAAAAATACACCGCATTTCCTTTTGTTTGGGTATCATAAAATTAACCACGGGAACAACTATAGATTACTCAGGGAAATAGAAAATTTGTCAGAAGGAGAAATAATGTTGCCTCTCCCAGAAAGACTTGCAATAATCCATAATGAGGCGAAAACCAACATTGAAAAGGCCTATGAGAGAAGTGCGAACAGATATAATTTAAGAACCCGTCCGATGGAATTTCATGTTGGTCAGACCATATATGTACGTACTCACTACCAAAGTGATGCTGTAAAGAAATTTTGTGCTAAGTTTGCACCTCAGTATACTAAGGGCATAATCTCGAGGAAAATTGGTACTGTGAATTATGAGATCAAGGATGACTCAGGCAAAATATTAGGAGTATTTCATGCCAAAGACATACGCTTGTAAGTTATTTAGTTTTTTTTCAGCTTCATCGTCACAGCATTCATGCGCGTCGAATGAACCTGCCCTGTTACAAAATGTACTTATGGTCTAAGAAAAAGTAAAGTAATCAGATCGTTGCATAACGTTCTTTTTTAAAATATAATTGTAGAGTGTAGAGTTACACAGGAAACAAACCGAATGGGTTTTGTTTTTTTTCACAATAATCTTTTATGAATATTTCTGCCACCTATACTAAGTGGTGTAAGACTGATGTTGCGATCCAAGACACCATTACATGGAAAGTTCATTGAACTTTGGAAAAATTTTAGTACAAATACTAAGATGTGATTTGAATTTTTCCTTGTTGTTGTGATTATTTTTTTTTTATGATGGTCATATTATATAACATTACGTAAATGTTCCCAGTTTTAATACATTTTTTTTGTGTCTTGGTAATATTATATATATATATATATATATATATATATATATATATATATATATATATATATATATATATATGTATATAATAAACGGGTAAATAGACTTGAATATATTTTTTTTAAGCCGTTAACACCAGCGATTTTTTTTTGCGCTAAAAATATAAAATTAAAAAAAAATTATATTATCGAGTGATCATTTTTGAAGAGGCCATCGTAGTGAGCATTAGACCCTATTTTTTTTAAAAGAAAATTTAATTAAAGTGAAAGGGTACTTCTTCTTTAAAAGTAGAAATTTCAAATAGTGAATGTAAAATTTAATCACGAAAATAAAAAAATTCTATATTAAGTTGCATCAGTCATAGCATAGCAAATGGTAAGGATATTAATAATTTTGTGTCTAGTTTTGGTGTAGTGCTTATTAAAAAAACCCTATTTCAATTTTTTTCCTCTTGGTTTGGTTTATAGCGTTCAATCAGACCAATTTCCGGAAGTGGCTACTAGCGGGGCCTCAATTTTTAAGCAAAGTTATACCGTGTGATCAGCGGATAGGTTGACCAATATTGGCGATGGCTTAAATCCAATTTCTACAAAAAGAAAAATAATAAATAAATAAAATCTGTGTTTTGTGCAGAAACATACATATATCCACAAATAACTGCATATATTTATGTGGAAACATATATCCGTAAATAAACATATTGTACGATTGTACAAATAACTGTGTTAGCAAAAAAAAAAAAAAGAAGTCAATTATAATTAAGTTTTGTTAAAAAAAAAAAAAGGAGTTTTATAGAGTAAAGTTTATTCTGAGTTAAATATAAGTTTAGATTTAAAAAAATAGAAAAAAAAATATATTTATAGTGTTAAGTAAATTATCTCAGATTTTGAGTGCTTTGAATGTGGGGCAAAAGTGAAAATATTTCTTTCAGAATTTAGATCAACAAACGCAATCTCAGCGGCACCAGTGAGCGCTCATCGGTTAGAAGGCTGAGGTAAGCGAATTTATATTTTCATTTTTTTTAAAAATATTTTCTACTATTGTTGTGCAGAGTTTAAATCACTCAAATCTTTGCTATTTTTTTTTTTGTTTTTGTACGATAAGAAAATTTGTGTGTATTTTTTTTTTTCTTTGAGAACAATTTTTGATTTATTTTTATGAATAAAACTCAAAGCTTTCATAGTACATTCTAAATTAATGAATTTTTTTTATTTTTAATGTTTCTTTTGAGAATGAATTAAAATCCATAATCATGTGCTAATAACCTTTATATTGGTGGTGTTGATAAACAGGGGTGATTGCTTAATAGTGCTTAAATACCAATAGTTTTTTTTTGAGTCACGAATAATGTTTGGCTGAACAACATATCCAGGAGACAAATAACCCACCCATTATCCGACCGAGGCTTTTCCTAGATTGCGTGACGGTCACCGGATGTTCAGTAACAATATTATGATGTTTATCTAACAATACAGATACTTCTTTCAAATAATTTGTCGCACCAACAAAATTGGTACCATTTTCGCAGTAAATTGTATGGCAAAAGCCTCGACGGCTGATAAATCTTCTCAAGGCACCTTAAGATGACTCAGTGCTTAAATCCATAGAAACTTCAAGGTGAAAACTATGTATACTGAAGCAGATGAATATGCACAAATATGATTTTGTGGGAACTGAACATCTTCGCCGAATAGAATGTACCTTTATAGGCCCACAGAAATCAACACTGACCATGCCGAAAGGAAATGTATACTGAACTCTTTCTTCTGGTAGATGTCCCATTTTTTTGTCGCGCCATTTTGAAATTTTGCCGGAAGCATTTCATACATTACTGGACCACCTTCTTAGCCATACATCTTTGCCTCTTACTATCCAAAAAATTTCCCGGACTAAGCTCGTTAGTAAGTTGTTCCCTAATTGGAGATTTGTGTGAGAGGATGATGGGGTGTTTGGAGTTATAAGTTTAAAGTGATTTCTGTAGTTTTCTAACAACCCTCATTATTTTAGTATCGTCTAGGAACGGGTCTAACGCTTTGAGTTTGCTTGAGTTGGGAAGGGGCTTATTTTTTGAAAGGCAAACATATTCTTCAGTAAAATCTTTGCTTTGTATATATTTGCAGAACAATTCATTAGCCGAGTGGTCCGCATAATCGAGCCTTGGCAAGGCCTTTACCGTTTTGTGATAACTAAGGTATTTATTTACGAAGGGCTTCATTATCGTTTCGCTGGTCTTCTTACAGCGTCCACCTATAGCCTCGTCGTTAATCTATAAACATGATCTCTATAGGCTGATTTTATACAAATTTTCTATGATTTTTGGAAAATCGAATTTTCCGAGATTTCCCACGACGAACTTGAACTGAATTACACTCGAGAAGCTGATTTTATAAATTCATTTCTTTCCTTCATCTGGAACTTTTTCAAATTTTACGTGGTTTCCCAGGGGAAACTTCAACTGAATTATTTTCCTCTGATAGCTATTTGCAAGTCACATCAATGTAATTCATCTCTAGATATAACAGTCCAGAGGCTGATTTTAATACAATTAAAATTTTTGTTTGGGTTTCGCGAGTTTTCGACTACCTTCCACGAGGAACTGGAACAAGGTTTTGCCATATAAGAATTTTAACAAAGGTTTTTATGCTATTTATGCATCATTAGTAATTTTTAGGCTATACACTACAAATTGATATCACTTCATTTTTTGTTTCGGCTGAGATTGCACAATCTTCATAACCGTGTTTTACTTTAGGCTGTAAACTTTCCACTGGAGTAATACAACCTGCATTATTAACTTTTCACTTTCAGCTGATTATAGGAGATCGATGTCCACCTCGCAAAACATGGAGTTGTATTTCATATTAAATTACGAAAATCAAGTTATATACATAAGCGATTCATATATTTTGGGTCCATTTTAGCCCTTCCAGAATAGTGAAAAAATCTGAAAAGTCATAAACTCTATGGTAATTGGCAAGACTAATAAAAAAATAAAGTGAGGTTGATGCCCATTACTTTAAGAGTGAGCCATTTGTATCGAGGCCAATTTTGGCTATTCCAGAGTAATAACACAATTATGATAATTATATGTTCTGAGGCTAATATTCGCCATTCCTCAACCATGACAAAAATTTGGAAAAAATCATAAGCAATGACAACTGTGTTAGTAACAAAAAATTGTGGTGAGACGATGTCTACAAACCAAGTTATTCATATGTTTCGGGGCGAATTTTGGCCGTTTCAAAACAATAGAAATGTGAGCAAACCCATCACGCCCAGGACTGTCAAAACTGTTACCTTATTATTTTAAACATGTGTATTCAGAAGTTTCTGTCTAAAAAATTTAAACAAATGCATGACATTTAAATGACTAAGACCTATAATAGTGAAAGAAACTAAAATAATTAATTTAAAAGCTCGATTTAACCACTTAACAATCCATTTAAAAGAGTAAATATATATTAAGTACCAGGCTTAAAATAATCAACCATATAGCTGGGAACAGTGAAAAATTTAACTGTAATTAAAAACCCAATTCAAACTATAATAAACAGTTAAGCCTAGGCAAAACATAAAAATAGCCAAAAAAAACATTAAATTAATTAAATTCAATTTTAAATAACTCGAAGCAAAAAATAATAAATTTTATTTATGAAAAAAATTATGAAATTTCGCCCCCAAAAAAAAAAAAAAAAAAAAAAAACAACAACAAGTAAATGAAAAAAGCTTTTCAACATTTCTATTTAATTCCCTAAAATAAATTTTCATCCATTTTCTTTATTTTCCTTAATTGTTTTCAACATTTTTTTCTATTATTTTTGCCAATTTATTTTCATTTTTTTTTTCCTATTTCTATACATTAAATAAAAAACAAACAAAATTTTTTTTGTAGATAAAAAGAAAATCATTTTCACATTAAAAAAAAATTATTTTATTTTATAAAAATTAAAATTGAAAAAAAAAAATAAAAACAAACAAACTTTGAGAAGAAAATTGAAAATGAGACTAATTTAAGATAAATAAGGAAAATATTATGGTGGAAAGTTATGTTTTCAGGAATTGGACCATCTTTGTTTCATTCTACCACCATAACTTCGTCTATGTACTAATATGTTATGAAAATGATGGTGTGAAATTTTTGAAGACCACCGATGGTAGTAAATACATTTAAAATACAAGTACATAGGTATACAATATTAGAATACCCATCATCTTAATGCTTATGTGCTCATTGAATACTGTAAAAATTTCTTGAGCTATTTAGCCAAAATTAAAATATACGACAGTGTTTCTGTTTGTTTTTGCGTTCTATTTTAACACTGGGAACCAGGAAAAGGATGTATGTATCATAATTGTGTAATGTGGTTCTCACATGTGGTAATAAATGAGTCGTTGAATTTGAAGATTTTAAGTTCTTTGTGATCCACGATAGATAAAATTGTTGTGTAAATGGGCGGGATACTGACTATTTACCATTTTGTATAATCAAATCCGCTGTTATATTCAGAAGGATTTTTTGGTAGGTATCCATTTAAATTCAATTTTTGTTACGCAACATGCTTTGAGACTTAGTAGAATTTTTTTCGAATCATTTCAGGTCCATCTGTACTCATAGCGGCTCAAAATCCCTGTTTAAGTTTTTTATCAAAATATTTGATAAACATTTTGATGTTGTTACGAAGCATGGAAAATCGAAAATCTATATATATAGTTCAACTGGTCATCATGCGAAGTCGTTGATTCGGTTAACTAAGCGTAGTTTATGTATATAGAAAATTGTTTTGTATATAGAAATATGGACTGTATAGGTCTTGTATATGTAACTCGATATTCTGCTCGTAGAGACATGCCAATAACAATTTTAATTTTATAAATGTATCAATACCAGAAGTCTATAAAACGTTTTTTTTTTAAATCTAATTAAAATCGGCATATCAATCAAATTTTTAAAACTATTGTATCCTATAAATATAACCAAAATTAGTTTGACCTTATCACGCATTCCAAAAATTTTGTAAATCTCTAAAATTGTTCCCATACAGAGCCGGTAAAACTTCAGATGTCATTCATTAAATTATATACACTATTGATTTTTCAATTGTCAACAACACAGGTAAACACCATGGTCCCCCACCTTTTCCAAAACTGGAATATTTTTCGGATAGCTTAGGTACACTGACATTTTTTTATATAGGCCGTTTTGATGCGTGCTTCCTAGGATTTTCTCAAGAAAATTCGGAAAATGACTTTTACTAACATTCGTTATGTAATATGAGATGTCATCAAACTTTGTTGTCCTAAACACCTTGATCCCCCACCTTTTCCAAAACTGGAATATTTTTCGGATAGCTTAGGTCCATTGACATTTTTGCATATAGGTCGTTTGGGTTGTTGCTTCCTAGGATTTTCTCAAGAAAATTCGGAAAATGACTTTTACTAACATTCGTTATGTAATATGAGATGTCATCAAACTTTGTTGTCCTAAACACCTTGATCCCCCACCTTTTCCAAAACTGGAATATTTTTCGGATAGCTTAGGTCCATTGACATTTTTTATATAGGTCGTTTTGATGCGTGCTTCCTAGAATTTTCTCAAGAAAATTTGGAAATGACTTTTACTAACATTCGTTATGTAATATAAGATGTCATCAAACTTTGTTGTCCTAAACACCCTAGTCCCCTACTTTTTCCAAAACTGGAATATTTTTCGGATAGCTTAGGTACATTGACATTTTTGTATATAGGTCGTTTGGATTCGTACTTTCTAGGATTTTCTCAAGAAAATTTGGAAAATGACTTTTACTAACATTCGTTATGTAATATGAGATGTCATCAAACTTTGTTGTCCTAAACACCCTGGTCCCCTACTTTTTCCAAAACTGGAATATTTTTCGGATAGCTTAGGTCCATTGACATTTTTGCATATAGGTCGTTTGGATGCTTGCATCCTAGGATTTTCTCAAGAAAATTCGGAAAATGACTTTTACTAACATTCGTTATGTTATATGAGACATCATCAAACTTTGTTGTCCTAAACACCCTGGTCCCCTACTTTAGTTAGATATTTTTCCAATGTTTTATGTTTTAATTTTTATGTTATAAAAATTAAAATTTTAATTTTATTAAATTTTAACCTAAATATTTCTTAAAAAATAAAAATAAAATTAATAAAATTCGTTATAACGGGACTTTCGTCTTTTACACTAACACAACTACGCACAATTTGTTGTTGTTGCTTTTTAGGACAAATTTAGGACAAACTTCACCTACGTAGAATTTTTGGAATAGGAAGATAGAATATTCTGGAAAATCGAGATTTAATTTTAATAACTGATTCGTCAAGCCCAGATCAAAGAATAGCTATCGATTTTATTACTTCTTCAGATAGTGTCACAAATGTTAAAAACAACAAATTTGTTAACAAAAACCCTCAAACCCCTGCTTTCCACAATTCTAAAATTAAGTCTTCGTTTTCCCGAATTCCTTCTCTTCTTTTAAAAAATCGTCGTATTAAATGGCAGCAATTGGAACTTAATAAAGTCATTTGATTAAATTCCATTTGAAAAGAAATTGAGCTTATTTCTATAAATTATATTGTTTCCATTGATCTCTGTCCCGTTTTATTGAGTAAAATGAATTACTGCGTCTAAAAATCGTAACAAACAGCAATTTTAAATCCCCCAACTTGTACGCTGTATTTCTAATCATTTCCCCACAAGAGAATGAACTAAATTTTTTCAGCCCATCTCCAGGAATAAAACTCTAGAGGCAGATTATGTATAAAAGCCGATTTTATACAAAGTTGCTATTTTGTGAAATCCAATTTTCCAAAGTTTCTTAAGTTTTAAATGGCTGATTTTATATCAACTTTCTAATGATTTTTGGAATATCGGTTTTTCCGAAATGATTTTTTTACTCATTTGGTTTTTCTAAGGTAGCTGATTTTATACCAATATTAAATATTTTTTGAAACTGTCGGATTTTCCGATAATTTCTTCTAATAAGTGGAAGGTTTTTCCACGTGATAGATCCTAATAAGTATCACCTAAACACTGCCAGCTTAAGTCGACTGTGTATTTTTTTCGGTTGGAATTTTAACAGCATAATTTGTATTACTGTTATTCACAATTCAATTCGAAACACTTTTATTTCTGAGTATACCTAAATTACTTGAGGGATGGGTAAATTATTCCGATATCTCGTGTTCAGAATTTCAGTCAAACCACCAATTTAAAGTTAAGTAATTGAAACACATTTATTTCTGAATAAATTCTTTATCCATTAGGTTTTGAATGTATTCCATATTCTCAGAAATAAGTGTATTTCGCATTTTAATCATCAAATTACTGTTTTGCATTTAATTGACAAAGGGCCATTCACACCCCTTGTCACAACTTTGAACTCAAGTTCTAGTTCTAATAGAACACAAAACATCTGAGATATTTTTTCATCCATCAAATTGAAAAAGTAGCCCCTATCCCAATAAATAAACGTTCTATTAGTATATAAGTTAAAGTTCTATTAGTATATAAGTTACCTGAATTAATTTTCCATCCGCCATCCATTTTCTACCCCTTGAAATAAATATGTTTCGAATTTTAATTTACTCCCCATTAATTTCCCTTGTCAAAAATTGGGACTCAGGCTCTGATAGTTCAAAAGATATCTGAATAAATTCTCCATCCCCAGAAATAAATTTAAGAGGCTAGAGTGGCTAATTAATTTATTCACCCTTCAAAAGTTAAAGATATACTTTGATCCCCAGAAATAAATTTCCAGAATCAAATTTTAATCTTTTAGTCGCTATTTTGACTTCATTACCGGGATATATACTGAATATCGGACATTTTCTTGTTTGTAAATATTTTCTTTCTTCAATATCGTTACTAATGCTAATATTCTCGAAAGATAATAATTGTGGTTTAAATCGGAATAAGAGTTATTATTGTAGGTACATACATCTATGACTTTTCTACCAAAAGTAAAATATTTTAATTACTATGGATGGTTTTTCCAGTTAAATATGGCTTGTCTAATTAATCTAAGCAGTTTAGTGCTGCTAAAATATTTACAGAATTTCAATACAATACTAAGCTTAAAAATGTAAACATTCTATATGTTCTATGAGCATTGATTTAATAATGGAAATAATAAAGATAAAACTTGTAATAACTCATAAGCCATTAAGTTAAGTTAAATTTGGAAAATTTCAAACTATAAAAAGTTGTTAGTGGAAATTTTAAGTTTGGTAAATTACTTTTCTTTATATATTTATAAAAAAATTAAAAAAATTTAATTCACTGGTAATAAATCATTGGTGGGAACTCTGACTATAAACAAAAAAACTGTAAATGGTTCAAAATATAATTATTCATTATGTATAGGAGGAAGCCGAAAGAATAAACTTGAAATATTATTAAAAAAAATCAGAATTTAGTCAATTTTAAGAATATGATTACCTAAAGTTTGTACCAAAATGATTTTATCAATTAACCACAACTTTAGAAGATTCAATAGGGTTCGCAATTAATACAGGAACCTGGTTAAGAATTTCGTCAATTTTCAGTTGTGAAAAAAGGTAATTTTCTACGGTATTTATATTTGGGACCTAATTTTGTGTAAACAATTATATAGTACACCGAGACGTAGGTTATCGATGATTCATTTTGCAACTTTGTTGACTAACTTTGTTGAAATCAGTATTAAACATGACACATTTGGTTGAAACTACAGTTATCTCGGAACTTATCGTGTGCCAATAAAGTAAAAATCTCAAACATAATGAACCTTTCTTTTCTCCATTCTTGAAAATAGAACAAATGCACCATCCATTGAAATGGCTAATATGCATGACACTAAGGATTACTTTCAATTAAAATTGCAAAATGACTGAAACCCGCAATTTGGGCATTGTCCATTATATCGATTTGGCTAAACTCCGATTAACGTTAAATCGGAATTTTCTTGGTACCGATTAATCGAGCAAATATTATTTATTTCAAAAAATTTTAAAAAATATTTTAATTTGTTTTCAATATTTTCTACAAAAATCCAACTTCAACGAAATATGGTTAGTTGTTGCAATAATTTTCCAATTTACTTTCTATATTTTAATATAAAAGGGGAAAGGGAATACAAATATTTAAATATTTACAAACAAATGGGTCAAGTAAAACTTACCCGGGGTCGAGGGACTTTTTGGACAACATCAAATATACTGAAATATTGGTTTATTGAATATTTTCGGATATTTAATAAACCAATATTCGGATTTGTAGAAAAATTTCGAATTATTTTCCACTTTTGTAAAAAATTCTTTAATTTTAAAAATTTTGAATTTATTATTATTATTTATACATTTCCCCTTGAAATTTGAAACTCACCTTTGAAAAATAAATAAAAAATAAATAAAATACATGTGAAACGTCAAAAATTAATGTTGTGCCATATGTGCCTATTGTTTATGTACATGGAAAAAAAGATTCAATTTAATTGATTTGGTGTCTGTTTATCGTTGGCACATTACGGAAAATCACCTTTGTATCCAATGTACGGATTAGGTGAGTTGACCCAAAGATTTGCACGGCTATCAGCTATATATGGTGGAGCATATATTATGCTTAATAATCCAATTGACGAAATTGTTATTGAAGAGGAAGGCCGAGCTATTAGTGTTAGATCTGGTAATGAGATTACTAAGTGTAAGTAGAATTATTGTGATCCAAGTTACATTCCTGATAGAGTGCATAAGAAGGGGAAGTTATTAGATGCATTTGTCTTCTTGATCATCCAATTGCGAATACAAATACAAAGGATGCACTATCAACTCACAGTACATCCACAATGAAAAAACTTTTTACTTTTGACTTACAGGTTTGTATGAATTTCCAACAACGAACAAAAATTGTTGCTCGTTATGTTGGAAATTCATACAAACCTGTAAGTAAAAATTAAAATGTTTTTTCATTGTGAATGCTCTGTCAAATTATTATTCCACAAATACAAGTTGACAGACATTCTGATATTTATGTATCGTTAATAAATTATACTCACCAATAGCAGCTAAGGGTTGGTTTATTGGAATGGTATCAACTATATGGTCAAAATTGATAATCCAGCAAATGAAATCAAACCTGGATTAGATTTAGTGAGTCCTATTGCACAGAAATTCATCTCAATTACTGATTATCACGAAGCAACTGATAAAGGGCTAGAATCACAAATTTTCATATCAGAGTCTTATGATGTTATGGACATATTCAAACATGGGACTGGTGAAAAATTTGATTTTACCAAAATTAAACACGAATTAGGTGATTAAGATTGAAATAGCCAAAAATTAAAATAATAAAGTCTGAAAAAGTGGGAATTAAAGAATTTGTAAAACCGAGATTTCGAAAACCAGAATTTCGAAGCGCTCCCACTTATGTATAACTCGTCATTTTGATGGGTTGTTCTAGTATTAATAAATCAGACAAAAATGAAAAATTTAACTGAATTGTTTAGTTCGGGCAATTTAGATTAAACATCTATTTATGCCTGACTTAAACAAATTTCGGTTATCCGTAGGGCGTTTCGAATGCCAGGATCTAACATCAGCACTATTTGACCTTCTTTATTTTATTTGGATAAACAAAAAACGATATTGAAACATCACAAAGTCAATCATTACAATCATTTTTGTTATTTCCGAAAAATTTGGAGACTTCATCACTCATCCTTCTGCCTGGCACGGAATGTTAATTGTTATTACCTAGAATTAGAAATATATGCGGTCATTATTGAGCATGGCGAATACTTGAGCCATCTGTTATAAACCACATTTGATTTTTTTTCTTGGTTTACTCCCATAGATCCATCATATTTTGTAAAAGAAGGATCACCTCTGGTAGGATGTGAATTTTATACACGTATGATGGTCTTCCATCGGCTGAAGCTAGTAGCGATGTTTTAAAAATCACTTATGAACGCAAAACCGATAGCTGGACATTAGCCGTTGAAATGTACAAGCTAATTGGTTCCTTGATCCCGCTATGGTGTAAAGGTATAATACTTGAGTGTATATATAAATTACCGATACCCGCATCTCTCAATAGAGATTGGTTTAATAATCTAGAATAGTAAGCTTCCTTCTTCTAGAAAGGCTGGTTGATTGAAGTGAATTGTTCTGATTTTTACAATAATTATTCAGAAAAATGTTGCACCAGATAATGGCACTTTTTTTTATGAGTTCGAAGTCCGTAAGGCCAAACGCCTGACAAATTTCATTTAGAAATAAGCGCTCGGAATATTCCAAAACAACCGAAAAGAAATATTCTCTATGATGTAATGAGCCTAAAAATAATTTTAAAAACATTTCAGATGTTAATGTTTTAAATATTTGATAAACGGAAATACCAAACGCTATTGAGAATTCGGTTGGAAATTTTAAACCTCCACGATCTAAATCTTTTAAATATTTTGTTTCCGCTGTAAATTCAAAACATAGATCATTCTCTGTAATTAATTTGGTTACGCATTCATTACAATTCAATTTCCCAGTTACTTTCCTACCAACGTAACCGGATATATACATCATAGCTGACAAAATTTCATTTTCAAAGTGAAACGTTTTCAGCATAGGCGAGAATTTTTTCTAGATCTAGAGAGTCTACCTTTTCGATATCATCTTAAGATGAAAAATTTAATTCGGTTTTTAAATTTACAATTTTTAATTTCTTTTCCGATTGCAAAACTTGTTGGACTGTTGCGTTGTAACAACAACCACTCATTTGTCTATATTGGCCGAAACGAGCTTCTAGTTTATCGGTTTGGAATTTGCCGAATATAATATATTTGAAATGAAGCTCTTCAAGTAAGTAGTCAGCTATATGACAGAGTGTGCCAGAAGTGTGGATCAAAGCAGAATGGGTTTCATTTGTTAGTCTATTGAGCTTTCTAAATCGTCCCAATATTGTAACCAATGACAAAATTGCTGCAAAGATTGTGAATCACGGCGATTGTTGCTGGTAATTTGTACTGCCAGCGGTTCCCTTAAATGAAAGCCTTTCGATGGTGTTTTTACGTTTAATTCGGTCCACCAGCTTCTTATAATTTTGAGAAATTCAGCCGGTCCAATGGAATCCTCTCCAAGCAAAGCTTTAAAAAAATCAATGGCTTTGATTGTTTTATCATCGAAAATTCGGAGGGCTAGTGAAATATTTTGTCTTTTGGCTAGAACTTTGAAGAACTACTAGCTAGTGAAGAACTTTTGGAGAAAGAGCTGGTGCTAACTTTACCTCAAAAATGTTTTCTTTTAAATAAATAGTTTCTAAATGACTGATTTTAGAGGTAAGTATTACATCGGTATTATCAAAATCAGGAAATCTAAATGACCTTTGTTTATTATTTAGCCAATTATTTCGGATGGATTTCATTAGATGAACTGTGTGAAACAAAAAGAAAATTTTTTTACCTTCCAAATTTTCTAAAAACTTTTTGGTTTACCTGATTATTGTCCGAAATAATTGCCACTACCTCATAACCTATACATTATGTAAAATTTGCAAAACCTCGTTAATTTTGATAAACAAAAAATCTGAATCCATTTTTTGAACTGGATAGAGGCCAACAATGTCCTTATTTTTAGACAATAATGACGATATCATAAATGCCTGAATTGATTTAGCCACTGTCAAAGAAGTTTGAGAAACTGTGTGGTTATTAGCTAAACCTTCTATTTTATTTCCTTTGAAAGTCATTGCCGGTTTTACGTGAATTTAACTAAATACTGCTCAGCGGCTCCCGACTGCAAATTTCCTTTAGAAAATGTTTTCAAATACTTTTCATTTGGTAGGGTTAAATATACACTATTCCTAAGATAATTGTATGCAGCAGGATAAGTATAAAGTAGCATAGAAGCAAAAATTATTAGATCAGTAGTGTAGCGATTAATATTTGAAAAAGTTAATTCAAACTGTTCATGCAGAAAATGTAACTGACGCGATTTTACTTCATCGAGCCCTTCCCAGTCTTTTAAAACTTTAAGGCTGGTATGGATTGAAGTTTTGTGATTCTCGATAGACTTATCGAATAAATTAAAGTCATTTAAATGAATAATTAGTTTATTCAATTTTGAATACAGGTCACATTTCAAATTAGCACCCAAACAATCCTGTTTAACATTATTGATGTAAATTTCTACAGCTAATGACTCCAAAATATTAAACGAAACATCAATAATTGGACTATCGCCACTCCAGCAGACTTTGTAGAAAATAAGTTTGCCTTGTGCAACTTTCAAATAAAAATTTTTAATATGTACTATACTTACCTGATAGCATCATTTCGCAACCTGTGCCTAGATTTTGCATATTCCTGGCATGGTTTGTGATCACCTAAAATATTTAATATAAATGGCTTAATTTTATCATAAAAAGGCTACCTAGTAGGCTCTCCTAAATTTTGATAACTGAACATGCGAGCAAAAATCAGAAAAAATAATTCAAAACCAAATTCGGTCGATGTCAAACCGTAGCTAACAATAATTAATGTTCGATTAATATTTACTTTTATGTAACTTTAAGGGTGTACAGATACTTAAATTTTAGTATAGACACACATATATTTTTCACCCAAGCAGCTCTTTGGTCAAGATTTTTTGGAAATCCAAAAAAATGATCTGCTGGTGGTTTTGCTTTACACACTTTAATTTAAAAGCTCATAATTCTTATAGACTAAAACTGTAAATGAAAACAATCGTTTTCCTATATATGTATAGTTCCATAGTAAAAAAAAAAAAATATTTAACTTATTTTAAGGTTACTAAAATATATAGTCGATACTGGAGGCTCTTATTTATAGAGTAGGCTCTGCTAATGGTAACCGTTGCTGCGTCACATATGATTAAAACGGGGAAATGTGTATTTTTTTCGTATCCCAACTCGACATATGTACCATACCTTGCACATGGGTTACGTAGACTTGCAGAGCATATCCTATCCATTTTCACTAACGTTGACGTTTGATGTTTGATATTGCCATTTGAATTTTGACATTTGAGTTTTAACTTTTGACCTTGAATATTTGATATTTCATGTTTTTTTTTAGATTTAAAATTTGAGTTTTGATATTTGAGATTTGAGATTCTATGTATCATATTTAATATTGAACATTTGATATAAGATATTTAACAGACTATATAGTGAATTTATTGAACTACTGTCTCAGTATACGTATATACTTAATAAATACAAAACACAAACCTGGTTTAGCAGCTACTAGTACAAAATTGTATGACCAGCCGATAAAATCTATTGAAAAAAATCCTGAACATACGACTACTATACAATTCTATATATAGTTTTGAACTAGCCCCCATATTTTATTACTGATTCCATTTTGTTCCGTGTTCCATTCGATAAAATATAATTTATTAAATATTTTATATAATAATTCGATAATAATACGCTATAAAAAAAAATTTAAAAAAAAATGAAAAAGAATAACATTTATAATAAATTCAAAAAGCTAACAATGTGGAAAAGTGGAAAGCACACAACTACCATTTATATACATACTCATATATGTATATATAGTATTCGTACGACTATATTATGTAATAGTACATACTGTTTTTGTTTTTTTATTGTTGGCTTGCAAAAATAACGGTATGAGTTTATATTTAAGATTAATTGATAACGAAAATGTATTATAACGTAAAGTTCATAATTTCCCAAACAATGAAGGAAAAATAATGTTTAATCGAAATTGTTTTGATGACAAAACAAAAAACTGATATATTTTTCATACAAAATCTATTAATGGAAAACAATGAAAATAATGAAAATTTTGTTTGCTTAATCATACGGTTAAAATATCAGATTCAATTGAAGTTAATGACTCGACTTTATTTAAGAAGCTCTTATTATCCATAAAACAACATAAATATACACTCTGTATATTATTTATTTACACTCACACACAAACACAAACATGAACAACGTATTAGTATATAGTAAAGGGCTGGCACATTTACAATCAATATACCTAAAGTGATAATAATTGGGTTTTGTACGAAAAGTACACAAAACACATTGAAAAAGTTTTGGGGCGGTTAGCAGGTGTTATTTGTTTTTGTATACGAGTATAAGAGATAATCAGGTTAAATAAGCATTTTTATGTTAATTATGTATATGCGATGCTTCTAAATTTTATGCTTTTATTTTATTTGTACAAACAGGTTTTTTTGTATATGGTCAATTAGGTATTCTTATCCGAATATCGATCAACAGTGTTTAATTGATCAAAGTTAATAAAAATTTTCCTTTAATTTTTTTGTATACACCCTGCGCCATTGAAATGTTCGGTTTGAATTTTTAAAGTAAATTTTCGAAATACCACCGTTTGCTTCAAAAGTAGATGGCAAAAATGATAGATTCTGATTATCAAAACAAATTTTGCACTATTCCGAATATACTCAAATAAAAAGAACGGTAATCCGACATTTTAGACCTACATAACGTCGGATAAGGAATATTACCGCCCTACCTCGTAACAATTTGGTAGGTCTTTACAGTGTTTTTAACAAAGTTTTTTCAATTGAAAATTAATTTTTTGTTGACAATGGTAATTTTTATTCAAAATAAGAATTAACAGAAATAAAATAATTCATCTCAACCAAAATATTTTGAGAGAAATTGAACTTTTTAAAATCAATGATTAATAACCCAGCCCTTTTCTTTTATGATGGCCTTAAACCCAATCAGCATTGAATTCTAAAGTTTGTTTGAATAATATATTGTTATTTCTTCAAACCAGACTTTTTCTATAAGTCTTTTCCGCTCTTTGGCACTTTTCAGCTTATAATTTGTAATCTTCTTTCCCATGAAGGACCAATTATTTTCAACAATATTGAGGTCAGGACTATTTCCTGTCCAGGATAACGACTAAATCACCAAGTTATTTTTAAATTCGGCTACCTAAATAAAATAGACATTAAAATTAAGCATTCTTACTTCACAAATAACATCAATAACACGCAAGGAGTAATCGTCCTGGAAGAGTGGAATACCGATGTATTGAGTCGGATCCTCAATAGTCACGATTCAGGTTTCGATAATTTTTTTATATTTTCCTCCGCTTTCTGAACTATCCCGAAGGCTTAGTGATCAAACTCCAAAGGATGTTATGGCTCTCCAGGCCATGGTGAATTTTTCACTGTCGGCGAAATACATTCTGTTAAATACCGTTTGGCTTTTCGTCGCCGAACCCTTGTCCTTACATCGGGTCCAAAGATATTGAATTTGGATTTATCCGAGAATATGAACCAACGCCAGTCCCTGGGCATTCAGTTTCTTCATTCTGTTGCGAATTTGAGGCTTGCAGCTGCCATTTTTGCTGTCAGTAATGATTTTCTCGCAGGTCGACAAGCATATAAACCAAGTTCCTTTTAATAGTATGAACTGAAATAGTGTCGGTTGTTGCTATTAGAAGCTAACTTCTCAGCTCCAAAGCCGTAGCAAACCTTTGCTTAAGATCTAAATATCTGAAATTCGATTTGTTGAAACAGAAGTTCTCCTCTTTGCAGCAGAGCCAAATTATCGTTTGATTTTCGGAATAGTGCCTTTAAAACTTTCTAACTGCTGTTTGGTTACACTAAATTACTCTTGCAATTTGTGAATGTGTGTACTTTTTGCCTTTGCTTGCAAAATTTTGGCTTTTTCGTTAGCATTTAATTTAGAGCGACACTTTGTAAAATTAACTCTTTGACTACTTAATTGAAACCGAATGAATATTTCACCCTAGTTTGGTTTTAAATACCTAATAAGGCGTGAAATATGCTGAAAAATAAAAAAACAAATCAAAAAATAGCGAATGAGGTAAAATCTAGGAGAGAATTGCATGAAATAGTAAATAATCGAAATCGAACATTTCAATGGCGCAGGGTGTACATCAGTGTTGTGCCGCGTAATCTACATGGCGTAATTACGCGATTGTCTACACGTGTAGACAATGTATGTAGACAATTCAAAAAATGACGTCGACAATGTAGACAATGTCGACAATGTAGACAATGCGGCGACAATACACAGAAACAAAATTTTTTGCTAACTTCATATTTAAGTGGAATTAATTCAATATGCACGTGCATAGTTAAAGTGTGATATTTGTAAATTTAATTCATTTGGCGCAGTCTTATCATTTTAAATGCCAGAATACTGGGCTTAAAAATTACAAAAATTTCATATTAAGTGTCTTGTGTTACTAAAAGTGTTTTAAAAATGTTAAAGTAAATTGTATGTATTTATCAATTGAAACGTAGTAAATTTATGATTTAATTTTATTTCAAAAACGTTTAGTGCCGCAAAGATTTATTTATAGTGAATTTAACATTAAATTTATGCAATGTTTAAGTACAGTATCCTGTTACTTAAATTGGTAAAACTGTACCAACTGAATCAAATATAGAAAACTCACACTTTAAATAACGTATTGGATTAAATAGATTCCACAATAATTACAATTTTAACAAATAAAAATAAAAATTACTCGGACACTATTTCCGTGTAACTTCATAAAGCAAATTTATGTTATAGTTCACTTCTGTCCGCGGGAGTACATCGTAGTTCGTACCATATTCGTCAATAGGTTTACTTAATTTTAAACGAAAAGACACTTTTGGTTTGTTTCTTTGGTTTGGCAAGTTTTCTGAAAACTTTGCTTCTAATTCTTTCTCGATATCTGTACACAATTCATCTTTAATCCTGAGGGAATAATACAGTCAAACCTGTTTTTGTGCGGTCTTTTTTTATGCGATATTTTTTGTGTAATTTTTTTGATGCGGTATATGAATTAGGCCGCATAAAAAAAATCGCACAAAAAATATCGCATAGAAAATAATCGGGTAAAAAAAAATCTCATAAAAAAAGAAAAAAAATACCGCCCAAAAACAGGTTTGCCTGTGAACGTGTAACAATTTTGTCGATCGCTCGAAAGTTAGACGATTCCTTATTGGCGAATGCACATGTGCCCAGCCAGAAAATAATATTTCTTCAATTTGTGCTGATGATGCCGGAATTTTAAGGAATAGCTTTGCCATTTGTGATAAAATGGCCATGTTCCAAAAAACTATGGGTTTTTAATGTCTTTCTCATAGAGCATTTTGAAATATGTGCTTTGATATCTAAATTCATCCCATTCTTCGAGCCCCACTCCGCTTAATTTTTTAAAGAAATATTTCTAAATGATCCTTTGTAAGTTTGCCAATATCCATATGAGGATGCAAATAAAATGCTGCCAAGGCGCATATTCGTCCAAAGCCATTTCCTTCTGAATATTCAAATTCAATTCAAATTTTATTGGTAATTTAAGATCTTGCCACAAATTATCCGGGTCGGCAATTGAAAATGAAGACGATTGGCACGATCTTCATCTGCTCCAAGTTCTTGATTTGAGAGCGGTAAGCATCTCTGTATGAGCACCATCGTGCTTGTATTCTTTGAGTACAGTATGTAGTCACCTTCTCTGTTATTGCTATATTCAATACGTTCTTTGCCAACAAGTTGGCGGTATGGCTATTGCAAGTACTATGCAATAAAACGTGGTTGGTAAGTTTTCCCATTTTGACCATAGTACCTATTTGCATTATCGGAAACAACCGTATATACTTTAGTGTTGTATAGCTGCTTAGCAATGTCCACCGATTGCAGCAAAATTTCGGCTAACCTTGCTCCTGTTTCGCTTTCACCTGTTAGGTTCCAAGCTTGTAAGAAGGCTTACTCGTCAATGGCATGATGCAGCATAGATATGTTGCTAGAACTATTTTTCTAACCATCTATTAATAGCACTGGCTCATCAGAAATACTGGCTTTAGCAAATGAAATGCATTTTGGATACGCATTGTTTAATAAAGTTGTTGATAGAGTGCTTTTCTTCCTGGAAATTTAGTAGCGTAAGCTGGTCTCAACTATTTAATTAATGACTTAATATGTTTCGATTCCACAAATCTTAAGGGCAGGTTTCATCCGAATACAAATTTGGCTAATTCCTCATTCAACTCCATCTCTTCTTTTACACTTAATTTGTCAAATTATTTTGCAACTACTGAATTTGCTTTATTGAATTTTTTTAAAGTTCTGTTCTGAATTTATGAGGTTATAAAATTGTACCCAGTCCAATTGTACCAACAATCTAAACAATTATTCTTAGCGTTTTTTCGTATCCCTGCGAAATTATAGCATATAGTTCTTCATTGATTTTTTAAACGTTTTGTAATTTTGCGAAATATTTAACAAGTGTTTTTAAAAAATTTTAAAAATGTGTATAGTTCTTCGTTAAACCTAGAATGTTTTATTTTTGGTCTCCTTGCTCTAGGTCAGGGGTTCCCAAACTTTTACCAGTCGCGACCCACCAACCCCTAAAATTGTCGCGACCCACCTGTAAGAAAAAGTAAAAAGCAAAAAAGTAAAAACTTTAATTCATAAATTTATTAACCCTATACGGTCGTATGTCTACTCTCAGCCACCAAAGCTATTTTACCGTTCCGGTCGTATATCTACTCTCTACCACAGCAGAGAACCATTCTGGAATTCGTTAAATTTCCACATTGTGTTTAATTGTAATTAGTAGAGCATGGATAGATTAATCGATTAATCGGTGGTTACTATTCGATTAATCGAAAATTTATTTTCTCGAATAAAATGTGAAAGAAAAATAACAAAAAATAGCCAATTTCCATCCTACTTGGCCATATTCCAGAACTTTGTATAAAATTCATTTTAGAATCCTATATCCATTGTACCTGTCAAGTTTCATCATAATCGGTTAAAAAATAGCCAAGTTCCACCCTACTTGGTTGTATTTATTCCTTGACTTCATATATAAATTCTTTTCCAGAACTTCGCCGGAAAATTATTTTAGAATATTTCCCACGCACATAATAAGGCATTTTCGCTTCTCAAAATATTTTAAAAAAGATTTGATATATTTTGCTTTTCTTTATATTCTTGCATATTATGTATTACTGTTCGTTTAACGAAAATTAATTCCGACCAGCATGCATCATATACATATAAACTTAATACTACCGTAAAGGGTTAATATCAAAATTAATTCTGTGGCAATAAGGCATAAGGGAATAACTCGAGTTATACCCTTTTACATATTATTGCAAATTCGAAATCTTCATATTCGAATTCATATCATATCAATTTTTTGTAGTAATCCAGCAACTACAAACAACCGTAATAATCATTTAAAAAAGTAAGAATTCAAAAAACTCATACGATTTTGAACGACTCTTAATTTTAAAAACGTTTTCCTGAAAAATACGATTTTTAGAGTTATTAACTTATGTCATATTGCCACAGAATTAATGAGATGAGGCCTGTTTCCTTTTTTGCTAATAACATCTTCGACATCTATACTTTTATTTATTTATTTATTTATTTATTGTACTTTAACAATAATTTAGTATTAAAAGGAAAAGCACAGATGGAAACAGAGTAAACGGAACAAAAGAACAAAAATAAAATGATGAAGCTGCTTCCATTAGGCAGAAAAACCTTTTAAATTTTTTCAAACAATTTCCATCTCATGCATACACATTCTATTTTGAGCAATAGCTCATTTACAATAAAATGTACAGCAAGAGGTGAAATAATATTAAAAATTAACAATAATAACAATAACAATAATATTAAAAATAAATTTAAAAAAACTACGTATTGCCCATCAATCACGCCACTCCAAAAATTTTGACTTAAATAATTTGGCCGATCCTAAACTCTTAATTTCCAATGGAATTGAATTCCAAAGAGAAACTCCCCTAACGTAAAAGGATTTGTTTAGCGACCTACAACTATTTTTGGCCGGAATCAGGCGGAAGTTTGAGGAATGAGACCTGCTAAAAAGTAACTTCCTATAAAGATAACAAGGCTTCTTAGCTTTGAGAAGTTTAAAAATAAAAAGACAAACGCGAAATTCGTAAAAGGTAGATAAACTACATTCTAAAACAAGGCTAGAGTAGGCAGAAATATGATCGAATTTCCTAATACCAAAAATAAACCTTGTACATGCATTGAAACATCTTTGGAGAACGTTCATATTTTCCTGAAGCATACCGAATAAAACTACGTCACCATAAATAAAATGAGGAAGAAGATAAGACAAAAACATTTTTTTCCTAAACTGACTATCAGAAAATCCTACTACTTTATACAAACAACTAAGCATACCAAAGACCCTCTTACTAATACTAACTAAATGGTCACCCCAAGAAAGAGTTTTATTAATAACTAAGCCTAAATCTCTAACAGTATTTGAATACCTAATTAGCGAACCCTGCAGAAAAATACCAGGAAAGGACGAGGTGTCTAACGATTTTTTATAAATTATAATCGACTGAGATTTATTCGCATTTAAAACGAGCCTATTAGAGACCGACCAACTAGCGATATTACTTAAGTCTTCATTTATCAGAGAAATATTCCTATCAATAGAACCCTGATCTAAACGACTATTTTTATAAATTTGGACGTCATCAGCGAAAATGTGAAATGAACAATGGTGAATAGAGGATTCTATGTCATTAATGTACATAGAAAACAATAGAGGACCCAGCACTGAACCCTGAGGAACGCCGGAAATTACAGGAAGGAAATCAGACAAAGAATTGTCGAAAAAAACTGCCTGAGAACGATTAGAAAGATAGTTAAAAATTAGTCTGGCAGCGGAAACCGAAAATTTAAACTGAGATAAGAGTTTGTTAAAAAGAATTCTGTGATTAATAGAATCAAAGGCCTTAGAAAAATCTAACAAAGTTAAAGAAGTCAATTCCCTATTATTCATATTACGCCTAATATCATCACATACATTTAATAACGCAGTAGAAGTGCTATGAAATTTTCTAAACCCAGATTGGAAGAAACTAATTAAACTATTGCTATTTAGATGCGATTGAATTTGAGTTTTAACAACTATCTCAAAAGCTTTAGAGAGAGAACTTAAAATGCTAATTGGCCTCAAATGGGATAGCTCTGAAGGATTACTAATCTTTGGGATGGGTATGATTTTACTTAGCTTCCACTGATCTGGATAGGAAGTATCTAGTCTTTTGTATTACATAGTTATTTTCAGGCGAATTGAGTTTGATAATTGTAATTTATTGCGATATTTGTTTTTTAATGCAAACATTGCTGATGCAATTTCACATATATGTATAAGACATTGTGAATGGAAGCACTAAGCAGTACTTCTAAAGCTGTAGTGAGTAAAATTGGATATGAATTTTGTACTGGCAACCAAAACTGTATCAATTTTTTTCGGTCAAAATTAATTTTGAGATCACTATCCTAACGCAACTCTATCAATTCTTCATTTGCTTTTGTCGATATATCAGTAGCTGTACCATTTTGAAAAGGATTTATAACCCATGTATATTTATCGAAAATTTTCATTTCGTCGTGTTGCATAGTTACAATGTAAATCATATAGTATGCAATCCTATGATTTTTTTTTCTTTTCGCTGGCGCTACATCCCATAGAGGGATTTGGCCGCTTCATTTTGAAGTTACGTAATCATTTTATTAATGGATAATGAATGAGTGATTAATTCATTGATCCTACCCTTAACCAGCCGTGATTTTTTCATCACACGCCGGGAATCGAACCCGGGACCTCCGGAGCGTAAAGCAAGTGTGCTAACCACTGTGCCACCGGGGCGGCCGGTTCCTATGATGCATGCGCAATTATTTAAAATAAGTTGCTAATACGAAAATCTTTTTAAATCAGAAATTTGTTAAGACAAATTTTACAAGTCCCTAAAAATATGCTACAAACACATGCCTGCCTATAAATATACAAATATTGCATCAAGTTAATTAAAAGTAAATTAATACAAACAACTAAATAATAAAATTGTTGGCGACCCACCTTGAGTCAGCTCGCGACCCACCAGTGGGTCGCGACCCACACCTTGGGAACCACTGCTCTAGGTTATCAATTCGGGCTATATGGTTAATTTAGGAACTTCAAATATAAGCGTAGTTCGCAGAAGTAATTAAATCTATACATAGAAAAAATAGAGAAGAAAAATTTGATTGTCTACGAATTTTCTATATTGTCTACACATTGTCTACATTGTCTACACATTGTCTACGTCAAAAACTATTGTCTACGCTATTGTCGACACTTAAATGTAGACAATCTTAAATTACGTGTAGACGCACAACACTGGTGTACATACTTAAACTGTGTTACTAGAATTTATGGAATTGTTCAACTTATTAACTTAATAATTGATTATTATTTTACAGCTTTCCTAACGTAACATAATGAGACGCTTTAAAACTTTTCAACAGAAATTCTTGTAAAATTCGGTAGCATGATAACGATTTAGATGTAAGGTGACAGCTAAATTCGCCTAAAACTCATCTGTAAACTTAATTGACTTTACCACAAACCATTAGAATCGTAATGATGGTTTAAAATAGTCTAGCTCCTTAGGCGCACATTTCAATGATTTGCTAAGCTATTTCCTTTTATGATTTTAGCTTTGTGGCGATAATTTGCAACATTTTCGCTACATTCACTTGACAGGAGATCATCCACACAAAATGCATTTTTTAAACTTCGTTGTTTATTTTGATCCTAAAGTGTTTAAGGGCTCTTATGGCTTGTAATTAAGCAGCCCAGAAATGATCAATATTCAGAAGTAAAGTTGTAATGTTTTTTTATCGGCCACATGATATTCAACCTGCTACAAAAGTTCAAGCGAGAAGGCACAAGGCTTTTTTATTGCCTCAAACCTATAATATGCTCTCACATTAATTTGGGTGGTGAATATATTGGCAAATGATATATGATATATTCAGTCATCCTCAAACAACTCAGTCTCAAGCACAAACTTACCATTCGGCGACCCTTATGTTAAAGCCTTAGTAGCAAAGGTGATTTTTTCAATTCACACCAAAGCCATCTAAACAACAAACACTGGTGTTTCCTAAGAATTTGCATTGCAACCGACTTTATTCCTGGTGTATTTTAACGACTTACTATAAAAAGTTTGAATTTCACTACAAATAACTTTTCGGTTCATCCATGCATCATTTTGATCATGCAAAAAGAGAACACCCGCGTAGTAACTCACAAATGGCCATTGCAAATCTGGTATCACTTTTGAATAAAAATTTAAGTTGAATATGTATGTTCGTTTGCTGGGTTTAAATATTTCCGATACGGTCATTTTGAACAACATTACGGAGCTTTGTAAGAGTCCCTATAAGATATTACGATTTTAGTCAGGCATTGAAAATTTATGAATCCCACTAAACGTTTTGCAACCTATAATTCTTTTTCAGCTGATAATTAAATATTGCAGCCACGTTTGGTGTGGTGCTGATGTTTTTGTAAAATAAGACAACGTTACCACGATCGACCACACATTTTTGCTACCAGGTCATACTCACATGGAGTGTAATGTGGATCACTCTGCCATTGAACGAAAAAAGAAAAAGTCTTTCGTTCAAATACACCATCCAAGTGAATGATATCAATTTGTCCGTACTGTCGGTACAACTCGCCAGTTTAAAGTTTTTGAAATTACACAAAACAAATTTTTTGGCTTTGCGAAAATTGTCAATACGAAATGCATGTGGCGACATATGGATGAGGAAGAAAATAAATTTAAGTGGTCCGAGGTGAAATGGCTTCGGTACACAAACAATTTTGGAATAATTGAATATAAAAATTCATTAACAGACGACGAACCATTTAAACCATTGAATATCCGTCGACGTGGTATCGGATTACTATACGTATTCCGATCTTCAGCTTAGTTATGATGACCTACACGCCACACATCATAAGCAAAGAAAACAAAAAAGATCTGATTGACCAATTACATCTTATAAATGAGCTTTATCATCCTTTCTATTTAAATTTTAACTATGGAAATATTCCAGATGTCGATCCTGATTTAGCTGATAGCGATGATTCAACATTTCAGGAAGCTTAAAATTAATTAAAATTTTGATTGGAAATTATAATTTTTGAATAAAAACTCTTAACATTTATAAAATGAACTAAATTTGGAAAACATAAACTAAGTGGTTTTAAGTTCTTGTATTTCACTATAAAAACACTGGAAAAATAGGTTAAGTTACATACGGCATTTATTCACTGAACACAAAAATTCAAAACTAAATGGTTTTTCATAATTTTAGTATGCCCTATTAAAACAGGTTGCTAAAACCGACCTAAAAACGTTTGCAATATAAGCAAATATCTCATCTGTTTTTTTCCGTAGCCGAAGAAAATTTCATACCTCATTTCTGAACATTGAGCAAAATGTACTTAGGCGACTCTTCCTTTTTGGCGCCCTCAATTATTAGGAATTTTTAAGAGACACAAGAGAGACGACAATTGGTTACCAATATGTTTTGGAGTTTGAGTCTTATAATATTGAGCACCTTCAAGAGGAATTTGTGTATCGCTTATCGCAGTTGTATAATAGTTTACGTCTGTTGGTGTTTCATAATACCTAAAATTTGGAATCTTTCAGATAAAATACTTTTCCTTATGTTGCTGAAACGTTATTTTAAAATATATCCTTATTTTTAATAATTAAACAAATAAAAATAAAATATTGTAAGCACATCAGCACCCTGATTCTCTAAAAAATATGATAATGGTTAAACGTGTAAACCTGTGAAAAGCAAAGCTTTCTTTTATTAGTTTGGAATTTTTGATTTTATTTGAAGTAGTAGCCAAATATTTTTCTGGATGGAATTATAAAGTTGGATGTTAATTTAATTGCGTAAAATTCTCAATTCGGTTGGATCGTTAGTGGAGAATGCGAAATCGCCAATCAAAGCAGAGTTTGTAGTTACGCGATATCTTTGAACGTTGATGAAACATTACAAACATTTTGGGATCTCGAAATCTGGCACCAAGTTCTACACTGGTGAAAAAGATAAATGTGAAGAGCGGTTTAAAGCTACCACGAAACGAGCAGCCGACGAAAAATTCACAACGAAGCTTCCATTCAAAAATGAAAAGGCATCATTGGGACCATAACCAGAGCCTTCTAGAGTATAGAGCCATAAGCATTATGACATATTTTTTAGAAGCTTTTTTAGTGGTATAACTTTTCACTGACTTCCATAGGAATCCATAGTGAAAATGGTGTTTTTTAGCTTCAAGTTTTTCAATGAAAAAAGCAAAATTGTTGCAAAATGTTTATACAAAAGTCTTCTACATATATTTAGCAGCAATATATTAGAAGGGTATATTGGTATTAAGTAAATATTAATTGCAGAAATATTAAAATTAAAATATTTCTAAAATATATTTTTCGAACTTTCATTTTGAAAAATACATCAAAGTTGGCTCTGACAAATTAAAATAATACTTGCCACATTTATCTTTAGTTTTACTAGTGTACGTTAGATGTCTCAGATTTATACAGAAAAATACGAAAAAAAATTGTTTAATCACAAAATTATGGCACGTTCTTAATATTTTGAGAATTTGTTTTGCTTTTCCTACAATTTTTGAACTTAAAATTTCCCCAGGTGGTAATTTTTGGTACGATTTTTAAAAAATTTGTACTGCCATCACTGCCATCTCTGTAAAGTATATTGACTTAATGCACACGATTTGTAGTAAGCTTTTCTTTTTAATTTAACCAGAATGCTGTTGTTATGAACTTTTTTTATATTTTGGTTTAAATAAATCAATTATTACAAGAAAATGAAAACGATTTACTTAAACGAGATTTATTTTTGTTGAAATTCAAACATTTATGAAAATATTGCAGAAATCATAAATTAGAATTTGCAACGTTTTCATTTACAAATTTGTTTTAGGATAAAAAGTGATTTCCCATACGTTTTATGTAATGTACTATGGAAATTTTGGTTTTTTCATCGTTTCTAATTCCCTTATAAAAGCTTCGTTTTTAGATTATGGCTTGTATAATCAAGGTTGCTTTACCATAACTTTGATTAAGCTTATATATAGTTCATAGAGCAGCTCGAAAAGTATAGTACATTTTACGAGTCATCAAAGAGAGCAGCAGCTCAACAAAATTGCGCGTGGTTTTCGACGCCTTGGCTAAAATTAACCCAAGCTTTTCATTGAATGACAATCTGATGATTGGTCCAGTTATAAAATCCGGCCTCTTAGAAATAATTTTAAGATTCAGGCCGTCCTCCGGCGTATGAAATGTTTCCTAAATTATCCCGAAATATAGTTTTCGTATTCAGGGAATATTTTACTCGAATCAATAAATTAAAATTATAAAACCAATTTTAAGTTACTAATCTTCTTTTTTTTAACCGTGTTAAATAAACTGTGTACAACGTATATCATTAATTGTTATACGTTTGGTAATGTTTTATTAAATCAAATCACACCTTGTTCGCAAATTCGTATTAGAGTGAAGTGTTGTGTTTTCTACAATTGTTTAAATCATTAACAGTTTAATCGGACGCCTGAATTTATTAAAAAGTATACAGATGACAACCATAATACCTAATTTAATCCCATCCAATAGTAACATCCATTTATAATCGGCATCAAATTGGCCAAACAATTACTCTCCATCTAAATGGTAACATCTTTCGCAAATAAAGAGTCATCACAAAACTAGCACCATTATTCTAATTGAAATAATAATTTATTCATAATTAAATTTCGGGCAAACACTACAAACAGCAAAGTAACTTTTTTTGTTTGAAACCTAGAATAAAACAGAATGATTATTGTATAGATACTGTAACGTTAACATTAATAGGAAAACAAAGAGGCAAAGAGGCAGAGCACCAACATTTGTTGATGGATATTTTTGTTTTGTTATTATTTGTATTACAAAAATATTTTATAAAGGTAATAAATTTATTTCGTGGTTTTAATTCAACTTTTCATTAAATAAAAACTTCAGCATCAACAACAATAACAGAAACGCCAAAAAAATAAATTATGTAGAAATGAAATATATATATATTTTGTGTATTCCTGCTTGTTACTGATGGAAAATGGAAAAACACCTGCTGTTAATGTTGCTATTTTTTTATGTGTCTATATGTGTGTGTGTGTGTATTTTATTTTGGGTATGATTTTTTTTTTTTTAGGTGGATTTGTTATTGTTCAACATTTTTTGTGTTGTGTAACTCGCTTGTTAAAAAGCTCGATGAAATAATAAACATTTATTTAGTAGGGGAGAATTATATTGTATTAGCAATATGTTTAATAATAATTTGGATAAATATTATTTTTTCCCATATACATATTACACGTCAAATATATTAAAGCTTTAATGTTTCATAAATTAGTCTACAGATTTAATTGAAAAATAAGAATGCTGCAAGAAAAGCTTAATACAGAAGTCCCAAACTATAAATAAAATATTGAAATTTATTTTATTGGTCGAAGTCGAAATGTTAAGTATGTAGGTATATGCCTTGTATGTGCATTGGTGACGGTTTATTCAGGTCCCTTGTTATATATGTTTATTTATGAAGATTATGTCACGATTGTAAAATCAATATAATATTATTTTCACTAAACGTGATCAAAATATGAAAACCATATATAATACAATGATATTTAATAATACTGGGTGTATATTAAGTCGCAGTAATCAATACAACAAAAACCAACATCGCGCACAGAAGGAAAACCCACGAGGCAAATGAAGTAAATAAAATTCATGAGGAGAACATTTTTTTTTTGTATTTGAATTATTAATGAAGGTCTTAATATTTAAAGGTTGAAAATTTTTGTTGTGTTTGGTATTTTCCATCGTTTTATATACTTATATCCTACAGTACAGGTTTTAGGTAAACATACAAAATTTTTAAACATACATTTTATCTATCGACATTTTAGTTGTAATTTAGTAATAAAATTTTAAAAAAATTGTGACCTTTTAATAAGGGAACAACTTAATTCAAATCATTTCCAATTGTATTATCATCAATTTTATATAGTGATAGGATTTATCATGATAGAAAACATTTTGATTAAACGAATAAACATTAAATAAAAAAATATTTTTTGAATATTTAACAACAAGCATTATTTTATGTTGAATTAAAAATGATATTGATTATTTCACTAGGCAAAAATATTGCGTATGTGTGGGTGCTGTTTTGAGAGGACAACCTACGTTAAGTAAATTTTCTTGTAATACTTAAAACATAAAAAAAACAAACGTAATCAAAAATTTCCTGAAAATAAGGATAGAAGAAATGTATAAAATATACATGTTGTTTATACATTGTTATTGTTCTTAAGTTCCTATGTATATTCAGCCACGTACTAAATTTTCGAAAAACTTGTTTCTTACATTAAATTTTCTTAGCATTTTCTGTATCGATTCAATACGGTTACTTATGAACAACATACAGCTATAAATAATATTATTCGAGTGGATTGGTCAGTTTATAATAGTAATAACCACAGGTAGGTATATGCACTGTTGCGCAACAATAGGCAATAGTTCATACAAAGCAATTTAGTAATGTTTAAAGATATTTCTCAGATTCCACTAGAAATTGCTCCTAAATCCCTCAATGGAATTTGAACTTAAAAATTAATTTTTTATATATTAGGCCTTCCTGCTTGAAACATTTTAGCTTTAATGGTTGTTAGGGTCGGAATTGGCGTTCATTGGAAAATAATGCATTATTATTCATCAATTTCAGCAAAGTAATGAATATAGAAATGGGATACGATCGTGGTTGGGTCTGTAATGTCTTCTTTATGACAAAACGACATCACATATTTTTAAGAGATTGATATATATTTTTTGACGTAGGACTACGTCTTTGTTTTCATTATATATGGGGTATAAACCAAAATTTTAATGTGATGACGCGCGTCACGGAATTGACGTATTTAGGAAATTTATTTGAGTAAAGCAATGTCTCTGGATAAATATAAATGTAATGTCTTAAAAACTGTCAAAATCAAATCAAATTAAATAAAAATTTGTGGATTGAAAAAAAAATTGAAACAAGAAACTATTAATAGTTATTTTAATTTCAATTTTAATTAAATAGTGATGAACTTGATCAAACATGCCGCACGCCATATTGATTTAAAGCTATAAAATAAAAATAAAAAAGTTCAACATTTTTTTATTTTCATGATGTAAAATATTGCGTACATTTTTGAATTTATATGCTATACAACCTATGCAATCCTAGAAAAATGAATAGTCGCCAAGATCAGGCCGAAAAATGGTTAGGTTTTTGAGTTATGGGACTTCAAAGTTTCCAAGTGACCGGAAACTAATTGGATTTAATACGTCATTTGAATCGTCAATATATAAAAATAAATTATATCTAGTATGCTTTTGTTAACAGCAAGACATTCCCATTTCTGTATCGTTGACATTTCTGTGACGTTTTATTGACATTTTGTGACATTTTAATGATTAAAATTTCAACGATGTATTGATCGATACATTATTTGTGAATTGCTTTATTAAAATCGGGTTGTAAGGTATTATTTCTGAGTAATAAATTCCCTTAGTATAAGGTCGTTTGTAAACCTTAATAGCAAATTGTTATGGGACGCCATTATGGGGATTCGGTGCCAAAAAGAAAATTTACGTTAATTCTGATTTTGTATTATTTGTGGTTTACTATTTTGTATTGTTGAATGATCCACTGTGATGCCAAGCACTGAATGAATAATCATATCGGATAATTATTACGTTTCTCACATAATATTGTTGGATGTTCAATAGTATACTAGAGATGTATAACTGGATCTAAGTTACATTTCGCAGATGAAAACCCGTTTCAGTTCTAAGTAATCTAACAAGGGAACCTTTTGAACTGTTAAATTCATAAAATTATAAAAACTGTTCTAAGTTGTACCAAAGATGATATTATAATGAGATGACTCCTTCAAAGCAGAATTTTACTGTATGTAGATATTTTTATAGAAAATGTAAAACTAAAAAGAAGAAACGCATTTTTCTAGCTTACTGTACAATATAATACATACAGTCAGAAACATTCAGATGTATACGGCTCATATTTAGAGGGAAATTTAAACATAAAGTTAAAAACCAAACAGAAGATATCATATTTAAAATTTTATTTTTTATCAATAATGTTATCACATATATTTAATTACTTCATATTTATGTATTTTTAAAATAAAAAAAGTAAGAAAAAAAAAAAAAAGTGTTTCGTTGATTTTAATTTGCCGTATACATCTGAATGTTTCTGACTGTATACACACCTACTTTAATTCTGCTTGTGTATTTTCAATTCGAAACTTTTTCTATTTTTTCATGTTTACTTTTAAAACCTATACAAACTAATTTACTTTTATTTTGTGTATTTGCATTGACATTTCCATTGCATTTCCATTTTAGTTTTAAATCTTTTTTGTGTTGTGAAGTACGCTTAGTCTCTGCAAATATTTAAGCAAAAATGAATCAATCAGTATCGGGCTTGAATTGTATAGTGAGTAATTGCCATAACTCGAGACGAAATTCTTAATTAAAATTATTTCGTTTCCCTAGAAATGTCGTTCAAGCAAAGGAATGGTTAATTGCATGTCGCATAATACCTAATCCATTTGTACTTGATAATTTACATAAAAAACGAATATGTAGTGCCCATTTTGATCCCAAGTTTATCGGAAAAAAGAGACTAATAAACACAGCTATTCCATCTCTTCATCTACCTTTGGATAATCCGCAATCAGAGATTGTCAATTTCGAGTCAATGGTTCTTAATAAAGCGTCGACAGCTGAAAGTAAGCGAACAATTAAAACCGTTGATCAATATAAAAAGCAACATCGCGAATTATTACAAGAAATAAAAAATCTTAAATCAAGATTAACTAAAAAATCAATTAAAATTAAGTATCTTACTTCCTAAGTGTTCACTCTAAAACGAAAAATTCAAATTTTATTAGTGAAAAATAACAAAAAATGGAATGATATACTCCTAGAGAGAACTGACCTGGAACCTACGGCTAAATCATTTGTGGAAATGATGGTTGCACCAACTAACAGGAAAAATGTATTTACCGTTTTACAAAAGCAACTAGCACAGACCCTTTATTTTAAATCTCCAGCAACTTATTTTTTTATGAAAAATTGTTTAAAATTTAATTTACCGTCTAAATCATCGATAAATAGATAAAGACCAATAAAAAATTTGAGGCCTGGATCAAATGAAATACTTTTAAAAGGACTCATATCAGCAGTTGGATCTCTTGATGATAGAGGGAAACAGATGACATTAATTTTTGATGAAATTAAAATTAGGCAAAATTTAACATACAACGAAGTTCATGATGAAATTCAAGGTGTTCAAGATTTTGGTGCTTTCAGAACGCGTTCAATTGCGCAATCCGTTTGTGTTTTTATGGTCAGAAGCATATGCTCACAATGGAAATTTATCTTAAATTATTATTCCACAAAAACCAATATTTCTGGTTCAAACCTTCAAAAAATTGTATATGAAAATTTAAGAATTTGTGAAACTGTGGGCTTAAATGTTGCTGCAATAATTTGCGATCAGGGTAGCAACAATAGAAAATGTTTTAAAAACTTGAACGTTACCTCGGAGCACCCTTATTTTGTATATAATGATAAAAAAATTTATTGCCTATATGCTATTTGTCATTTAATAAAAAGTTTACGAAATAATTTATTAAAAGGTACAAAATATGATAGTCCGGATGGTTTAGTTTGTTGGAGTGTGATTCAAAAATTGTATAATTGGGAAAAAAATGCGACCACAAAACTTTGTCCTAAACTAACATCAAAGCACATATATCCAAATACATTTGAAAAAATGCGTGTTCGATACGCCACCCAAATTTTTAGTAAGAGTGTTGTGGCTGGAATTAAAACCGCAGTGGATTTGAAAATATATCCCGATCCTGAATTAGCTATATCAACAGCAAAATTTACTGAAGTTTCTAATAATTTATTCGATTGTTTAAATAGCAAAACACTCTTTAATTCCAACCCTTATCGATGTGCTTTGGCTGAAAATAACAAAATTTTTCAAACATTAAACAGCTATTTAATTTATTTTAAAAATACAACTTTTAAAGGAGCTAAATCTATCTATTGCATTGATGGTATAGTGCAAACCATTAATGCGGCAATACTATTGGGAACTGAATTTTTTATAAATCCAAATCTAAACGTTAACTACATTTTAACGAATGATTAAATCAAGACCCAATCGAAAATTTATTCGCTCAGGTTCGATATAAAGGCGGTAATAATAAAAACCCATCCGTTTTTCAATTTAATAATATCCTGTCACAAATAATATCGTCGAAATTACAATTTAAATCCAATTTTTCTAACTGTGAAGCAGACGGAGATGATTTTTTAAGTACCGAGTTTCAAGAAAAGGATCAGCGGAAAGACACTATATTTTACCAGAAATATCAGAAGAACAAAGCGAAGAATTATGCGAATTTGGGGAATCGTTTTATGTAACTACAGCAATTGGAGAAAATTCCACGAAATATTTTGTTGGTTATGTTATTTTTGTAGTAATTGGTAAAATCGATTGCTTAATATGTTTGGAAAATATGTCGTCTAAAAATAACATCTAGCTGGATAATGAATATTTTTTATACAACAAAAATTATTATAATGATAATAGTTTTGGATCACTAAATTGCCCAAAAGAAGACTTCTTTTTGCTATGTAAAATGCAAATTGAGAATTTTCGCCGCATATTTCAAAAACGATACCACGAGAGGCATATTAAACAAACTATAATGGATAGTTGTATCGAATTAGCCAATAACGCTCCACAATACGCTGAATATTATTCTTCAAATAATAGCTGCTTAGAACATGGTTTAAAAATTTTGAATTTTATGATTAAAGTTCTTATAAAAACGCATTGCCAATGGATGCTAAACAGTCTTAAACAACAAACAAAGTTCTCTCGTAATTCACGGTTAACAATTCTACAACAATAGAAAATATCATTGTTGTTTGTGTTTTCTTTTTTCTATCAAAACGGATCAGCATTTGTTGTTATATCATTCAAAAGAGAATAAAATCATTTAGGAATATTATAAATTTGTGTTTTTATTTTATTTATAAGGATTGGAAAAGCCCAAAACCAGCTTTAATAATAAAAATGAACTGTTTTTACAAGCCATTGCTTCACAACACGGAACACTCAAAAAAAATTGTGGAACACCATTAGGGCCAGATTTATTTTAATATTAATGCTACCTTAACCGTTTAGCACTTTAGAACCATAAACTTCATCCCAGCTTTTTCACAAATGATCAACACCTTGTGCAAGCGCAATATAATACTCCAACCGCAACAAAATCAACTCACTGTAAACGTTTCTTAAGTATTTGCACGGATGCGATTTTGTTATCCAATAAAGTTCTATTGAAGAAAAATACAACTCCATTCCAACAATATGCTATTATATTATTTATGTTGCACATTGATTGTGTGTGAGTATAGAAATGTAGAAAAGGAAACAGCAAAAACGAAATTATTTTGTTGTAAACGTGTATACAGTAAGCAAGAAAATGTTTTTATAAATTTTATTTAAACTGGAGGCTCCCTTCGGTATGATGGAGGTACCCTAGATTTATTTTTTTGTTTTGCACTGATTGAACTATCTCTATTATAATATTATCTTAGGTTGTACTCTTTGAGACATTAACGAAACCTTTTAATTAACCTCAAAAAGCGTTTTTTTCGGTAGGTATATTTCGACTTCTACTCCACTTTTTTTGATAAAACAAATTGGTAATTATTCCTCATTAAAAGTACAACAAATTCATAGTAAATTAAATTATAAAGGTTGCATCTCAATTTTTTAGGGGATGAAATTACCTTTTTTTCGCAAATTAAGGGGTGGTTTTAACGCCTAAATATAGGGCTTGGTTGCCGATAAGAAAAATGGTTTTGTTAAGGTCTCACAGAATACTATAACTTTTATAATTTTTTGAATTTGGCAACTCAAAAGCTGTGATTTGGTGGCATGAGAGTAGAAAATTTATATTGTCGTGACCAATTGTGATATTGGGCAAGAGGTCTCCAAATTTAAGAAAATGCCTGTTTAAAACTAACAGAAAATGGTTGTAAAATATGAATGGTTGGTTTGGTGATCTTTAACGGACGCTTTTTGGAAAAGGTGTTGTACGAGGAGCCGGATAGACTCCAATTTTTTATTTTTGTATTAGAACGGCATTTCATTGTGATATAACGAATTGAGAAATATAAAATTTAGTATTATATAAACAATAAACATAAAAATTAAGAAAAAATATGTACAATGGGTATACTCTTAGGCTAATACAGCCTAATGCATAAAGATGGCAGCATTAGGTAATTAACGGTTTTATTTTTAATTTATAACTTTTAAATTTTGGTTTCACTTAAACTGGACAAATAAAGTTTTCTCAATTTTACGTAGTCCTACGTTAATAGGTAGGATACAAGCTCGTCGGTTTTTTTTAGTTCGCGATACGGTATAGTGGGGTGGTACTGGGAACTTAATCTTTTTCTTAGAAGGCAATCATTTGATGCACGGTATTATATTATCCGAAAAGATAGGAATCTAAATATTACCGATAAGATTGATGGAGGAGGTGTTACCATTTTTATCAAAAAATCTATTATTTTTTCTGAGATGGAGGGTATTGACGACATTTTTGATAACATCTGGATAAAGGTGAAAATTAATGGTGGTAAATTTCTAGTCATATGTTTAGTTTATTTTCCTTCAGATTCTAGTAAATTTGAGAATTATAAAAAATTCTGCAACAAAGTTTCTAACATGCATGGTAATTAACTCGCCTGATGATTATAAATTTTTAGTAATAGGTGATTTCAACTTTCCAAACATCATTTTGAATTTGAATTGTGAACATATACTCCAACGAAACTTTCTTCGGTCCTTCTTTTGGAAACAATATTGCTTTTTGAACCAAGACAGCACAATTATATTAATAACAATTTTGGTAAAATTCTTGATCTAGAAATTCTTGAAGTTGATGAAGCCGTTAATAAACTTTGCTATATTACAACTAACGATCACTCTAAGGTAAAGTCACAATTTCCAATTTGGTACTCAACCAAACTAATTAAATTAATTTATGATAAAGCCAAATACCATACTCGTTATCGTAAGTTTAATAATGCTAACGACTGTATGATTTTTTCAAATTTTCGTAAGCAGGTTAAAAACGAAATTCGTAAATATATTGAAAAAACTATAAAGAAAAATTCATAATTTCTTTGGGCGTATTCCCAATCACTTACTAGTAGATCGGGCTATCCATCTTGTATGAAACTTCGTGATATTGATTTGAATGATTCATGTCGCATCAGCAATCTGTTTGCTGATCATTTTGAATCAGTTTATGTTGAGGATTCCCGTGGTTATCTGCATGGTAAAAATTTTACTCATTCCATGACAACTTTTAGGTTTAATTTTGTTGATTTAATTTCTAAGAATGAAGTTATTAAAGTTCTTTCATCTCTCGATATTAGGAAATGTGGTGGCATAGATAATTTATCCAATTATTTTATTTTTCATTTGAAGATTCAGCTAATTGAGCCTCTAACCTTTTTATTTAATTTGTCATTGAAAGAGGGTACATTTCCCACTGTGTGGAAGAAAGCCTATCTAGTGCCCGTTTTCAAAAATAATGATGCTAGTAACATTCAAAATTATAGGCCAATATCTTCAATGAATTATCTTCAATGAAGTTAAAAGCTCAATTTGTCCCTCACAGCATGGTTTTTTTCCTAAACGTTCTACTAATACAAATTTGTTGGATTTTCTAATTTCATTTTTAATAGTATTGATATGGGTAGCCAAGTTGATTGTGTGTACACTGACTTTGAAAAAGCTTTCGATACAGTATCTCACTGCATTTTACTTAAAAAGCGTTGTAGTATTGGTCTTACTAGACAAATTCTCACTTGGTTGGGATCATATCTAACTGAGCGAATTCAACAAGTTAAATTTAATGGTGTACTGTCAAGATCCATTTTGGCTAAATCTGGCATACCTACGGGTTCTATGCTGGATCCGCTGTTATTTATCATTTTCATTAATGATCTGCCAGACATTTTAACTTCTAGATATTTATTTTATGCTGACGATTTAAAAATCTTTACGCGCATTCAGACTCACAATGATTGCACTAAACTACAGTCTGATCTTGATAAGCTTCATGCGTGGTCGGAATTATACAAAAAAAATATATGATACCAATTCGAGTATCCTTATAAAATAAATATTCTGATTTTGGAAAGGTTTAGTGAAATTACTGATCTAGGCATAATCTTTGACCCCAAATAAAAATTTGACATTCATATCACTGCAGCTTGTTCTAATGCGCTTAAAATGCTTAGGATTATTTTTCGACGTGGTAAGGAGTTTCGTGATCCTTGTGTTTTTATTACTTTTCACCCCAACGTTTAAAGCGAGGGATTGGCGAGAAAAGTTTGTAGGCGAACTTGAATATTATTTCGAAGATAATTTCGATCGTTAAGCAATTAAAATCGATGTATATGCTGTCTCAAAAATACTTTAATTATTCAGTCTACAACTGAATCACGTTTCTTTATCAATGAATGCTTGACTGGTTATAAACTTAGCTTGTTGAAAATTGCTAAGGACGTCAAAATGGAGAAACATTTTAAATATTTGTGGATATGGAATGCTAACATAATGATGAGAATAAAAGATGGCGATGCAATCAAATATATTCGGACATTTCATCACCTTGATAATTTGTAAACAGTATCTTTTATATTTTAATTATTTTGTATTGCCTAAGTCAAAAATCAATTTCGTAAACAATTTATTAGGTCATAATTATATCAATCAATCAAATTTTGTATCTTCTAGGGGAAATGAGAATCATAATAAATCTGTGGAAATGATAAACCAATTTAATAACTGTTTAATCTTACACCAGAATATAAGACGAATTAAAGCCAATTAAAATTCAGTTTTGGCACGTTTACAAGCTTTGGATATTTTTTCAACGATGGCATTCTTAGCGGAAGCATGGATTGCTAAGGAAGCTGTTTGTAATTATGGCATTGATGGTTACAATTGTTTTGCTAATTGCAATGGTGTAATCAGAGCGCTGCTAGCGTTGCTGTCTACGTCTTTGAAACTAGTCGTTCAGATTTTGAAGTTTCTTACCACTCTTTCCATACGGCTGATGGGATTTGTCTATATTTCCATGAAGATAATCAGTTGCATACTATAACATGTTTGTACCGACTACACTCGTATATCGTCAACGTGTTCGTTAAGGAGTTTGCTGCTTTTTGGATAATTTAAAAACTAAAAATTTAATTGTGATTGGTGGTTTAAATATTGATATATTAAATGGAAGTTGCGAATATAACAACTATCTATCTATGGTGTCCTCATTCGGTTTTCTGTCAATGGTTAATGAAATTATTCGTAGCATTTCCTTGTCTTGCTTAGATCATGTTTTATTAGGCAGAGTGCAAATAGCAACCATTACATTACCTCTTCAGTTTATGATTTTGGGTTTAGTGACCATTCGGCTGTTATATTTTCTATAAATATTCTTAATTCTAAAAAAAAAAAGATTTAATCGATTTTGAATACTTTCTGATCCACTAGAGAGACTTGGCTAGATGTTTATAAGTCGACGTCTGTGGATGTAGCTTATTCTAGCTTTACTTCTACATTCGCTAATCACATTCAAAGTAATCAAAAGAGAATGTAAAACCTACTAATAATTTTTTAAAACCTTGTGTGTCGAATAAGCTAAGGAATAATTAACAAAAAATTGGAAAATTGCTATAAATTAAAAATACAATTTATTCACAATATGGTGAACAAAACTCGATCAGTATGATCAGTAAGTGTGTATTTAAAAAGAACGATTGAAAATATCTGCAATAATAATCGGATAATTAAAGTAACTAATGCCAGTGGTGACATTCACGATGACCCTCCCAAAGTATCTTCTCTCTTTAACTCCTTTTTCATAATAATTCCAATTACATTATCGGCTGAAAATATTGAAAGTCATAATTTAAGTTTATCTGACAGGAATCATCTGCTATTTTTAAATAACCATGAGTCGACAAATTGATTTCTATTACCTATTACGGTCGATGAAATATTTTATTTGATAAATCAATTGAAAACTATAAATGCATGTGGGCATGATGGGTACAGCAATGCTTTGGCCAAAAAGATTACTCAATTCATAGCTAATCCCTTGTTTTATTTGTAACCTTAGCTTCAATTTGGGTGAGGTTCCTGACGACTTAAAGAGGGCTGTTGTTGTTCCAGTAAACATAGGTGGTGTAGTACCGACATGTCTAATTACAGGCCTATTTCATTGCTCTCGGTGTTATCAAAAATTTTAGAAATAGCTGTTAAAACACGATTAATTTATTTTCTAAATAAAATTGGTTTCTTTAGTATTGCCCAATTTGGGTTAAGAAATAATTAAAATACTGAAGATGCTTTGATTTATCTCCTAGATACAATTTATGATAGTTTAAATAAAAACAAAAATATCGCCGGACTTTTCATTGATATAACAAAGGCATATGACACTATTAATCACTCAATTTTATTTGACAAACTACATAACATTGGCCGATTTGAAATCTTACGAACATAACTTAATCGGTAAAGTTACTTAATGTGTAAAACGTGACCCGTTGCCTATTTCAGTTGAGGTTCCGCAGCATTTTTAATATTGAACTGCATAGGTATCCTGTTGCTTTTGCTGATGATACCGCTTATGTTTATTGTTCAAATAACTGGTTCGATATTTCTGTTAACATACTACGTGACCTATATCAATCGTAAATATGGCGGAAACTGAGTAGACGTATTAAATCAGAGCCTTCTACAGTATAGAGCCATAATCATTATGACGTATTTTTTAGAAGCTTTTTTAGTGGTATAACTTTTCACTGATTTCCATAGGAATCCATAGTAAAAATGATGTTTTTTAGCTTCAAGTTTTTCAATGAAAAAAGCAAAAATGTTACAAAATGTTTATACAAAAGTGTTCTACATAATCTGTAGCAGCAATATACAAGAAGGGTAAATTGGTATTAAGTAAATATTAATTGCAGAAATATTAAAATTAAATTATTTCTAAAATATATTTTTCGAACTTTCATTTTGAAAAATACATCAAAGTTGGCTATGATGAATTAAAATAATACTTGCTAAATTTATCTTTAGTTTTACTAGTGTACGTTAGATGTCTCAGATTTATACAGAAAAATACGAAAAAGATTGTTTAATCACAAAATTATGACACGTTCTTAAATATTTTGTGAATTTGTTTTGCTTTTGCTACAACTTTTGAACCCAAATTTCCCCAAGTGGCAATTTTTGGTACGATATTTCAAAATGTTTACTGCCACTGCCATCTATGTATATTGACTTAATGCACACGATTTGTAGTAAGCTTTGCTTTTTAATTTGACCAGAACGCTGTTGTTATGAACTTTTTTTATATTTTGGTTTAAATAAATCAATTATTACAAGAAAATGAAAACGATTTACTTAAACGAGATTTATATATGTTGAAATTCAAACATTTATGAAAATATTTCAGAAATCACAATTAAGAATTTGCAACGTTTTCATTTACAAATTTGTCTTAGGAAAAAAAGTGATTTCCCATATGTTTTATGTGTTTTACTATGGAAATTTTGGTTTTTTCGTCGTTTCTAATTCCCTTATAAAAGCTTCGTTTTTTAGATTATGGCTTGTATAATCAAGGTTGCTTTGATTAAATTGGCCTCTTGCTTTTTTCTTTAAATTAAATTATTTTTAAATAACTCTTGTATGTGTTTTATATATTAATTGCCTCTAAAGTTACTCTATATTGTGCAGTGTGCGTTTTTTTTAAGTTATTGACTTTTTTAAATGCCAAAAGGATTAATTAAATTTTAATGTAATATACGTGCCGGTGCATTCCAGTTTTAATATTACAGCATTTTTTTCTATTCATTAGCAATTTTGTGGCGCATACAAGACGCCTGTAAACATTAATTTGAATTGTCTACAAGTGATTTTGTGAACGTATTGCTTGTCAATTAGTTTCATTGAATATTTGCGGTATATCTATTTTGTGATAAGTGAAAATAGTGCTTATATAGTATTTATATAATTATCATTGTATAGCGATACACATAACACTACTTTATGCACGCTTTATAACGCTAAATATGTTGGTAACACAATAAATTTTGAGCAACAATTCGACAATTTTGCAAATAAAATGAAGGAGGATTTATATTCATGTATTGAAGGTCATTTTAATGAGTTTACAAATCAATTGAATGCTCTTATTGCTCGAATACATCACACGGATAATGAAATTGTGAAACTCTATGGAAAAATTGACAACCTCGAGATCGCACAACGATTATGTGATACAAATGTCTCAAATATTCCATCTAATAATCGAGAAATCGTTCCTGACATTGTCAAACGGATTGGAAATGCACTCAACTTCAATTGTGATAAGCACCACTTTTCGGCTTTTCGCATTAAATCTAAAAACTCAACATTACGTGGTGTACCACCTATCATCGTAAAGGTACTTTATCACCCAATGATATTGGTATTAATTCAGCAGCACAAATATACATCAATCGAGGTTTAACGGCTTAATCCAACCATTTATTTATTGAGGCCAAAAAATTACAGGGCACTGGTAAGCTTTCCAAAACTTTTATTAAATCGGGAATGGTACATTTTCAATACACCCAGATTTCGAAACCAACTCGCTTGTTAAATGTTCAACAACTAGCCACAATCGTTAGCAAAGAATCCATAATTCATCATACTGCCCATCAATCATCACGCCATGACGTCCCAAATATACCCTTGCCAATAGGAGAAGCATACCAAAGGATAACTAGAAAAAAAGCAGTACCAAACTAAGTCATGATATTTTCTTCATTATGTTTGTGGTCATCAATGTTTATAAAGAATTTTCTATTTATTTTTTGGTTATTGCATGTAAAAAAATGTTTGATCTCGTGTTTTTTGTGTCATAAAATTGATTATGTAATGCATCATATTTATTAAATTATTACTATTTTTTATTATAATATGTACTGTTAATAATTATGTATAGTAGTGTTTTTGGTATATAATTTATTCTAATTACATTTATACTACTAGCACAGTGTACAGTGCTTTTAAAGGTACCTTTGAAACAATGCAGTACACATGAATGAATATTGCTCATAAGTAATACAGTCTCATAATTAACACTGTTATACATTTTTAACGCTATTTAATTTTTGTTTAGACCATTTAATCAGATACATACATACATTTAGTTATTTTTATTTTTAGTTTATGTTATTGAATAATTGTAGTGATAATATTAGTGAGTCAACTTTGAAGAGTAAAAATAGTACCCCTTTTGAGAATTCTGAAGTTTTAATTGTGCATCAGAATATCCGTATAGCATCCGTAAAAATTGTAATGTGTTCATAGCAAACATTAATGCATACAGAAATAAATCGTCCTTTATATTTTTAAGTGAAGTTTGGATAAACAAGAATGAATTAGATTTATACAATTTAAATGGTTTTACGCAGTATGGTGCTAGTAATAACAGCTATAAATCCGCTGGAATGGTCATTTATTATGATTCTAGAACATGTTGTTCGTCTTTTATACCTTAACTTTCGCGGATATTGTTAAGATTGAAAGGAGTTCGGATAGGGATAATGATGTTTATGTAATTCTGTATATCTATAGGCTTCATGCGACGTCCCTTGACTTACCATATTTTTAAAAGAATTCAGTGATTTTATTCGTAATATTAAGTCAAATATCTTCTTATTCTTGGTGACATCAACATCGATATTTTTAATTTCCCATCTGATTCTGTTAATTATATGTTTTGATGTCTTCCTTCGGACTTGAATCGCTCATTAATGTTCCTAGTCGTGTGACTAACTCTTCATCTACATGTATCGATCATTTCTTTGCTCATATTAGGTCAAATAATCTCTCATTTTTACGAACTTCGGTAATCGGATCTTAAGATCTCGGATCACCATTTTATTAAGGTTGTATTTAAGATTCCTAAAAATTTACAATCTCAGACTTATTTTCGATCTGATCGCTGTACCATGATCACTTGGGAGTTTTATGCGCTATATTTGAGCATATGGATTGGAATTTTGTTATTGACTGTGATGATTCATCTATGGCTCTAGATCTCTTCCGTAACACACTCTCGAGTTTATTCGAGCAATGTCGCATATACTACCATGTTAAAAAAGTCAGTCTTTTACAGCCATGGATTTCTTATGAGCTTGCTTATAGAATTAATAAAATAAATGTATCGATAATATCTATATAGATAATATCTGTCGGATAATGGAACTCTTCTAACATCTAGGTCAGACATTTCTAATGAGATTAATTGCTATTTTACAAGTATTGCTCATAATTTAAGAGTTAAACATTTTACGAAAGTCATACCAGTTAACTATGATCTGCCGTACGATAGTTGCCCAGAAACATTTTTTATGGCCCCTGTTCCTAATTTTGAAATTTTATTCATTATTGAATCGTTGAAACCAAAACAGGCACTTGATAATAATGGATTGAGTAATTTCATTTTGAGAGAGATTTCTAAATTTGTTTGTCCCGCCATTGTCCGTATTTTCAATCTGTATTTCATCCAGGGAATTGTACCTGTGAGACTCAAATCGGCTACCGTAAAGAAAACTATCGAAGCTCTCCAGTCAGTGATTCTGAAAGTGCTTAAAAAAGTAGTCAAAAATAGAGTTACCACATTTTTAGATAGGGTTGCTATTCTTAGTACTCATCAACACGGATTTTGTCAAGATATGAATACTGAGACGGCGTTATTGGAGTTCTTGAATAATATTTACAAAGGACTAAATGGTGGTAAAGTTTGTGCAGGTTTGTTTGTTGATACTACGAAGGCTTTGACTTAGTCGACCATAAACGTCTCCTATCGATTCTCTTTGACATCAGGCTTAGAGGTGTTTCGAACAAATGGTTTGCTTCTTATCTCGAAAAACCGAGCGGTGAGGGTCAACATAAATGAAACGTTTAGTGACCCAAGAACCTTGAACGTTGGTGTTCCGCAAGGTTCTGTGTTGGGCCCTTTGTTGTTTTTAATTTATACCAATTCTATCATTAGATTAAAACTGTAAGGTAATAGCACTGGGTTTGCTGAGTACTTAGCTCTAGCGTATGTTGCTGAATCTCCATCTGGAGTAGTCTCAATGATTACCTCAGATCTCGAGGTATTACATTTATGGTTCAATAAGCATTGTTTAATTCTGAGTGAAAAGACAAATTTTATGTGGGTATTGGTAATATATCACAATTTTACTAAATGCTCTACCAATAAGTGTTAAACTGAATGTTTTAAAATCGAGTTAGTTAACACGTTTAAATATCTTGGTATCCATTTGAACTCCAATCTTAATTGGAAAACTCATGTGACCATCTTAATATTATACACGAATTCTGCTTCCAGCGGTGTATTCGAGGCTGTCGTTGTATCGACAAAGAATTCTTCCAAAAATAGCTTAAGTAAATGTATTGCTTTGTAATGAATATGAAATAAAATAAATAAATATATTCTTAGAAGATGGTTTAAATCACACCATATGATAATGAGTTCAAAATCACACATATATACACAGAAAAAAAAAGATTCCTATTATTAAACAAAACTTGCTGTATTTATTCATTTTTACCCCTTGGTTTTCAGCTAATCAAGCTTCTTGTTTAAATGGAAAAATGGGTCGAATAATATAATAAATTTTGGTTTTTCTTCTTTTAAGAAACTCATTATAGATTCAATAGAAAATATCATTTATAAATCTAAAATTATTTTGCTAAATTCATGTTTATGCTATGCAAGTCGCTCTTGCTTAAGCAAAGTACAATTTCGATTAAATTTAATACGTCTTCATCTAAAATCAAATTTTAATTTTATTTAAATTAAGAAATAATTTGCTTTTGCTAAGAAATTTTTATTAAATTTTAATAGGAATACTTGCTTTATTTCAGAAAGGGTAAGATTCATTTGATACATTCTTGCTTGAATATAGAATTTGGATTATCTATATTCAAGCAAACATATGTAAAATTAATCTTGCCCTTTCTCAAATAAAGCAAGTATTCTGATTTGAATTTAATATAAATTTCTTAGCAAAAGCAAATTATTTCTTAATTAAAATAAATTTAAAATTTGATTTTAGATGAATATGTATTAAATTTAAAAAAAAATAGGATTTATTTGATGTCATCTTTGCTTGAATATAGTTAATTCATATTCTATATTCAAGCAAACATGACATCAAATAAACATTACCTTTTCTCAAATAAACCAAGTATCCCGATTTAAATTTAATAGAAAATTATTATCAAAAGCAAATTATATCTTAATTCAATGTTAATTGAATTAAGAAATACGATAATTTGCTGTTGATAAGAATTTTCTATTATTGCATAGAAATTGATATGTGGATTGTGGACTGCAGATTGAGATGTCGAATACTAAGGAACTATTTATTGTTGTTAAATGAGTATTTTGTGCATGTGAATTGTGTAGTAATAAAAATACATAATATTATTTTTTAAACAATATATTTCGTTTTTAATTAAAATTCAAAGAATATAAAATAATAATTAATTTAAACTAATATTAAGATGTAACAAAATATATAAAATAATAATAAAAATATTTAATTAAAATAATTACATAATGACAAATAATAATGACATCAATGGAAATAATAATTATAATAAAATATGTAATAATAATAAAAATACATAAAATTACATTTAAAACTATTAATTCATTCAATTAATTAAAATTCAATTTATATAAAATATTAATTAATTTAAATTGATATTTAGATTTAATAATTATTTTAATAATAATAAAATATTTAGTAATGTCTGAAAATACAGAGAGAAAATATGTTAATTAATTAATTTTAGTAAAACACTTTTGAGTACTTATAAAATTAAAACAATAATTTAGAAAATAAAACAAAACTAGATCATTTTACTGAAACCAAAAATTCGTTTTTAAATAATACCATAATAATATGCCCCATTAAACCATTTGCCTCTCCCTGACCGCATGCGAGCAGTCATCATTCTGTATTATTATTGTTTTTAGCATATAATCAAAACAAGATCATACACAAAGTTATCAATCATACTAACTAGGTCAACAAAACTTGAAACACCAAGAAAACGCCCGTATTAAATATAGAAATAACTAAAAAGCCAGTATGAATGATACACCAAACCAGAAAGGAGCTAAGGACAAAAATGTTACCGTGGGTCTGCTTATTACAAACAGAGTTAAATTAGAAAATATACCGAAAAAATAAAAGCAAATTTTTGTAAATAAAATATAATTCAGGACAGATGCTTAATTGGGACAACGAATTAAAGTCATAAGAATTAATATGGTAAAAAATGGAATTAGACAGAAAAAATTAGAACCTAAACACTTTTTTGTTATGGTTTTATTTAAAATACCTAAAAATATGCAATTTTTTCATAGGTTTTGATGTTAGGATTGCTTATCAATTATTTTTCGAAGGTTCAAGCAATTTTCCTGGGGAAATTTTAAAAGTTTTCTGGGAAAAATTCGAATTTTTTCTTTTTTCAATTTCTTTTACTTAGTGTAAAATTATAAATAAGAAGTGAAGCAGGAAGTTCTATAATTTCTGGAAAAGTGGTGAATGGGCGATATCCGTCATCCTCTAAGGTAAACCACGAATTAAAATTACATTACCAAAATAATTATGTTTAAAAGCGATAAGGGCGATCGACAAACTTATTGATCTGAGTCTGCAAGGTTGACGAAGCAATTATTATTATTCACGTCGATTATAGAATTCGCGGTTGCGGATCTATCGCGGATCGTAAACTACATATAAAATAAATTGGAAACAATTGGTGTAAATCAAAGTATCCTGGAAAACTTCTATTGATTTACATGTGATTTATATTTTTTGATTCCCCGTACAAACGCAATATTTTTATTGCGGATCTAAAACAATTTTTTTTTGACGAATTGTAAAATTATCCTAAGGAATTTCAATGAAACTATGATAACAAATTATTGTTTCCAAATTTTTTTATATGTAGTTTACGATCCGCGATAGATCCGCAACCGCGAATTCTATAATCGACGTGAATATATGTATCATATATTGTTTGAAAAACTTGAAATTTTCCTGGACTTTGCTGAGGCTATTAGCTTGCATCTTTTAAAACTTATAGAAATGCAACGTTCTCAATTTTTTTCAAAAATAAAAGTTTTTTTTTGGAAAACCGTAAAAAAATTTCCTGAAAATGTGGTAATTTTCCGGGATTCTTGGTTTCCATCTCCTAAAAAGTACAGATATACGATTCTATAAAAAAAATCAGAAATACGCGATTTATGTAACTGATTTTCATGCCCATAAACTTAAATTACGCCAACAAAAATTTGCTATTTGCTAAAATTGTAATGATTTAAAATCAAATATTTAATTATTCCAATATGTGGTTTAAAATGTTTTTTTATATTTTATTGAATTGGAGTATCGAATCGTTTTAAATGCTAGAAAATTGCAGAAATTCAATGTTAAATTCACTACAAATTTATAAGTGGGTTACTAAACATTTTTGGGGATATACATATTGGAACATGTGACGCTTCAACTTATAAATACAACCTTAAAGTTAATATTCTAAAAATACTTATGTTTTTAGTGTCACTAGTTTATTATCAAATTTGTGCAGTTTTTAAGTACAAATTTCTGGTATTTAAAATGACAAAACTGTTCCAAATCAATCAAATATAAAAAATCATACTTTAAGCTACATATTGGAATTTTTAAATATTAATATTTGAATCATTACAATTTTAATAAATAAAACTTAAATTAGACACTGGGTGCGTCCGAAATGCAAAATGCATATTTAGCGAATACATATTTCAAAACCAGCATGCGATGTAGTTGTTGAGTGAATTTTTAATACATGTTATTTGATATCAATATATAATTTAAGCAATCATATTTATCGATATATTAATTATGGAGTGTACATAATTTATCTCAAAAATGCGCATTTCATAAAATGTGTATTTAAAATCGCTTTTCGGAAACACCCACTAAATCCATTTAACTTCATATAGCAAATTTTTGTTATATTTCATCACATACATATTTCACTTTTGCCCATTTAAGGCGCCTTATAAGGCAGAACTCAATTATCACGGACTTGAAAATGCCTTTAAAAAACATAGCTAATATAAAATCTAAATAAATGTAAAAGGTCTTGAAATTATACTATATTATGTACATAGTATGCAATACTCAACAAAAATATTACGCACTACTCACCAAGAAGAACGACACAAAGATGGCGATGACTCATATGGCGTTTTTCTACATCATAATTGATGTTGAACATTTACATTGATAATAATACTGTTGGATTAAAAAAAAGAAATGCCAAGAATTTTAATTTATTACAAAATTAATACTTACATTATGTATACTCACTTTTCCCACAATAACTAATTTTAAAAATTAATTAAATATGTATTAAAACACAAAAATTAAAACAGACACTACTTAGCATTTAGCACGTTGTCAACTCAACAACATAACAAGAAAAGCCTGAAATATTTTCGGTTTTGAAATTGTTTTACGATGTTGAAGTGAAAAAATAATACGCATGCGCAAATTTATCAGGGCTTGCTTATTAGAAGCATACGTTATAGATTTAAGCGAGTGTCTGTTTATTGCAGAAAATGTTCGCTGTAATTTAGAAATATTGCTTAGTTAATAAATAATTTTAAAGGGGACTTGCTAAATATTAGCAACTGTATTTGAAATATGTTCTTAGTTAAGAAAGGTTTGCTAGAATTTAACAGGAGCCCTTCTCGTTTACTAAAATATGCTTTTGTATTTTATTATGTTTTGCTTTAATTTAACTAAGCCTTGCTTATTTGAAGCAACTTAAGGACATATCACAGCAAGCAGCGGCGGCATGTCTCGAATTCAAGTTTGAGCATAGCTATAAGGACTTTTTTACAAAACCAATCAGATTTTATAATTTTAGTAGAAAAGTTATCATTTTAAAAAATGTACATTTCTTATAATGGAAATTTTTCTAATAAACTATGAAATATCTGATTGAGTTTATAGGAATTACTAATAAGTTCAAACAAACATTTATATTTATAAGGCGGGTATATAAATATAATTATATTTGTTTACAAAGAAAATATTGGTATATTCAGCTTCAACGACTGTTTCAGATGTTACTCCTTTATCAAATTTCTAATAAACACTCGAAGAGTGTAATGTAACATTGAACCGCGAGTCGCATTACAAGAAAAATCTTAAATTAAGAGGACAAAGTACAGCCGTGGTAGTTACATATACATACATACTAACAGATGAAGAAAAAAAAGCAATTTTTCAATTTGGCTAGCCTTGACCTTATTTTACAAATTCAAATTAATGAACAGCTGATGTTTATAAAAAGAAATTTTGCGTCACAAAATTTCGACTAGGTATATACATACATACATAGTACATAGATTTATGATTCAAAATTATTATTATGTGTAATTTTAAATAATGTTTGGTATAATAGCTTGTAGTCTAAGTCGATACAAATATGTAGACTAAAAGCTAATTACCTCACAATTATTAAAAATTATACATAATAATAAATTTGAATCATAAATTTATGTATCTTTGCGAAATTTTATAACGTTAAATTTATTTTTGTAAAAATCAAATATATTTAATATCTGTTTGTATTTTCTAATTTTTAGAAATTATTATATAAAACCTTGATAATAACTTAGAAAACCCAAATATGGGTTTACAAATAAAATTATAACACGTACGTTTAACGTACATTCTTTAAATTTAATTAACGAATGGTAAAGTTGAAAAAGTTTCTCAAGCTACCAATTTTAAGCTAAGTAAAATATGAACTATTAATTTTATTTATTTAAAAATTGTAATGATTGAACAAGTCAGAAAACTGTGCTTAAAAATAAAATTGATTCTTATAAAATCAAGTTCAACTTTTTTTTTGTTAACAATTTATTGTTTGGTCCATAAATGGGGGCAAATTATTCCTTAATTCAAATAAAATTAAAATTTTATTTTAGATGAAGATGTTTTAAATTTAATCGAAATTGTACTTCGCTTAAGCAAGAGTCACTTTCTCAGCATAAACAGTAATCATTTAAAAACAAATGATAAATGTAGCAAAATAATTAATTTTTTTCATCTCAATTTTTTAAAAAGAGTTTCTAAAAGGAAGAAAAACCAAAATATATTATCCTTTTCTACCCAATTCTCCATTTAATAAAGGGGCTTGATAAGCTGAAAATTAAGGGGTAAAAACTATTAAATATAGGATTTTTTTTAATAGAATTTTAGATAAAAGAAATTTTTCTTTTAATGTGTAGCATATTCATTTATGTTGAATTTAAATTTTGCTGGAAAATGTCTAAAAAAGTTATATTTTTAAAACAATATTAAAGAATAGTGGTTTAAGCAAAACTTTTCTGGATAAACGTAAATACAAAACGCATGATAATTTTAACCACTATTTTGTTTAATATTGTACTGAAAAATTAAATCGCTTTCTTGTATTGAGTCAAGTTTTTTTAATGACAAGCAATTATTACATTTTTAAGTTTAAATTGTAAACTTCATTTAGTCGCTTTCTTGTTTTAAGTAAGGTTTCTTAATGATAAGCAATTATCACGTTTCTTAATTTAAATTGTAAACTTGATTAAATCACTTTCTTGTATTAAGTCAGAATTTTTTAATGATAATCAATTAATTCATTTCTTAATTTAAATATTGAATTCTTGATTCAATAATTATTATATATTCTTATTTTAAGATAAATATAGTTAAATCAAATATTTTTAGCTCATATTAAGCAAAAAACTGATTTATATTTAAATTTTATCCTTTTCTTGAATTAACAAATGGGATTTTCTATTCTAAGCAAGTTCATTTTTTTCTGTGTAGCTTTCATCTAAGAAGTGTTGATGATCTTGCTAATAAACGTGTGCGATTATAAATGTTTTCAAGTTGAAAGAGTGTCCAGTTTTAAATACTTGGGATTTATATTTTCGCTCCGTTAGTTTTATCATTTAAGAACCATTTGTCCACAACATATTCATATATTTATGTATAATTTGCCATCCGATTAATGTTTTTAAAAAAAAATCAACAGTCCTCTCATGTTGGTTAAAATTAAATAAAATAAAAATAAAGTTTCCAACCTACTTGCCGAATTTCCTCCACTTCGGTTGAGAAACAGGGAAGTTTCATAATACTTGCCATATTCCAGAATTGTATCTAAAAATCATTTTAAAATACCATTCGCCGGCATATAACAAACTTCATAATAATCGGTTAAGGAATAGCCAAGTTCCATAATAGTTGGCCATATTCGAGAACTTTATCTGAAAATTATTTTAGAATCGCATTTCCAACGCACATATTGCATAATGAATTTCATCATAATCTATTAAAAAATAGGGAAGTTCTATAATACTTGACCATTTTCAAGAAGTCATCAAAAAAAAAGTTTTAAAATTCAATTTCCAACACTCATGTCAAATTTCATAATAACCGGTTGAGAAATAGGCAAGTTCCATCACACTTGGCCATATTCCAGAACTTCATTCAAAAATAATTTAAGAATCCCATTTCCATTGGAAATACTGAATTTCATCAGAATCGGGTAAGATATAGAATCCCAATAAAATTTTTATAAAAAAAATCACAAAGCCTCAGTTTAACTGCTCACTAAACCCAAATCCAACCCCAACTCAGCCCTAATTCAGCCCGTAAACGGAACTCAACTCAACTGTAAACACTACGCCAAACTTAATTCTCAAACCACCATATATAAATAATTGGTCAACTGCTGGCTACATCATAATCCAACCCCAACTCAACTCCAACTCGACTTCAACTCAACCCGCAAATTGGCCCCTAACTTAACCTTCAAATCAACTCCAAATTCAATGCCCAATTCAATAATTAAACCACCATATATAACAAAATAGTAAATATTTATATAACCAAGTGTTTTGGATTAATTCGTATGGCAGGTACCCCACCCTCTTGACGTACAGTCTGTAAAATATTTTCAAATATCCGCCTTGACCATAGAAACAAATTGGCGAAAAAAAAATCCAAGTCAGACAAGCCGTTCTCGAGATACCATGAGCCCAGACATCCAGACAGGTGGACGGACATTGTTTTATGTTTGTTTATCAGACTCAGGGACTTTTAAAGTGGTTTTGTACCAATCAAATTTTTCGTCACTTTTGACAGGATTTCAATACTTTGGTCTTTTTAAACCAAAAGCACAAGAAATTCTATTATTCAATAACAGATTTTAATTCCCAATGTTAAACTATATTCCCCAGCAAAACTCTTTCCACAACAATTTCACTTCGCGTAACAAAAAAAAATTGCTTCTATTCAATTTTCTCGTAAAATATTTTCATCTATTTGATTGTGTTTATATTGTCGGACCAATTTACTATTATACATCAATAAAATTAACCAATTTGACCAAAACACTGTACAGCATGTAGGAATAACAGAAAAAAACGTCTCTTACGACGACAAATCGAACAAGTTGATTGACTCTGCTGTATCAACTACATATTATAGAATGTGGAGAAAAAATGTTGAAAAACAATATAGGACCATAATAATATAAATTGAAAGTCATTCATTAAGAGAAAAAAAAAACTAAACGGATGAACAGAATAAAATATTACAAGCAACTAATCCGCCTGAACTCGACTCGAAGAAAGAACAAAAACAAAAAAAAAACAAATTTTCACAAAAATGTTGAGTAATAACTTAAACTACAAAGCATGAAGTAAAACTTTTTTTTTTATTTTTGCTCACTCGCTTGATTTGAAAACATTAATTTCATCGTTTCCAATAATCGATAATCATAAAATTTGATTGCTGTTTTGATTCTATTTTATTCCAATCCCGTATGTAATATAGCAGCTTTAGCAAAAAAAAAAAAACAAAGAAAACCCAAAAAAAAACTCTCTTGTGCTGTGTTACAAAAATAAACTGGTGGTGCTTAAAAGATATTCTTCTGTTGTTTGGTATATTAACCCACTAAACCCGATAAATATATTGTTTTGTTAATTCGATGGGTGGAATATTGATGACATAGACGTAAATAGCGGAAGATTTTTCTCGTTTTTTTTTTTGTATAAATTACGTAAAAATTGTAATGTTACGGAAATTAACCAAAGCAATTGTATTTATCTAAATATTTTAAGGCTTAAGACAAAGGTCTGACGAACTATAGGTCTTCGCCGTTCGGACATAATCTGCTCGCTAATAAATTATTTTTGTTGAAGAGTGGAAATGTTCCTCTTTCGAGTGTATTTGTGAAAAGTCGTATACAAAATGTAAAAAACTAAACGGATTTCACGTGGCCAATGCATCAGCAAATCCAAGATTTTTATTTTTGTACATACAATACAGAGCAAGAGATAGTAGTTTTTCAATATATAAAATTAAGAAAAATCTCAAAAATGGAAATAACAAGTTCTAACAACGTTTCAATATTTCTAAAAATCCTACAGTCGGTAAATTATTTTGTAATTACAGTAGTTTCTCTTGAATTGCTTTATATTAGGGAAGAAAAGTTTGTATCAGCAAGTCGTTAAGGTAGGCTGTCTGATATATTGTTTTCAAACTTTTTAAATTATTCTGCTATATTCCAGATTGATAAATATTTTAAGAAGAGGTGCTAGCAGATCGAAATTGTATTTGAAAGTCGTTTCATGTAACTGTTGGCAAATTTAAAAACAACTCTTTGTTGTGAAAGAATTTATTTAGTGAAATTTAAGTTTACAACTATTTTTACCAGGTCTGCACTAAAATTGGAATTATATACAAATAGTATTTTCTAGTTTCGAGAATACTGAGAATGAAACAACAAACAAATAAACACACAACATTGCCGTACTATAATAATCAAATCCTATGTATTGGCCCCAATAATATGTGTAAATTAACCGTAAAACCTGTTTAACAAATTTCAATTGTAATAAAATTCAAAATTAGTACATACTTATGTATGTACATAAAATATTTAGACCTAATTACCAACAAAAATGTCTATATATTAGATAAGGCATGTACATTAGCTTTGTTTCCGCGCAGTGTAAACTTTATTTACCTTTATTTACAAATATATGCATACACCCATGTATGTTATTGTGAAAGTACCTGCTTAACGGTATTAGAGTAGTACCGTTAATTATTTATGTAGAGTACGTTTTTTTTAATTTTTATAATGATCAACAATTCCTGCACTTTCCAGTTTTTCACTTGAATTATGTTTTCCACATTTATTTATTTATTTAACACTAAATTTATCAGCACAGAAGTAACAAAATTTAACTTATATGAGGGAAGTTCAATAAGTTCGGTAAATCTATATGAAGTAACGGAATATTTTATTCAGAAATATTTTTATTTTTATTTATGCTATACTACCTGTCAATTGTACAGACCATCAGAATAAAATGATTTCTCCTGTTCTTCAAAATATTCTTCTACAGCAAACATTACCTCACCTATACCTTCAAATTTGTGAAGAGGAAATAATCAGTTGGGGCCAAATATGTATTGTACGGTGGATGCGGTATTTCATTGAATTTGCAATCTCTTATTGCTTGTTGTGTAATATTCGCCTTATGTACTGGTGCGTTGTCACCAGCACCTATTATTGTGGTCTTATGAGGTAGGTAGTCAATCATCAGCATCCCAAAAAACTGTTGGCATTGTCTTACCGGCAGATGGTTGAACCTTTAACTTTTTTGGTGGTGTATTCCCTGCGATTCCTGTTTCGATTCTGGATCATAGTGATGAATCCACGTTTCAACACCGGTGACTATCTGGTTTATAAATTTAACTGGATCGGCTTCACTCATTTTTATAATTACCATAGAAGTTTCCACTCGATATTTTTTTGTTCCGTAGTCACTCGCTCCCTTGTTTGAATAGACGAACCCTCCTTATTATTGTTTTATAAGGCGGACTAGATTATCCGTAAACATTTTTCAATCTTCTTTCGATATACTTCGGTAGGCTTTCGGTGGCACCGTCCTGTTGAAACCACATGTCGTCCAACTCCATATCTTCCAATGTGGGCCAAAAATAATCTGTAATCATGGCGCGATAACGATGGCCATTCACAGTAACGTGACGATCGTTATCTTCGATGAAAAAATATGGCCCAATGACGCCGCCGGCATGCAAACCGCACCAAACAGTTATTTTTTGTGGATGAAGTATTGATTCATGAAGCACATGTGGATTGTCACCTGACCAATAACGCATATTTTGCTTATTGACGAACCCATTGAACGACCCACTGAAGATGATTTTGCGTTGAAATTCATCATCTTGGCGCATCTTATCCAGAGCCCAATCGAAGAACGTAGTGGTGTAAACCAAGATCAAATTTGGGCGATGCCCAATTCTTGAGAACGCCGTGGAATTGACTGTTTTGGATCGTTTGCTACGGACGCCTGAACGGCAGCGATATTTTCGACACTTCGACCAACCCGTTGTCTGACTGGCACGGCAACATCACACAACGAATATGTAGACTCAAATTTTTGCACTAAACTTGTTATTGCCTGTCTACTTGGGCGAGAATTACGACCGAAAATTGGAGTTAACGCTCTTAAAGTTGCGGTCACCGACTCCGAATTTCGGTAGTAAATTTTTATAATTTGCAGACGTTGTACGTTCGTGTACTTTACCATGATGAAAATGTTGAGTTTACTAAATAAATTGACAGTGACAGTTCGATGATTAGTCAAAGGGTGCGTTCACAAATTAAATTCAAAGTTGTCAAGTCCCTATTGGTAAACCCTATATATAACAGCAAATAAATAATATATGTTTACAGCAACAGTAAATTAGTTCCTGAACCCTTCAAGTTCACTCGACGTAAGTATTTTTAAAATGTCACCGTTCTCCTCTCTCTTTGCGTAAATTAATCCATGGTTAACCCAAACAAATTTGAACTGGTTACCATCAGATTGTAACACTTTGTTAGCTTCATGTAATAAGGCTTTGTTAGCAGGCGATAAATAATCAATGATTACTAAATTATATGTAGCACCATTCAATGTTGTTTTTGACAAAACACTTTTGTTTAAAAATTGACGATTTTGTAATCAAGTGCTCAACTCACAATAACCGGCTTATACTCCAACCTCGATTTTATATGATATATGTTGATTAAGTCATGTACATTATAGCTGAATCCCAAAAGTTTACAGATATCATCAAATAATTTAGATAACGTAGAATTATTCGAATCACTTGGCAAGCCATAAATTTGTAGTTTTGTGCTATTCAGTTGTTGCTTAAGATAACGACATTTATTTGTAACAAACTCCAGCTGTACTTTAGTTGAGGATGTTTCATTATCCAGAGAAATAATTTTCGCTGAATTCGACTTTATTAAATTTTCCAGCCTTACAAAATCATTACACTCTTTTGTGATATTAAGAAAAGAGTGCGATAACGCATCATGATGTAGCGTAAATTGATTATGCATTGAAACTATGTCATTTTTCAATGACGCCCTTCAATGAAGGTCCAGCACCAGGGCAGGAGGCACAATTAAAGGCCATTTTATTCAATTCAATTTCAGCAAGGTTATTTTTTAGTAAATCAATTTGGGTGATAAAAATATTGTTTTGAAGGTTGAGCTGAAGACTGACTTAAGAGATTCAGTTTGGGATTGATTTGGGAGTAGACTTAATTTTGAAGACCGAAGTTCTGATCATCTAATGAGGTTTCGGTTTAAACATTTTGTTATAGATTTAAAAAGAAGGAATAGAAGATTTAAACTTTGATACATCATAATTCTGGATATTGATTTAAAGATGAAAATATTTTATTTCTTAAGTTATGGAGAGGATTATCCATTTTGTTTTATTGTGCTTAGCTTTTTCGACTTATAAATTGTTTAATACAATCTTGGTTATTTTTAAATCTAACCAGTGAGATTTAATTTTTACATTCAATTGCGAGACTTCAAAAACTTAAATCCGCCCCTGTAAAATAAATTCTACGATCACTTAAGAATTTGAAAATATTCAAATATGTATTATAGTATGAAGCTAACGCAGCTTCCTGAAAATGTACGAGCCAAAAAAATGTCTATGAAATGCAACACAATTTCTGAAATATCAACGACCCACTAAACATTAAACAAACGCATTTACATATTTCTAATTTAGTTCTAGATACCACATTTTAAATACCTAAAAACACATTTAAAAATAAAAAAAATTCTCATATTCACGCATTCCTTATTTCATTATTAGAAGTTAAACGTGTTAAACATCAGGAATAAAAATAAATGTTTAACCAAAAAATATTCAGTCACAAAATAAAAACATTTTAATTACTCCCTTAATAATACTCCTTTTTGTTTTAAAGTTAAAAAATTTATTTTTAGAAAAATTATTCCAAATTTTTTTTTCCCGTTTTCTCAAAATAAACAACAATTTTCTTGAATAATTAATAACAAAAAATTAATATTTGCTAAATAATTTATTACAACAAAATATTTTTTGTACATACACACTAACTACATATATGTATGTAATGCTATGCGAGAATAAATTGTTTACGTTTCTTATTTATATTCCACATATACGATTATTTCCATTAAATCCATTATAATAATGATGGTGTGATGGTGATAAAAGTTACTATTGGTAATTTGGAATGGTTTTTAACCTTTTCAAGCTCAATGGTTTTATGCTATTCTTATTCAACCCTATGTCGTCTGTTTCATTTTTATATATGAATAAATCTATATATTAACACCGTAAATCTATTAGGGAACACACAAATTTATGTTCTCTGCTATACTCGTAAATATAGTCATTTGTAAATTTCTAATTCTAATTATGGGGATAATGATGTACATTTTTGGTGGATTCGTTAATACGTTCAGTCTATATTGATTATTCCAAGAACATACCAAATTTATCTATCCACCTATTAATTTATATAACGACTACACGTATATAGTTCGAGGAATGTTTAATATTCTAGGTAAGTATGCCCGACTCAAATATTATTATTATCGAATATATAAATTCAATTTACGAATTGACGTTGATTTTTTATCAGGGTTTGTTATTATTATTTGACTTATACATCGATTTATCCATTTTTACTTGATTTATATTCGTACGATATTTAGGTTGAAATTTATTGATTTTATATAAAATTCATAAATATTAAACATTGTACCTATATATTATTAAACGAGTACGTACTTTGTGGCTCATTCACGAAATGAGCGAAGACGATGTTGGAAAATTTAATGGTTCCTGTCATTATTTATCATTCATTGTTCTCGGGCCGAGATATTATAGAATGGTAAACTGTACCTATCTTGAACTCATCCCAATAGAACTGTTCGTTACATTGAAAATTACTTATTGATTCGGGATATAAATTTCATAAAATAATTTAATTAAAACAATTACAAACAAGTACTGCTACAACTTCTTTAAAAGGAATTTTATTTTAAATCCGTTTGTGATAAGGTAATATTAGTTACAAAAATGATATTTTATTCTACATTTTATTTGTTTTTAAAAATATAACCGTATAGGTATGTAGTTGCTAACAATTTTTTGAGGTCGCAAAGAAAATGAGAAAGGCAACACATAAATGATAACGATAAAAATTGGTTCCACAAATAAATATGTAAGGTAAAAAATACGTCAAATCACATTTTTTTGGAAGTCATGTTTTAGTTTTATGATTTTTATGTTTTAAATTTGTAGTATAAAAATGGTACCATTTTTAATTTCTTTTTTTTTCAAAATGGCCAGCGAAACGTTTATTTTTTAATTTTCTCCCATGTTCAACTTTTTTTATCTTTTTCCCCCATTAAAAAAAATAGAACGATTAGACATACTAAAAAGTCAGTGTAACATCTCGTTTCGTTTTCTTGCAAATTAATTTTAAGTATCATATGTTGATAGGTGATCTACTCTTTTTTGATACAAATTTACTACTAACCCCGTAAAGTAACCGTTTATACAAAAACAAAAAAAAAAACAATTGGTACAGCAAGTAAAATAAAAATTAATGCTATTAGGTACAAACCGTCTGATATCGTATATCACTACAAATATTTTAGGAACTCCTTTAAACATGAATTATAATAAAATGTATAATGTATGATAATTATAAAAGATCTTTTAGGTACATATATTAGTGTCAAAAAAAAATTTTTGAAGTAGTTTAACCCTCGTTAGGTGGCGTAGGTACAATTGTACCTTTTCGCATTTTTTAAATTGCAGTAACTTTTTTTGTAGAAGGCCTAGAGTATGGAACTTTAATAAGATTTCTACATTTTTAGTCTAGATCATATAGGAACGCTTAAAGGGAGGAATGCTTTTATGAAGGAATACATACAGTGAGTCTGTTAACGTTGTAAAATTATGCCGTCGGACGAGGGTTAATTTGTCATGTTGTGTTTTAAGCACAAAACAAAAAAAGTAAGTTTATTTTAATAAATGATAGTGTGATTTAAAATGTGCTTTACAAGTGTTGTAAACCATTTCCTAATTAAAAGTATTCGCAAAATTTGAAAAATGATAATGATAGAATCAAAATTCTTGGAAAAGTATTCGAAGCCACTAGACTAATTACTGGATAGTTTCTTAATTATGCTGAAAAATCTGATTTCTAATTGATCCATTTCACTACTGCAATCTTGCTTCATATAAAATAAAAGGTCCTCACCCTTATTTATATTCGTTTGACGCCACAATGTTTCATCATATATATTTTAGGCATCTCAACTCAAGCAAAGCGCTACAGCGAGGGTGATGCCTTATATCCCTGCTTTGATGTCTATTAACAAATATTAATTCGAAAAGTACTTATCCGATTTTCATGAAACAAAGACAGACTTATAGACCTTGATCAGATAACAAAAAAGTGGTATGGCAAAGATCTTTAGATGGTCGAATTCCAAAGTTATAGACGCATGAATTTTCCATTGCAATACGTTCACGTAAAAAGACATAATAGAATGCATAATATATTTAACAATTTGTTTGCCTATGAATGAATGAAAATGATTTTGTTTGAATATATATAAAGTAGTATGCGTGCAAGTCCAATTATTATTGTTGCCTTTATTGTAGTATTGATCCCTAATGGCATTTCCTACTTTGTATGTATGTGAACTGGTTTTAATTATTTTAAAATTAAATAATGGTGTTTACAAGAGAACTTTTATCATTTACTGATTATATCATAAAACTTATATACGTTTAAAGGTTTATTTTTCTAAAGGAATTTGGTAGTGCTTCATTAAATTTCCCGCATTTTCAGACAAGTGCGATAATAACAACAATGTGTTGTTGTCAAAATACGCAAAGAGCCTTCAGGGAGCTGAACGACATCGATACGACAAAAAAAAAAAATTGCCGAATTTGTTATGGATCCTTATCTTATGAAATCCGATGAGAACCAGCTTCCACAAAATATAATTTTTTTTGAAATTTATAATTATCTGGTCAACAAAACGTCATTTTATACGAGCAATGAACTAAAAGCTTATAAATCGTTAGAATCTTACAAGTTTTATCAAAGCGGCTGGGTTCAGCATTTAGCCGGGGATAAACTTTTAAGCGGATTCATCGTATTTGGCAAAGTATTAAATCTTATAAGAAATTTGATATTTGAAAATTACCAAAGCTGCATTCTTTATAGGTGCTGCATTCTCAGGCTCTAAATTTACCACCCTTGTGAGTGTGGATCGACCACAATGATAACACCATCTTCGAAAATGAGCATTGCACCTATGTCGCAGATTTGGGGGAATCTTGTTCAAACGTCAGTGCCGGTTTGTTTGCTCTAAACGCGATTTACTAATATATTGTGGAAAATGGAACTGGGGCTGTAAATAAGATTTCGCTATCTACCCCCATTTATACTATAATACAGATGTTTAATTTTTAGAAATCGGTTACTGGTATTAAGGCATATTGGATGGTACCATCGTGAAAAATCCCCTCCAACTATGAAACGAGAACATCGTCTATTCACCTACGCATGTTTCGTCGAGGCTTCTGTTAATAAATATTATTAGCCAGGCAATTGCTAAAGAAAAACGGCCAGTAGTTAACATTTTCCAAATAAATTTCATGGTTAGTTTCATATAAATGTGTAGACAAAGCAGTGTTTAAATTTAAATTTCGTTTCTTTCTTTACTCTCCTTTTGCGAAAGGAAAGAAAAAATATTTTGTTTTGTTTCTTTCCTCTGGAATGAAATCCAACAAAATAAAATATCTCTCGTCTCCTATCCTTTGTGTTTTATATGAGGAGAGGTATTTTATTTTTTTCGATTTCGTTCCCGGGGAAGGAAACAAACAAAAATATTTTTTATTTCCTTTCACAAAGAGAGAAAAAAATTTAATCTTTTTTTTAAAGGGAACGAAAAAATTAATTTAAACACTGCTCGTAAGATTAGAACTCACTTTATTTAGATTCAATAATTTTACGTCTCTTTTATGTTGACAAAACCTGGTGTTTAAAAATTGTTTTGTTTGTCCTATACACTTTGTAAACAAGATTTTTGTTATTTCCTAGCGATGTAGGGTCTTTAAGAGGCGAGAAAAGTGAAGTACAAAAACTACTACATGCCTTTCCAACTGTTTTGAAATTATATTTACTTAAACAGAACTTTATTTTTTCAAAAAGTGATTTTATGTACGGAATCGATAAATATCTGAGACGATTGTCTTCTAATAGTGGAACAATCTCTATGGATTGACTATTTTTTGTGGAATTTTTATGAATCGTTGAATTTATGATAGGCCGGATGAACGAATTTTGATATCCATTATTAATGAGAGTACTTTTAAGGAGCCGAAAATTAATTTTGTGAAATATTGGGTCAGAAAGTTCAAGAATTTTATTCGATAATAAGCTCACAGTATTTGTTTTATATTATGCTAATTGAGGATGAGAAGGAAATTTAGATATCTGCCCGACAAAGTTGTTTTATGTAGCCAATCCGTAGACAATGAACCATTATCGTTGCGTACAATAACCAGATCTAAAAAATGCAATAATGTTTAGATTGTTTTTTTGAGTATCTGTCGAGCATTTCTAATCAAATATCGGTGTGATAAACTTGAAACTAAAGTTCGAAACCCATTCAAAAAACATGAGTGTGAAGTTTATGCTAAAAAAAAATAACAAAAAATTACACTTTTAAATTTAGAATTTTGAATAATTTTGATAGTTTCATAAATTATTGTATCTCCGATCACAGAGATGTCCACAATGTCTCACCTATATTTTCGGATAACTTGTCCATATGCTAATATACGTGGCCAACCTGATCCAGTTATGACGAGCTTTACTATACTTCACAGAATTTAGAATTTTGAGTAATTTTGATGGTTTTATAAATTACACACTTTCTTCTATTAACATCGCTTTCGTTTGTTACGCTGCTACCGCCTCATTCTACACTCATGACAGCGATGTAAGTTATGGGGCAATAAGACGGTGAAGCTAGTTTCTGCTCCTTCGATCTTACTGCCGTTAACTCATCCAATGCCTGCTCTCCTCTGGGTAGCGGTTTTTCGTAGCTTTTGGGAGCGGATTTTTAATTCCACGCGATAGATTTTCCGTGTATGGCTCCTGCCGTACTTCCGACCTAGCCCCTTCATATTTTCAAGATAGCTGTTGCGCTCCTGTTCCGAGATGGGTTAAAGGACCTCTGCTGCTTCGCTTTTGAGAGCCACTCAAATCATCCCAACGCGATGTTCATCGTTCCAATGATTTTGATTGGCCGCCGTTACAAATTGAAATTTGAAAATGACGAAAGATGTTGTTCCATCTAATATTGGTTGCTTTAATTTGATTGAGTGAACGGTCTCAAATACTTGCGTCGTTGCTCCACTTGTGTTTTCAGTTAATTCTTTCTCGACACGTTTACATTTTTCTTTAACCTGTTGGACCTCTGTATGTAATTTTTCTTCGACCTGCTGCACCTTTGTTTCTAATTTTATTCAACATATTGAACCTCCATTTGTAGCTTTTCAACTTGGCCATGAATGTTATATTCAAGCAGATTATCGTCGCTTCTCATTTGACCATCTAAAATTTGGTCTTTAATTTCCTCGCCTTGTTGCTCCATCTGATGTTTAATTTCTGGGTTTGACTGAGTTACTGTCTCGCTCACCTGTTGTTCAAATTTATAAATTTATCAAAATTATTCAAAATTCGAAACTCGTGAAGTATAGTAAAGTTCGTCACAATTGGATCAGGTTGGCCACGTATAATAGCATATGGCCAAGTTATTCGAAAATATGGGCGAGACATTGTGCACATCTCTGTGATAGGAGATACAATAATTTATAAAACCATCAAAATTATTCAAAATTCGAAATTCTGTGAAGTATAGTAAAGCTCGTCATAACTGGATCAGGTTGGCCACGTATATTGGCACATAGACAAGTTATCCGAAAATATAGGTGAGACATTGTGGGCATCTCTGTGATCGGATATACAATAATTTATAAAACCATCAAAATTATTCAAAATTCTAAATTCTGTGAAGTATAGTAAAGCTCGTCACAATTGGATCAGGTTGGCCACGTATATTGGCACATGGACAAGTTATCCGAAAATATAGGTGAGACATTGTGGACATCTCTGTGATCGGTGATACAATAATTTATAAAACCATCAAAATTATTCAAAATTCTAAATTTAACAGCGTAATTTTTTGTTAATTTTTTTAGCATAAACTTCACACTCATCAAAAAACGACTAAAATAAATATGACACTGTTTTCGCCCAACTCGTACTTGTGCTCCAATTACAATTCAATTTTTGGTCCAATAAAATAAATAAATTAAAATAACCAAAAATGTTACGCAAACAATTAGTTTACAAAACCCTTTTCCTTGAATATATGCCAATAGGTCGCGAATAATTTGTTCAGGTATTCCATATACTTTCCGAATCTAATCTTTCCGAAGTAATTCGATTTGAGGTGCTTGAATTTATTGTAACAAATTTTGTAATAAATCAATTTTAAATGTTGTTGTCCAAAGTAAGTTGTTGTTCTTGTCAAACTTATTAAGGACAAAGTCAAACCTATCTCGCTATACGCGCCCCGAAGGCTAAAGTAAGTCCCAAAAACCACTTTTGGTTTTATTTCATAATATAATTTTTCAATTATATCCCTATGAGTTAATTCTTGAAAATTAGCAACAAACACAACAGTTTTTTAATTATTGTATTAAACTATGTTACGGCCATTTTAGAATATATTAATAATTATTTGTATTAATGTCATGAGTTTCTAATACAGTGTTACATTTCTACATTTTTTTCCCCTCCGAATTAAGATAATTTATTGAGCTGGAATGCATGAAATCTACAAGCATTACTACCCCTCGGCAAATAAATAATTATCTAAGTTTTTAAAATACTAATAAACCTTAATTTTATGAACAGTAAAAATTTCAATGTCGATTTCCCAAATACTTCAAGTTTTGATATGTGACAGTCTTTCGGACTAGTAGAGATTTGTAAAATTTTACTTAGGATAAAGAGCTTTTAAGCTTTTAAAGTTTAAAATAATTTTGAAAAAATCACAATTAAATCATCTTAAATAATACTTTAATTAATTCGGTTTCAGGTTGTATTGTCTATTGTGAATATTCATTTTATACAAATTTTGAAATAAATCAATTTGAAACGTTGTTGTTGTCAAAATACAAAGAAATATGTTGTTGTTGTCAAATTTATTAAAATGCGAAATACTAGTGATTTTTGATGTTTAATTCAATTAATATGTCAAAGTTGAAAATATTTGTAAAATATTAGTAGGTTAAAGAGCTTATTAGCTTTTAAAGTGTGAAATAATCATAAAACAAACAACAGTTAAATTAATTTAAATAATACTTTGAGTAATTCGGTTTCACGTTCTATCATTTATTGTTTGGTGAAATTTTTTTTTGGAAATCACACTTTAATTAATTTTTGTATTTTTATGTTTTGAATTTGTAGTACTGAGGAAAAAAAAAATTTGTATTACACGATTTTTGTTGTTGTTGCAAAAAAATACAGTTGGTCAAAATTTGTGAATTTGTTGAAAATGGTAGGGCCCTTATGCAAATATAAAAAAAGCGTTTATCCGAAAAATATAAAATAGTGCTCATTTTAAAGGTGAAAGAATAAGGATTAAGAAAATATTTTAAAAATAGTACCATCTTTAAGTTTTTCATTTTAAAAATGGCCACCAAACTGGTTTTCTCAATTTTCTGGACAATCAATTTTTTTATTTTTGTTGTTTGCCATTTAATTCTATAACAAATGTCAAAAAAAATTATATTTTTCTTCATTTTCTTGCAAAACATGTCGACGATACTTGGATCGAACAGCATAAGCGACATTTGGAAAATTGTGCAGCGGAAGAGTAAAACGATTTTAATTCGTAGTTTAAATAAAAACGTCCTCTTTTCATTTTTATTACATAATGTAGTATTAGGAGAACTCAAATCCAAATTTTTTTTCAAATTGGTGCAATTTTTATTGAATTATAGCAAAAAAATAACTTTTTTGTCGCTTGGGTGTTATTTTTTATTAAATTAGCGTTTATGCTAAGGCGCTTGTGCTAATAATCATCAATTGAATTTGAGAAATTGTCACTTGAAAGCCGTTGTGTTTTTAGAGGTTTTAAAAAAAACAGAAATTGTCGTTTAAGCTTTATGCAAAATAATTCAAAAGGTCTACAGTTTATTTCAATTATATCAATTATCGCTCTGTATTATCTATATAAATTCATAAATTGCGATAGGTACAGCTAAAAATAATTTAATTTAAATTACTTAAATTAAAACATAAAATAGAAATGAATAAATTTAAGTGCATTGCAAATTTATCACAACCGCTCATCAGTCTCATTTAATTCATCACGAATAGAAAAGTTTGTGTGCAACTTTTTAAAATGTGAATGGTACATATCTAGAATAATGTGTTTTGCACACATGGTGTCTAAGTCGTTGTACTTTTTGTCAGTAATCGGTAACTCCGAATTGTAAGCTATCTTTGGAAACTCATTCCTCGTCTTCATTTCTACTTCCATGTCGTTCTCGATATACGTATTTATCAGCATTTTGGAATTTACGATTTTAATTCTTTAAATGTTTTTCAACTTAATTTCTTTATGAGGTTTTTGAACACATTTAATTTTGGAGTTCTTGGCAACTAATGACATCCAGTCGTAAAAATCGTGGAACCTCATTTCATGCACCTCATACGGTCCTGGATTTGATGTAGCATTACGGATTAGCGTTGGGTATTCTTTAAAAGACCAAACAGTTTAGTTTTTCAAATATGTAGTTCTCTATTACGGCGTGCATGGAATCTACTGGCATGTAGGTATGACCTGTAATAAGAAATGTTACCGATACCTCAGTAACATATTTGGCATTTGACATAAAATGTTTAATCGTTGCAACGACAAATCGATTTTTATTTTGGCCAGCACAATTATCGCAATATAATGAAATTTTCCGTACTCCGTAAGTCATCAGGTAGAATTATAACATCTGATGTTTCCGGGATGGTAATACAAATAACAGTTGGCTCATCCACATTAAGCGTATCAGTCTCAATCTTAGCTACTGTTTCGTTTAATGCGGTAGGTTTGTTCGAAATATCAAATTTATTTCGAAAATCCTCTTCTGTGGCTGGTTTGTCTGCTTTCTTTGTATCTTTCTGAGCCAAAGCCAGTTGAACAAATAATTTGCCGCTCGATGCCATTCTACATAACAATTGTTAAATAAAAAAACTAGCACATGAGTGAAAATGGAAAAAGGAAGTTTCGACGGCCATTTTGAGAAAGAAGAAATTAAAGATGGCGCCAATTGTAGAATTATTTTATAGTCTCTAGTTTTCTATGTATCTTTAAAATAAACCCAATTCCCAGTAATCAGCTTTTTTCTATACTAATAAACACAACACCAAGTGCCTACAAATTTTAAATGTTTTACAGCCTGTATCTTAAAAACAGCAAAAAATCATATTCTATAAATTGTTTGTTTTACTCAGTGCTATGGTGAAAAATTCGGCAAATCAAACTTTTTTTGAAGTCATATTTTAATTTTTCGATTTTTATGTTTTCAATGTGTAGCACTAATTAAACAAAACATTTATGGAAAATAATTTTCTTGTTGTTGTTGTTTTTAAAGGTATTTAAAGGGTGTCAAATATTTAAAAATGCAATGCTCTTGGTATTGTATTTATTGATATAGGAAAAAAATATTTTTCCGAAAATTTTAAAATTGGGATCATTATAAAGATAAATGAATAGAGATTTCTTCCATTTTAAAATGGCCGTCGAAACTTTCTTTTCAGATTTTTTCACATGCGCTTGCATTTTTTTTGTCATTAAGTTCTATTAGATATAGATAACTACTTAAAAATCAGCCCACATCTCCTTTCGTTTTTGTGCAAAATACGTTTGAATATAATAAATTTGTAGGATGTCATATTTAAACGTGTTTTACAAGAAAACGAAAAAAATACAAAATTTTTTTTGATATATTTTATAGAATTATATGACGAACAAAAAAAAAAAAAAACTAGAAAATTGATGAGAAAATCTCAGTTTTGTGGTCATTTTGAAGATGAAAAAAACTTAATGATTGTACAAATTTAATTAATCCTTATTCTTTCACCTTAAAAATGAGCCATATTTTATATTTTTTGGAAACAACTTTTTTTATATTTGCATAAAAGTTTCAACAAATTCGCAAATTTGGACCACTTGTAGCTTTTGCAACAACAATAATAATAATAATTCAAGTTCTAAAAAAATTTTATTAAATAGAACAAATTTCGATTAAGGCCTCAGAATCATAGAATGCAAATTGAACCATTTTCTCAAAGTATTAAAATCATTTACCATGCAGTCTTGTACATCTTGGAAAGAAATAGAAGTATATGAAAGAGCAGCACCGTCTGCGAATGCTACTGGCTGTCCTTTGAATTCTAAATTAAGCAAAGAGTTAATATGCATGATAAATACAACAGGTCCTAGCACCGACCCCTGCGGTACACCATTTAAAACTTCCAAATACTTACTTTTAATACCATTGTTTTGAACCCGTTGCATTCTGGAATCCCAGTAAGATTTAAACCATTTTAAGTCCTTACCTCTAAATCCAGCATGATGTAGCTTACTAACCAAAATTCAATAGTATCAAAAGCCTTGGTAATGTCTATGAACAGAACTCCACATTTTTTATTATTATTTAAGCCATTGCAAATATTGGACAACAATTTGAGAATCGCGTCCTCTGTACTTAAGGAATTTTTCAAAAATCTCTGAGAAAACGGAACAACGAAATAGGACCAATATTTGACATGTTTGAAGTTTCCCCGCTTTTGAACAATGGAATAATAAAAGCATTTTAAGTTTAATTGGGTAGGTGGCGGGACTTCCTTAATTAAACTATTAATCATACGCCATTGAGCTTGAGGGTTACTTTTATGTTTTTCAAACAGTTTTGCAAAATACTGCTTCTTAGATTGCTTAATGCTGGCAACAACAATCCTTTTTTGTTTTAGATAGAACCTTTCCAGTCTTACATCACCCGGATGACGCCTATGGTTTTTATAAAGTTTATTATTATATACTATCGCTTTGCAAAGAGCACTATGAATTCAATTTTGAAGTTTAGCGGGTTGCGATTTTAAATTACAAGATATTTTACAAGACTTGACATCATTATTTAAAATTGATAGAAATATATCAAAAGCATTATTTACATTTTGCTGATGTGTAAACTGATTCCGGCCAAAAATTGTTGTAGGTTGCTAAATAAATCTTTTTACGTTAGGGGAGTTTCTCTTTGGAATTCAATTCCATTGGAAATTAAGAGTTTAGGATCGGCCAAATTATTTATTGTTTGGCCAAATTTGTACTAACCGCAACAAATGTTGCTTGACATCGTTGTTGAAGTTGTTGCGTCTCTTTTCTCTGGTCTACTCGCCCCCACAAGTAAACCAACCCACTCATACATACAAAATTTCTGCAACAACACATCAAAATAATAACCTCAACTATGAATAAATATTTCCAAATGGTGTTACTGAAAATAAAAATTGCCGTTGCCAATGTTTTTCACACTGAAAAATAAAACCAACACAACCAACCAAATTTGTCAGAATTTGTCACAAGAAGTCTTTTTCTTTAGAGTAGCAAATTGCTTCTTAATAATAATTTAAATTTGTGTTATTAAAATGAATCGATAAGGGAGCTAGCAGAATCAATATTCGGGAAAAAAAAATTTTTTAAATTAAATTACATTTTAAGTAACTAATTTGTTACAAAATTTATTAGAGATTCCTCTCAGTAATATATTCAGCAGCTATGCGACGGAGTCCTAACAAGCAATTTCATATTTTAAACAAATGCTCTATTTGGTTCATTTTAAAATAAGATTTGAAAATAAAATGTCACAACCCAAATCAAATAAAATTGCTTAAATTATTGAAGAGCTTAAACTGCCACCCTTCGTAAGGTAATACATTCATACGATGCCCAAAGATGCACATTTTTAAATTATTCAGTCGGTGCTTATAAATTATATACTGTAGCCAATCATTGTTTCATTAATTTACCAATTTAATTTATGTATGATGTATAAATTGTATGAATTAATATTATGATTGTTGTTGCATTTCCATAATTTAAACATAATATAAATGTATGAATTCATATTTTTCCGCTTGTATATTAACTACCTGCCCAATCAAATTAATTGCATAAATGTAAAAAGGGTAATGAAATTCATTTTTGTCTTCACAGTATACCTTACTCGCATACCATACATTTTAATACTGGAGCATTTTTATATTTCTCACAATCATTTTTTCACTTTATTAACATTATCTTTAATGTTTCTACGAGTATGTATAGTTCAAAGTCATTTAGAATTTTATTTTATATAATTCATTTAAATTATTCCATTTAATATTTGAATTCTTCTGTCTGTGCACTTGGTGAGTAAAGTATTTGACTACATACGTACATACATGTAGGTTGTGCAATGAAACAGCTCATATAATTTAAATTTGGTTAGTCCATAAAAATAATAAAAAAAAAAAAACGGATAACTTGTAAATTTAAAATGAAACTTGAAATAGTTGGTATTCCAACCATAATGTTTACCATAAAAAACTACTTTATTTATGCAACGAACAAAATAATTGTTTCTGTGGTTATTTTAATTTGGTCCGACTTAATTGGGTTTGTATATATGCAAACAAAAAAAAAATATAAAAAATTTAAATGAAATTCAGTATAAAATCAAGCCCATCAGCATTGTACAAACATAATCATTTTGTAAAAGACAAATAAACCAATTAAGATTTCTGTTTTTCTTCTATTTGCTTATGTCACAAACACAAAAGTCAAATTTAACATTATACATTTTTTATTAGACATACTAGATAATCCTGCTGAACCAAAATAGACTGATTAACATTATTTTTACAAGTTTGGTTGGTTTATAGCTAAATATAATACGGTTTCGTGTTAACTTGTCGACAAACGAAAACACACTAATTATAATTTGTTACAAAATTTATCTAATTTTACAATAGGTCATTATAATTTTCAAGTTCATTGGGAATGTTCGATTAAATATTATTTTGAATGATATTGGGCTACTCGCCCAACATATAATTCTCCCGTTTACGATTTTTATGGAAAAATGAAATATAATTAGCTTGCATAGAATTGGTATAATGATATTACGAACCAAACTACAATTTCATAAAACAAATAGACAGGACATTTATAATTGTTGGTTAAGAGAGGTGAAAAGAGAGGGGAAAATAAAATTTAAATAAATTAAAACTAGCAGTGGAACTAGCACTGACGTTTGGGGAACACGATCATTAATGTTGATGCCTTCACTCCAAGCACCATTGATTTTAACAATATCTGACCGATCAGCTAATTTTGATTGAACACACTGCAATTTCCAGTAGAATCCAGTAAAACATCATGGTTTACCATATCAAATACTTTCATTAAATGTACAAACATATCACCAACTGGATTACTTTGATATAGATCCTTATATATACATAAAATTTGTTTCAAATAAAGCATCCTCAGTACTTCTAGATTTTCTAAATGCATACTGGATTTTATGCAAAAATTTAGTTTTATTCAAGAAACTGCTGATTCTGGAATATGCAAGCTTCTCAATAATTTTACCAAATACTGAGAGCAATGATATCGGCTTATAATCTATAATGTTTTTTATCACCTTTTCTAAATTAACCGCAGCTTTTTCTAATTTAAGAGGAAAAATACCAGATGAAAAACTGCTATTTACAATATATGTAAATACATGCATTATATAGAGCGAAACTTAGTTAATTAAGAAATTATTAATCAGATCATTATCTGTCGACCAAGCTGCCGACCTAGTCAGTTTTAGCCCAGTATGTTTAGAATTTCCAATTAATCTGTTTCTGAAAAAACGCAAGATTTTCCTTTAGATTTATTAAATACAAGATCAGAACAAATGTGAATATTTGTATTAGTAGTTTGCTTTGAATTAAGGATACAATTTACGAAATGATTATTAAATATCTCGGATATAGCAAGTTTATCAGTTACTAAAGAATTATCACCAATTACGAGTTCCTCAATCAAATATTTCTTATGATCGGAATAGACATTGGGCCAGCATTCCTCATTCAATTCAACAAATTAATTTGCTTTATACAAGAGACATAATGTTTCAATTTATACAGGAGACATAATGTTTCAATTTTGGCAGTAAATGATTGTTATTATAAACGTTCGACGGTGCAAAACTCATCGATGTCATACGGTGAACAGTAATATGCTGATCGTAAATATCCGCAACAATACTACTTCCAATTACAAAATGTGTATTATGTGATTTTCGCATGTAGCAGAATGATTGCAAATTCGTGTTGGCACATTTAACATAGAGACGTAGGCCATGAGACGTCATCATAAATATACAGTTGTCTGAAGATGGGGGATGATCTAAAATATTTATATTCATATCCACCAAAACTAATAAATTGTTCGCTTTAATTCAAAATTCAAAATTAAAAATTCCAAAATATTAGTTACCAATTTTAAAACTTAAAATTCAAAATTTTAAATTCCAAATTTTAAATTCCAAACTTCAATTTCCAAATATATTTCGTATTCCAAATTTCAAATCCTAAATTCCAAATTTTAAATTCCAAATTTTTAAATTTCAAATTTCAATTTTCAAATTTTAAATTTCATATTTCAAATTCCAAATTCCAAATTTTAAATTTCGAATCCCACATTCCAAATTTCAAATTTTAAATTTCAAATTTCAATTTCCAAATAAATTCCAAAATCCCAAATTTAATATTTCAAATTTCAAATTTTAAATTTCAAATTCTGAATTCCAAATTTTAAATTTAGAATTACAATCTCAAATTCCAAATAAAATTTTAAATCTTAAATTTCAAATTTCAAATTACAAGTTTTAAATTGTCATTTTAAAATTCAAATTTGAAATTCCAAACTTCAAAATTCCGAATTCCAAATTTCAGATTCTAAATTCCAAATCTCAAATTATAAATTCCAAATTCTATATGTCAATTTTCAAATTCCTAATTTCAAATAACCACATCCAAAATTCCCAATTTAAACTTCAAATTTCAAAATTAAAATCCCAAATTCCAAAATTCAAAAGCCAAATTTTCATATTCCAAATTTCAAATTTCTAATTCCAAATTCCAAATTTCAAATTACAAGCTTTAAATTCCAAATTTTAAATTTAAATTTCAAATTTTACATTTTAAATACCAATCTAAAATTTCAAACTCCATCCAAATTTTAAAATTTATATTTCAAATTACAAATTTAAAATTCAAAGTTACAAATTTCTAATTCCAAATTTCAAATTCCAAATTTCAAGTTTCAATTTTTAAGTGCAAATTTCAATTTCCAAATCCCAAATTAAAAAATCCGAAATTTAATGCTTCAAATTTCAAGTTTTAAATTAGAAATTTTAAATCCCAAATTCCAAATTTTAAACTTTATACTCCAAATTTCTAATTCCAATTCCGATTTTTAAGTCTAAATTCCAAATTTTAATTTTCTTCATTTCAATTTTCAAATTCCAAATCTAAATACACACATTCTAAATTACAAATTTTAAACTTCAAATTTCAAATTTCAAAATTCCAATTGTCAAATTCCAAATCATAAATGCTAAATTCTTAATTTCAATTTTCAAATTCCAAATTTATATACTCAAATTCTAAATTTCAAATTTTAAACTGCAAATTTAAAAATTCAAATTTAAAAATTCAAATCTGAAATTCCAAAACCCAAATTTTCATACTTCCAAATTTTAAACTCCAAATTTCCAAATTCAAATTCCAAATTCCAAATTTGAAATTCCAAATTTAAAGTCTCAAATTCCAAATTTTAAACTTCTAATTTTTAATTTCAAATTTCAATATCCAAATCCGAAATTAAAAAATCCAAAATGTAATATTTCAAATTTTAAATCCAAATTCAAAATTTTAAATTTTAAACTCCAAATCTCAAATTCCAAATTTCCAATTCCAAATTTCTATTTTTAAATTCTTAATTCCAAATTTTTAATTCCAAATAACAAATTTAAAATTCCAAATTTTAAATTGTCATTTTAAATTTTAAATTCCAAATTCTCTTCATTTCAATTTTCAAATTACAAATTTCAAACCCACATTCTAAATTTCAAATTTTAATCTTAAAATTTCAAAATTCAAATGCCAAATTACAATATCTAAATTTTCAAATTCTAAATTCCAAATTTTAAATTTTAAATTTCATATTTCAAATTCCTAATTCCAAATTCCAAATTTTAAATTTTAAATCCCACATTCTAAATTTCAAATTTCAATTTCCAAATAAATTCCAAAATCCCAAATTTAATATTCAACATTTCAAATTTTTAGTTTCACATTCTAAATTCAAAATTTTAAATTTTTAATTACAATCTCAAATTCCAAATTAAAATTTTTAATATTAAATTTCAAATTCCAAATTTAAAATTCCAAGTTTTAAATTGTCATTTTAAATTCGAAATTTTAAATTCCAAGTTTTAAATTGTCATTTTAAATTTGAAATTACAAACTTTAAAATTCCGAATTCCAAATTTCAAATTCTAAATTCCAAATCTCAAATTATAAATTCCAAATTATTTGAAATATATTCAATTTTCAAATTCCTAATTTCAAATAACCAAATTCAAAATTTCAAATTTAAACTTCAAATTTCAAAATTAAAATCCCAAATTCCAAAATTCAAAATCCAAATTTTCATATTCCACATTTCAAATTTTTAATTCCAAATTCCAAATTTCAAATATCTAATTCCAAATTCCAAATTTCAAATTACAAGTTTTAAATTCCAAATTTTAAATTTAAATTTCAAATTTTACATTTGAACACCAATCTATTTCAAATTCCAAATTTCAAATTCAAAATTACAAATTTCAAATTACAAATTTCAAATCTCAAATTTCAAATTTCTTTGAGTGCAAATTTCAATTTCCAAATCCCAAATTAAAAAATACGAAATTTAATATTTCAAATTTATAGTTTTAAATTGCAAATTTTAAAACCCAAATTCCAAATTTTAAACTTTATACTCCAAATCTTTAATTCCAAATTTCCAATTACAATTCCGATTTTTAAATCTAAATTCCAAATTTTAAATTTCAAATTACACATTCCAATTACAAATTTCAAATTCTTCATTTCAATTTTTAAATTCCAAATATAAATACACAAATTCTAAATTTTAAATTTTAAACTTCAAATTTCAAAATTCAAATGCCAAATTACAAAATCCAAATTTTCATATTCCAAATTCCAAATTTTAAATTTCAAATTCAAAATTTCAAAATTTCAAATGTCAAATTCCAAATTTCAAATTATTAATCCTAAATTCTTAATTTCAATTATTATACTTCAAATTATATATTAAACATTTAATTAATATTCAAATCTGAAATTCCTAAGCCCATATTTGAATATTCCAAATTTTAAACTCCAAATTCCAAATTTTAAACTCCAAATTCCAAATTTCCAAATTCCAAATCTGAAATTCCAAATTTCAAATCTCAGATTCCAAATTTTAAGCTTCTATTTTTTAATTTCAAATTTCAATATCCAAATCCCAAATTAAAAAATCTAAAACTTAATGTTTCAAATTTTAATTCCAAATTTTAACTTTTAAACTCCAAATGTCAAATTCCAAATTTCCAATTTCAAATTTCAATTTTTTAATTTTTAATTTCAAATTTTAAATTCCAATTAACAATTTTAAAATTTCAATTTTCACATTCCATATTCCAAATTATAAATTCCAAAATCTTCATTTCAATTTTCAAATTCCAAATTTGAAACCCACATTCTAAATTTCAAATTTTAAATGCCAAATTACAATACCTAAATTTTCATATTCCTAATTCCAAATTTTAAAATTCATATTTCAAATTCTAAATTTTAAATTTTAAATGCCACATTCCAAATTCCAAATTTCAAATCTCAATTTCCAAATAAATTCCAAAATCTCAAAATTAATATTCCAAATTTCAAATTTTAAGTTTCACATTCTAAATTCCAAATTTTAAATTACAATCTCAAATTCCAAATTAAAATTTTAAATCTTAAATTTCAAATTCTAAATTTAAAATTCCAAGTTTTAAATTGTCATTTTAAATTGGAAATTTGAAATTCCGAACTTTAAAATTCCGAATTCCAAACTACAAATTGCAAATTCCAAATCTCAAATTATAAATTTCAAAATCTATATTTCAATTTTCAAATTCCTAATTTCAAATATCTACATTCTAAATTTCAAATTCTAAACTTCAAATTTCAAATTTCAAAATTAAAATCCCAAATTCCAAAATCCAAATTTTCATATTCCAAATTACAAATTTCACATTCTAAATTTTAAATTCCAAATTTTAAATTTAAATTACAAATTTCAAATTTCAAATCTCAATTTCTAAATTCAGAAATTCTAATATTAAATTTAAAATTTCAATTTTCAAATCCTAAATTAAAAACTCCAAAATTTATGATTTTAAATTTCAAGTTTTGAATTGCGAATTTTAAATCCCAAATTCCAAATTTCAAACTTTAAATTATAAATCTCTAAATCCAAATTTCCAATTTCAAATTCCGATTTTCAAATTCTAAATTCCTAATGTTAAATTTCAGATTACAATTTAAAATTTCGAATTTTAAATTTAGAATTTATTTCAAAATACCAAATTCCAAATTATAAATTACCAATTCTTAATTTCAATTTTTAGATTCAAATTTCCAAATTCAAATGCCAAATTCCAAAATCCAAATTTTCATATTCCAAATTTCAAATTCCAAATTCCAAATAAGGGTTGGTGAAACACATGTTTTATATAAAAAAAACAAAAAAACCTTCTTTTGTTTTAAACTGTTTTTTTTTGTTTTAAACAATAGAAATAAAAAATTGTGCAACAAAATAAAAAATATTTAAAGTCTGCAGGAACTTATACACCTATTTTAGATAATTGCTGTGAAAGGAAAACCAATTTAGCCACCTTATTCCTAGTTTGTATTTAAATTTGTGCGTTAATCCAAATTTAGAAAAAATCATTTCTGTGCCAGCGTATTACTCGAAATAATATTTTGATAAAGTGAATGCATCGACATCCATCGTTCAAAATCGGTGAGCTGCATTAATGAGTTTAATTTTGCGATAAATTTCAGAAAAGTAATACCGAATTTTCTCGACTCTAAGCAAAGCAACCTTGATTATACAAGCCATAATCTAAAAAACGAAGCTTTTATAAGGGAATTAGAAACGAGGAAAAAACCAAAATTTCCATAGTAAAACACATAAAACATATGGGAAATCACTTTTTTTCCTAAGACAAATTTGTAAATGAAAACGTTGCAAATTCTTAATTATGATTTCTGAAATATTTTCATAAATGTTTGAATTTCAACATATATAAATCTCGTTTAAGTAAATCGTTTTCATTTTCTTGTAATAATTGATTTATTTAAACCAAAATATAAAAAAAAGTTCATAACAACAGCTTTCTGGTCAAATTCAAAAGAAAAGCTTACTACAAATCGTGTGCATTAAGTCAATATACATTACATAGATGGCAGTGATGGCAAAAAAAATTTTGTAAAATCGTACCAAAAATTGCCACCTGGAGAAATTTCTAGTGCAAAAATTGTAGACAAAAGCAAAACAAATTCTCAAAATATTAAGAACATGTCATAATTTTGTGATTAAACAATTTTTTTTCATATTTTTCTGTATAAATCTGAGACATCTAACGTACACTAGTAAAACTAAAGATAAATTTAGCAAGTATTATTTTAATTCGTCAGAGTCAACTTTGATGTATTTTTCAAAATGAAAATTCGAAAATATATTTTGGAAATAATTTAATTTTAATATTTCTGCAACTAATATTTACTTAATACCAATATACCCTTCTTGTATATTGCTGCTAAAGATATGTAGAACACTTTTGTATAAACATTTTGTAACATTTTTGTTTTTTTCATTGTAAAACTGGAAGCTAAAAAACACCATTTTTACTATGGATTCCTATGGAAATCAGTGAAAAGTTATACCACTAAAAAAGCTTCAAAAAAATACGTCATAATGCTTATGGCTCTATACTCTAGAAGGCTCTGCTCTAAGACGCCCTTGATTTTCTAATGCACATTAATTTAAAAGCCACTTAAGGAATTTTTTAATGCATAGATTGTAAGGCACCATAAAAAAATAACGGAAATCTGCGATTTTCAGGTGCCCTCGATTCTTATCTAATTTTTAGATGTTTCAGAAAACCTTAAAATTGAAAATAGGTGCGTCTTAAAATCTCTTTAAATATTTAATTTTTGTTCAAATCCACTGTTTAAAAGAAAAAAAAAAGAAGATATTTTAAACACTTTTAAAACAGCGTTTAAAACAAAGTGTTCAAAACATACCAACTCTGTTCCAAATTTTAAATTTTTAATTTCAAATTTCAAATTTCAAATTTCAAATTCCAAATTATAAATTCAAATTTCTTATTTTCAATTTCCAAATTTAAATACCCAAATTCCAAATTCCAAATTTTAAATTCAAAATTACAAATTTCAAATTCCAAATCTCAAATTACAAATTACAAATAGCTAATTTTAAACTTCAATTTTCAAAATTCAAATCCCAAAATCAACATTTTCATATTCCAAATTTCAAACTCCAAATTCCAAATTTCAATATTCAAATTTCAAATTCCAAATTTTAAATTCAAAATTACAAATTTCAAATTACAAATTTCAAATCTCAAATTCCAAATCCAAATTTCTAATTTTAAATTTCAAATTTCAATTTCCAAATTTCAAATTAAAAAATTCAAAAGATTTAATGTTATAAATTTCAAGTTTTAAATTTCAAATTTCAAGTCCCAAATTCCAAATTTCAAACTTTAGACTCCAAATTTCAAATTACAAATTTCCAATTCCAAATTCATAAGTGGGACTTATTTTCTCAAACCGGAAATTTTGTAAGTACTGTAGATGTACGGAATTTCAAAAGTAGAATCTTGCACAAGAACAAAATCAAGCCGTTTTGTTTAAATCGCCGATGCACCAGGACACCAATGTAGATTCTGAAATCCAAAATAAATTAAAAATATTACTTTATGCTATAAAAAAATGGATGATATTCTGCATGTGACACGTATTTTCTTCAAAAATAAACCGTAACTAATACTACTACCCTATCCCTTGTACGTACTGTTCAAAATATAAATGAGAGTGTGGTTGTAGTTGCTATAGCATAAACATAAATGACGATTATCAAAATATTTCTTATAAATTTTGAACAGAACGTGGCTCTACCAAATAGAAATAGATGCATGTTTCACATAGGCGCATACATATCCCATTAGCAAAGGGATTAATACAACATCTGACAGAAGACACGTCTTACTGAACCATCGCATACGTTGTTTAACCAATTTCAATACTAAATTTAGTAGAAATATTATGTGACGATTATTTGGTTTTTAACAGTGGAAGAGGTGCGTTTTGGCAGGTTCATCATTTATGGATGGTTTATTTTTGTTATTATAATTTGTAAATAATGATGTAATAATGAATACCTGATCCATGCTGATTAGGATTAAATAACACTGAACCGTTATATTTGTATAACCAGTTGCAGTTTGGCCAATCATTGCGTAAGAAAGCGCTTATTATAACGAAAAATGCGTGTAAACTCTATCATACTAGTATATTTGTTCGCGGCATTCACATTTTTAATGTTATTGATCCTGTTACAAGAAATTCAACGGTTTCTAATTTCAAGCGGTATTTCCTTCAACAAATTGTATTTTATTATTGTTAGTATATTTATATTTGTATTTTTATTTTATAATTAGTTTTATTTTTTGTTAGTTTTGATAGTTCGTCGAATTGTATTTTTTGTATTAACTGCCATTTTGGCATACAAGTGTTTCATTATTTAATCTAAAAATAAAATGAATAAAAACACAAAAATAACACGAACAATTTAATATATTAAATTAAATTAAAATTTAATGAAAATGCAGAGAAAAAATTTCCGATTTGCAAAAATATTTTGAAAAATTAGAATTTTTAAATAGGTTAGATGAAAAGTTTCAAGATTTCTATGAATTTTCAATGTTGCCCGAATTGAAAATTTTATAGTTAGTCAGGATTTCCAAATATTTAACAGTTTTCTAAAGTTTCAGTAATATTTTGAAAATATCTTAAGCTTTTAAATTTTTTTTGGATATTAAATTAATTTCGATCATGACAACTTCTATTATGTTTTGTAGTTTTTAACACAAAATCCGTCACCGTAGCAGTCGCATCTATTAACCAAACGGGGCATTTGCATTTAAATCTCACATAAAAAAATTTAAAATATAATTTTTGAATCATAATTTAATTAATTTTTGAATTAAAAAAAAAATTAAAATATAATTTTTAAATCATATTTCTGTTTCTTTTAAATCTGGGTCTGAGCAGATTTGTATTTTGCATTTTTTTTAATAATCTTTTGTGCTATTTTTAATTTTTCTGTCATGAACGTTACCTAAAAATACGTTTTACGTTATTTTTAAAATTATTAATTTCAAAATACAAAAGAATTATATACCATTTGCAAGTAGACATGTCATAAATGAGAATATTATTATTATTATTATTATTACTATCTTTATTTCAATAAAATAAATACAAAATTAAAATCTAGTTGAAACAACATTATAAAATATGAAATAAAGTACAGCTCCTATAGACATTATGTCTGTAGTGGAGCAATTTAAAACAAATTTTAATTAAAATTTATATAATATTCTTTGTTTACATAATTAACAATAATCTTCAACAAAATACAAGCTCAGTTATTAAAATAGATATATTTAACTACACGACGGCACATTAGAGCATAATGTATGATAATTTAACATTTATACTAAAAATATTGCTCGATATCATCGATGTCAAGTAACCAAGTCCGAATTTCCCTGTTAAATTTATGTTTCTGCGCAGATGGAAGCATTTTGACATTTTTAGGTAAAAGATGGAACCAATAAGGTGCCATATATAAATAAAATCTTCTAAACCTTTCACTATTACAACGAAGACCGACAAAATTGTTTGGATTTCTCATATTATACACGTGGTATATTCGACTATGATAACTATTGCTACGAACAAAAAACATTTTCAATACTTTAAAAACATACAAATACCTTAGAGGCAACAAGTTTAACTCGCGAAAAAGCGGAATAGTGGGTGTATTCCTTGGACAAGCATAAATTAATTTGATAATTCTTTTTTGCGCTACAAAAAGATCTGCAATATTAGCAAAGTAAATTCCACCCCAACTAGTTATACCATACATTAAGATAGATTCAACAAGAGCATGATATAACCTTCTTAAAATAAAAGAAGGGCACAAAGGTCGAAGATTATAAAATTTATGCACTGCAGTAATAACAATTTTCCTGATATTAGTTAGGTGGGAGGTCCAATTTAGCTGTGAGTCAATTGTTACACCTAAGTATTTAAACTCATTTACGCAGGGCAAATCAAAACATTGCCCAAAACATGGATTCTTATCACACGGGTATACGTGATACTTGAAAAAGTTTTGATCAACTGTTATGTCGGGCCGTCTAAAATGCATAATTCTAGATTTTTCACTAGCAACAAGCCGATGATAAAAAAACCATTTACTTAGAGTGCATAAATCAATATAGATAAACCGTTGAATATCAACGTAATCATTAGACGCATATGTCAAAGCCAAATCATCTGCAAACGCTGTAGCACACCCTCTAAGATTAATTTCAAAGATAGAATTGAAATAAATTAAAAACAATAAGGGCCCCAAAACTGAGCCCTGAGGAACACCACATTTTAGAAGACCTGGAGGACTATTCACATTATTAATTTTTACAATTTGACTACGCTTACGAAGGTAACTTATAAACCAATCTAATATTTTGCCTCTAACACCAATACTTGACAATTTCATTATGAGTATGTCATGGTTAACAGTATCAAATGCTTTTGAAATGTCCAAAAATACTGCTGAGCATTTCTGAGAGTTGTTAATTGCTAAATAAATATTGCTCAGAAAATTTAAAAGAGCTTCTTCCGTAGATTTTCCTTCTATGAATCCAAATTGGTGATCACTAAAAAATTTTATTTTACCAAGGTAAGAGACTAATCGTCGTTTAATTAATTTCTCAAATAATTTGGAAAAAGTACTCAATAGTGAGATCGGTCGGTAATTGTTTAATTGCAGAGCATCACCCTTTTTAAAAACTGGAATAACAACAGCTATTTTTAAGGCGTCTGGAAAAATTCCGCTCTTTAGACTTAAATTAAATAAAAATTTTAATACATCAACCAAATACCAGGCACAATTTTTAACAATGATATTATCTACTCCATCAAATCCTTTAGAATGTTTGTTTTTTAACTTCTGAATTTCAGAAATAATCTCCAAAGAATTAATTTCATCGAAATAACAAGAAGTACAGTAACTATCTCGGTTTCCAAAAATAAATTGTTTCTGCTCTCCACTGTTAGTACTATTAGGAAAAATATTGGAAGTTATATCGGATGAAACATTTATAAAAAATTTATTAAATTCATTACATATATTCTGATCATCAGTAAGAAGAACATTTGATTGATATTCATAAATTTGTGTTATTTGGTTTTTGTTTTGGGACGTATTTCTACCCAAAATATCATCAATTTCCTTCCACATAAGCTTAGGATTATTCCCTATTAAACCAAATTTATCTTTGTAATATACTCTTTTGACCCGTTTAACAGTCATATTTACATGCTTAGAGAGTTTTCTTACATAATTTTCTAACCGAGTGTTATTTGGATACCTTCTTAATTTTTTAGAAAATTTTTTAAGTTTATTAATTTTACACAAAAGATAATAATTCATCCAGGGCTTTAACTTCTTGCTACTGCGATAAGTAATTGTTTCTTTTGAAAGTTCAATATGGGAAATTAATTTATTTAAGAAAATATCGAATGCTGTATTACAATTTTTTTCATGGTAAACAAGATCCCAGTTTTCAACTAGAAGACGATCTCTAAGTTTGTCATAATTAACTTTTGAACTCTTTCCACTATAACATATCACAGGTCTATTCGATTCTGCCCAAATATTGAGGGTAATTAAATTATGATCGGAAAAATGTATTGGTAAATTATCAATACTAAAAGTATATGTACTACTGGATTTAACAAAAACATGGTCTAAACATGATAGATTCCTAGTTGGATTGTTAGATACACTGAGGAATCCATATGATGCAAGCATTGCTTGGTAGTTAAAACAGCTTACGTTATTCAATAGATTTATATTAATATCACCTAAGATCACTATGTTATTATTGTTAATTGTTCCCAGCAAATTATCTAAATTATTGCAAAAATCATTAAGATCACTATTACAAAAACGGTAAAAACACAGAAAAATCCAAACATTTTTACCTAGTTGAATGTCCAATCTAAGAACATCAGCTGAAATCCAATTACAAGTACAGCATGATATAACTGTTAGATTTTTATGTATAAAGACACCAACTCCACCGGCGCGGTAATTATCGTTACAGCAAGCTTTAAAGCTGTAATTAGGCAAATTGAATTCTGTTGTTTCGTTCGAATAAATCCAAATTTCAGAAACAAAAATTAAATCAGGTAGAGTATTCAGACTGGCTACAAACGTACTAAACATATCAAAATTTGCTCTTAAACTTCGAATATTTTGGTGCAGTATACTATATTTACTACTCATAAAAGATGCAAATCAAAAATAACTTACAAACAATGATAATAATAAATTGAGCAAAAATATAATATAGAGCAATAATCATAGAATATCGCGTTGAATTTAAAATTCGCTTAATGATAAGAAAAAATATGTTTACGTAAAAATTAAAAATATTAGAAAAAACAAAAAACGAGTAAAACGACCAAAAATAACTTATATCGTGCTTTACATTCATAGCATTAATATTCAATAGTGCCAACGTAAAAGAAATTAAACACAAAAAAATTTGAATAATTAAATCTGTTAAGGAAATGTAAATAGACAAAACAATTGATAGTGGCGATGAAATCGACATAAAATAAAATAAAAACACAAGAAAAAATAAAAACTGAGCTAGTACAGGTAAATAAATCACAATACTTAACAATCTATAAATTTCCAGGTTCCCAGATAGTTCAATCAGATGTATTGCCTTCAATTTTCTTGTGAATGTTTTTAATCCGAAAAATATCGTTGACCGAAGCAATTCGATGAACATCAGACCCTGCAGATTTCCGTAAATATATTTGTCCAGCTTTGCACCATAAATAATTATACTTATATAATGTTTTTATATTTTTAGCCTCACGGTATAAATTTGACTGGAACGCTGTTAAGTGATGCATAATGTAGATACGCTGGACTGGATGGTTTACTGGTAGAAATACATCCAAATCTTGAGTAGACAGTGATTTGTGTTTTCGCATTTGCATTAAAATATTGTTTTTAAGTTCAGTTGAGTTTAGTTTCACAATAAAGAAATCTCTTAACAATGGCTTGAAGTGGTTTCTATTTGCAGCAGCGTTGACAGTAATTTTTTTATCGATCTTCTCAACTGAGACTATTTGATCACCATTTATGTTCACCCCTATTTTTTTGATAACACAAGTTATTAAACTACGAATGTCTTCATGGTTAGATGGTAAGCCACTGATAATAATGTTGGATACATTTTGCTGTTGATTTGGTTTATCGATTTCAGCTTCCAAATGACGTAATTTGTTGTCTTGCACAAGCAATTTTTCCTCTAAAACACAAACTTTCGACTTGATTTCCTCATATTCAAATTTTAACGATGTAACAATGGTTTTTAAATCTTCAAGTGCTGATAGCTTACTTTCCATGCGTTTAAGCTGGGTCATAACATCGGATAAACTAACGTTCATATTTGCCGAGTCCGACGCAACCTGATCATCATCCATAATTGATTGGTTTGACGTTGCACGACAGTCTTCACATAACCAATTCACAGATCGATTTTTGATGCCTTGTAGAAGATCATCAGATATGCGAGCGCATTTGATATGGAATGGTTTCATACAAGGTCCACCACATTTGACACCAGGAAATCTTCCCTTTGTAATATTGGAAGAGCAAGTGTTACAGGTTTCAGACATAGTACAAATACAGTTTAAAAATTATCTGTGGTAAGTGTACACAGCAATCAAAATAAACCAAAAATGATTTCCGAAATTGAATTTAACAATAAACAGTTTGTACACTATAACGGATTTGAAAGAAACAAATTGTATATACCAATAACGTTTTCACAAAATGAATGAAATCATAAACAGTTGCACTAAAACGGATTTTATTGTAACACAAGAAATATTTCCAATATTTAAATAATTGATTAATTAATTGAATTAATTGAATTATTACGATAATTTTATTAATTTAGAGTTCTAATATTTATATGGTTATTATGATTAAAAATGTATTAAATTGGAACTATTATATTTTGATTTATATATTTTTCACTGCACAATTATTTTTTTTTTTTTTTTTTAGGTGTTGCTCGTTTAAAAGTTGAGTATAAGTTGTAATATACATCAATAAATTAAATTTATGTTTTTAAATTTCACAATTTATCTAAAATAAATAAAGTAACGTTCATGACAAAAAAAATCCATTTTTTTAAAAATAAAAGTCCAACATTATTTAAAAAAATACATTTTCATAAATTTCTGTATTGTGATCAAATACTTAACTTATACCCGTTAAAAATTATCTGGAAAATGCTAAGGGGACAAAGAAAATGCTTGGGGACAAAATCATGTGAGATTTAAATGCAAATGCCCCTTATATATTTACTTAATAAGTAAACGATTATTTATAACGAATTCAACCATTCATATTATTTTAAAATTTAATTTATCTCTAAATATTTACACACAATCAAATCAAAAAATAAACAAAATAATTAAAATTAAAATAAATTTTAATTATTTATCTTGTTTTGCTGATAAATATACAATTTTTTTTTTGTGATAATAAAAAAAGGGAATTTTTAATTTATTCTCTAAAAATTACGCACAGAAATTATCATTTTTATGTATACACATAATAATTTATTCAACATGATTACTTTTATAAAATTTAATATTAATTAATTTTTTTATTTTTATTTTTTTCTATTTGCAGGTATGCGAACGTAATGCATTCCGTAATGAAGATGACGAAGGGATGTTTTGTAGATTATAATATGAGTTTCAGAGAAGGAACATAATTAATTGTATGTACGTATTATTACTAAATATTTACATACATAAAAAGGGTGGAAATATATTTTTTTGTAATTAAACATTGGTTCATCGTGTTGACATAATATAAAGGGTTTTCGTAATACACGAATGAATAATTTATGAAACGTAAATTTTCTTCGAATAATAATTCAGAACGCAACCCTTTTATATATGCTTTTAATAATTTATGAATGTATTTTAAGCGAAGATCATTTGGGAATTTATCCGAGAATTGATGAAATTTAATTATTTATTATATGTAAAGATTAAAGGAATTACCAAATATTCCTCAACGCGTAATTATTTCACAAAGAGTGCTAACAGTTTTCTCGGGTAATATAATTTATAGAGATACGGGTATATACACCTGCGAACGATAAAAATATTTTAATCCACTAATTGAACTTATTATCATAAAAATGTTCTCGGATCTTGGATATGAAAACAAATATATTGGTTATTATTTTCCAATGTTAAGTTAAAACAAAACACTAATATATTATCCATCTTAAAAATTAAAAATATATAAAATTAAAACTTTTATTATTATTTATTATTATTACAATAATTTTGTTTTGCTTTTTAATGGATTTTTTTTTTTTTAAATTCTATTATATCCAACAACCGTAAAAATTAAAAATTAAAATATAAAAAAAAAGTTTCCACGCTCTCTCGATAAAATAAAAATTATTATAATATTAAAAAAAATATTTTTTCTGTCTTTAATGAAAAACAAAAAAAAAAATTAAAATAAGTGCACAAAATATTAACCACCAGCCAACACCACCAACAACTTCAACATCATATTTATATCGAAAGCAGCAGCAGCAGCGCAGAATTATATAAAGTTCACAAAAATAATAATAAAAATAAGTTTTTTATGTTGTGCCTGTATACTCGTGTGTATGTGTGTGTGTATGAATTTAGGTCAGAAGTTGAAGGTGAAAATTGAATATACGTTTCGTATACCTATATATACGATGAACTCGTGGTATATAAATAATGATGTGAATTTTATACAACTGAACGATATGAAAATGAATATACAAATTGAAATGTGTTTCAATTAATTATCTAATTAAAACCAAATAAATAAATTTAATGATGCCAAAAGCTTTTATTCGTGAACCATTTTTAAAATTAAGATTGGTAATAATAATTTGATTTTATGGCAAGTTTTCACTTCAAAAATAATAACCCAGTATGTTCGCCACACAATATTTTGGGTCTCAAGTGGTTACAACATGAACATAATTATAGTGGGATAAATATTGTTCGCGTGAGTGGTATTAATGTAACGACAATGACAACAAAACAAAATATTTTTAGTTTGTAAAAAATAATTAGCAATATGATACATATTTGAACGCTAATATTGTTATGTTTAAAAATTTCATTTATTTATGATATATTACGAGGCCCTTGAAATATTTCCAAACTTTAAAGAACTTAAATCAAATTTTAGATTTGTTTATGTTTTTTCTCCGCGATCATCACCCTGACAAAGAGCAGAAAATTAAGTTAATTTAAAATTTTGGCCGAAGTTCTATTAATTATACTCAAAAGCTCGCGTAGTAATCTCAATTTTCCGCAAATCGTGTCAAATTATAATTGTATATTTATACAATTTAAGTTTAAAAATTCAACCTTTAAAGTATCATATCTACAAAGTATTAAAATGTATGGGCCTAGCCAATAGCTTAGAAAAATTACAGGATTACATTATCAGGTCAAGTTTCGTGTGAAATCCCGGGAAAATTTGTATAAATTCAAGCCTCAAAGAGTCATGTTTAGAAGGTAGCTCAATAAGAGTGTTTTATAAATAGCTATTCAAAAAATAAATTATCAGGGCAATTCTCCTGTGGGGAGCCAAACAAAATTCGTTTGGATATATGTCGAGCCCATATGAAATTTTAAAAATTGTATAAATACAACCTCAATAGTGTCATGTCTGGTAAATTATGCAATAAAAAATAAGTTCTATGTGGGGAGCTTTAAAAAATCGTTTGAATGAGAGACCCAAATTTAAAGATTTGTTTAAATTCAATCTTTTAAAGTATTACATATGTCTGGAAAGTATTTACGATTCGATCGTCCCGATTTTCCTTGAAAACCTTGAGAATTAGGTGAAACTAAGGGAATTAGATGAACAGTTTCTTTAAACACTTTTTAACTAATTTCGACTCAGAATATGAAAACGCACCTTTTTTATAGAAGCAATATTGTGTCCAGTGCTTACAGTTTATGCTGCAGCGGCAGCCAAATTCATAAATGATTAAGAATTTTCCAATGAAATATCGATTTGGAAAAATTCTCTATAAACTACCACCGGTACTAAACATTTCAAATTTTTGGTATAATAGGTATGTGCGTTTACTATTATGTACTGTTAAAGTTACCTAAAGGTTGCCAGCCGAAAGTGAAAAATCGGTAATGCAAACTGTGTTACTCTAGCCGAAACGAAAGAAAAAAAAGCGGAAATGCGAATTGCATTATCCCAGCTGAAAGTGAAAAAATGAAGTCAATATCAATTGGTAGTGTTTAGCTTAAAAATTACTAAGGACTCATGAATAGTATTGAAGACCTTTGTAAATATTCTTATATGGCAAAGCCTGGCTCCAGTTTCTGTTGGAAAATTGTGGAAAACTCGTGAAACCCAAAAAAAATTTCAATTGGAATAAAATCAGCCTCTAGAGTGTTATGTCTGGAGATTTATTACATTGTTGTTGTCTGTCAGTAGCTACCACAGGAAAAAAATTCAGTTCATGTTTCTCGTGGAAAATCTCGGAAAATTTGAAATAGTTTTCAGCCGAAAGTAAGAATTTAATGTACTGAATTTATGTGCTGATTTATTAAATTCTTACTTTCGGCTGGAACTTTTTCCAAATTTTCCGAGATTTCCGAGATTTTGATATTGACAATTCACATCAATAAAATACATCTCCAGACATAACACTCTAGAGTTGTGATTATGATAATCCTGTTCTGCCAAGATCATGTAGGCAGATTGAGAAAAACAACTAGATAATGTAGAATGTGCGATTATCTAGTTTGAATGTATATACTCTGATCGCGGTATGAACGAAGTTAATTGACATAATAAATATTTAAATATAGCAAGTTACAGAATAAAGTTAAGTTTCCATTTTTTCAGAAAATCGTTTTCTTTCAGCTGGTTCAACATTCTCCCCTCCGTTAAGGGAATCCTTAACCATTATTTCATCGCCCCCATCCGGACTTGGAACCTTGATCAATTTGGAAATGGACCGTTTATATGTTCCTTTGGAAGTTCTTATATCCACCACTCTGACGTTGTTGTCTTCTCCTGGATAACATTTTGCCACTTGAGCGATTATCCAAGCACCTGGAGGTACACCATCTTCTTTCACAATTACCAGATCGCCCTCTTGCAAATTTTGTTCTTGCCGTTTCCATTTTGGACGATGTTGTAAGCTGTTCAGGTATGCCTTGTGCCAATGACGCCAAAACGATTGCTTCATCTTGGTTATCTTTTGAAATCGAGACAGTCTATTCATTGGGATTTCTTCCAATGACTCTTCCGGAATGTTCGTAAATGCGCAACACCTCAAATTCTTCTGGCTGCTGACTTAAACGACACAACGGTCTTGAGTTGAGAATTGACTCAATGTGCAAGAGAAATGTAATTAATTGCTCATAATTTAGTAATTGATCTTTCAACACTCTTTTAATATGAAACTTTATTGATCGAACGCCAGCTTCCCATATTCCGCCAATATGTGGAGATAACGGGGGTATAAAATGCCAAGTTATGCCCTCACTGGATAAGTACGATAATATAGGGTCAAATGACTGCCGCAACTTAAACATCTGTCCTAATTGTTTATTAGCTCCAACAAATGTAGTGGAATTGTCACTGTGCAAGTGAAGTGGAATTCTTCTACGTGAAATAAACCTTTTCAGGCTCGCGATAAAGGCTTCTGAAGTTAGATCGGTAACCAAATCTATTGTCAGAGCTTTCGTAGCTAAGCAAACATAAACTACAATATATGCCTTGTATGTTATCTTGCTTCTCCCTTTGCACATTCTCAAGGTTACTGGACCTGCATAATCTAACCCAGTGTGAATGAAAGGCCGAATTTGTGCTTCCATCCGAGGTTTTGGGACATTACCCATCAGTTGCTGCGCCGTTTTTTGTTTATACTTAAAACATATCAGACATCGGTTAACAATCAGTTTTGTTACATCCCGACAACGAACGATCCAAAACTTGCGTCTGATGATGGACGTTAACAATGTAGGGCCAGCGTGCAGGTATCTTTCATGATAATGTAACATCAGAAGTTTCGAAAATTTATGACTTTGAGGTAGCAATACTGGATGTTTTTGATCGAATGATAGCGTAGACCTTGCCAATCTTCCTCCGACTCGTAACAATTCTTCAGAATCAATGAATGGATGGAGTGACAATATTTTACTCTTGTTGTGAACTGGTTTACCTTGCTTCAAATCATTGATCTCTTGAAAAAAGGCTGACATCTGACATCTCTTAATGCAACATTTTTCCGCTCCAATCAATTCCGATGCAGTAAATATACGCGAAAAATTTTCCTTTTGTTTTAGATACTTGATAATTCGAGCCCAAGCTGCAACGAATTTTATTAATTTATTATACGACGAAAATTTACCACATATTTCATTAAAAAATTCATATTTTTTTGTATTTGCAAGTAGAACTTATACTCGTTTGCGGATTTTCTTTTCTACATTTAAATGGTTACACGGAACATGACTGTTTGGCCATTCAGTTGAATTATTTTTAAGCCACTCCGGACCATACCACCATATATTTAGACCTAACAATTCTTTTGCTGGAACACCACGTGAAACATAATCGGCCGGATTATCTTGTGTTTTTACATATCGCCATCTTTGTGGTGGAATCAGCGAAATAATTTCTTCAATTCGGTTAGTGACATAAGGTTTTAACTTGTAAGGCTCATGAGCTAGCCATGACAAAACTGTTGTGGAATCACTATACGCAAACGATTCAATGTTATCAAGTTTCAACACATCTTTAACATATATGAGTAATCGACTAAGTAGAACTGCAGCATTTAATTCGAGGCGTGGTATTGACGTTACCTTTAGTGGAGCTACGCGGGACTTTGAAAGGACTAGTTGAATTTTTGAATTATCGTTATTATCAATGGATTTTAAATATACTGCAGCACCGTAAGCCTTTTCGGAAGCATCACTAAATCCAACTAGTTGGTACTTTACTGCATCTTTGATTTTTAAGCAACGTGGTATCTTAAATTTCACGACTTCACATAATTGATTTTTGGTTTCGTTCCATACTGTTAAAAGGTTGGTAGGAAGTGGGTCATCCCAATCTGATTTTTCAATCCATAACACTTGCAATAAAATTTTAAACTTAATCACCACAGGTGACACCAATCCTATTGGATCGAATAAACGTGACACTTCCGACAATATTGTACGTTTTGTTACCTTACTAATCGTGCCAGTGGATGAATATCTGTATTGTAATGTATCATCTGTTGCATTCCATTGTAAACCTAATATCTTGGTAACCGGATTATCTTTATCTAAATCTCGAAGCACAATATCTTGATGCTCATCAGGAATACGTGATAGCAGTTCAAGTGAATTTGACTTCCACTTCCGTAGACGAAGACCGTAAGCTTCAAGAGTATTGATCAGATTTTCGTATTTGTAAATTGCATTTTTAATACAATCTGCTCCACTAAGTAGATCATCTACATAAAAATTCTCTTCTATTATCTTTGAAATTTCCGGCTGTTTATTTTTGCAGTCAATAGCAATTTGCTTTAAAGCTCTTGTTGCTTGATGTATGTTACTGTTTTTAGTTTATAATGGTGTATGGGTCCACCTTCCGATTCACGCCATAAAATCCTTTGGAAATTTGTATCACTCGGCTGAATTAGCATCTGGCGGTACATCTTCTGGATATCCGAAGAGGATGCAATTAGATGAAGTCGAAATTTCAACAATATATCTATCATGTTTGGTTGGATGACTGGACCGACCATTAGCGTATCATTTAGTGCAATGCCGCTTGAACTACGCGCCGAACCATCAAAAACAACTCTGGTTTTCGTTGTTGTTGACTCTTTGATCACCGCGTGATGTGGCAAATAAAAACAAGAAGATGAGTTGATATGGATATCATTTGGTTTGATTTTCTCCATGTGGTCAAGAGATTCATATTCCCGCATGAATGCCACATAATCAGTGTGTAACTGTTTATTTCTTTTGAATCTTCGTTCCATTGCATAAAGCCGTGTAGTTGATTGCTGCTGAGAATTACCCAATATAGGAGAATTACTTTTAAATGGTAATCTTAGCACAAAACGACCAGTGTGATCACGATCATACGTCCTGAGGAAATGTTTTTCACATTCGATTTCATTTGTTGACATTGTAGTTTTCCGTGAGGGGATTTCTTCAATTTCCCAGAATTTACGCAATAAATTTGACAAATCTAATTGACCGGTACAACTTGTTATATTTTGATTTTGGTTAACTTGAATATTCGGTATTTGTCCAGCTATTAGGTACATAGCCAAACACTGTGTTATGTGCACAAAGTTTGCAGTTGTTGTCGAAGAGTCTTCCGTTTTATATTAGTTCAAAAAACTTTGGTGCTCCAATAATGACGTCAATTGGTCCGGGAATGTTAAACTGCGGATCTGCCAACGTTATATTTTTCAAGTACCCCAAATTTTCAACTGAAAAAGATAATGATGGCATTGTGGATGTTAATCTGGGTAGAATAAGTGCCCGCGATTCACATATAATGGTATCATTAAACCGATTTGCCAACTGCAGGTGGACCATACCATTTGTAGTTCCAGCTCCCGATGACGCTATTCCGTCTATTGGTATTCGAACACTGACCCTTTTTAATTGAAGTCGTTGGACACATGCTTCCGAAATGAAATCTGTTTGGGAGCCCGAATCCAATAAAGCCCTGCACATTTGCAAGGTACCGAAACGATCTTTCACTTGGATTAGTGCAGTATGTAGAACAGCGCTGCATTGATTGATAATCATATTCATTGCATCCGAAGACACCGCCGATAAAACTGCACTTGAAATATTTGGTTGTTGAGAGTTGATTGGCAATATTGTTTGTTGATGATTCTCCTTTTTGAAGAATGCTGGTTTCATTTCTTTGGACTTGCTTAGCCGTGGCAGGTAATACTTCATTAGCGTTCCTCCGGTTTAATTCATAATCTTGTTTATTTGTAACACTGTTATAACAATTATCACCATTCGCATTAACATTTGCCACTGATGCACTAACGGCCTTACTTGAATTATTTCCATAATTGTTAGAATAATGTAGAAGACTGTGATGCTTCCCATCCAGGCCGTTTTTTTGACATATGAAACATTTTCGTTGATTTTGACAGGTTCTGGCAGTATGGCCTTGTTTTAAACATCAAATGCATAAATAATTGTTGTAAACTAATTGTTTGCGTTGAACTGCCGTAAGTGATTTAAACTCCACACACTCATGAATTCTGTGAGATCCGTTACATTTAATACATGTATCACTTGCAGTAGAAACGTGGGTTTTGATAGAAGTGGATGCTTGTCTAGTGTTTGATGTTGACTGATTTATGGCAACCGAATTTTCAAAGGCATCACATCTATTTTCTAAAAACTGTATGAAGGTTTTCCATGCTGGCAAATCCTTTGTATCAGTAAATTTCCTTGCCCATGCATCACGAGTGTCATTGTCTAGCTTCTGCAGCACGATGTAAATTAAAAAATGATCTCTGCTTTCCGCATCTTCCCCAAGTGCCTGTAAACCACGAATGTTTTCATCTACTGAATCGGTAATAGCCCGTAAGTGGATTGAATTTGGTTTCTGCATTGCCCGAACATTGCAAAATTTATGTACATATGTATGAATAAATAATATATCGTTTCCGATCATACCGATTCAATACCTTTTCCCAAGCTTCTGAATAGTTCGCATCGGTAACCCGTGTATTTTTTAAAGTAGTAGCTGCTGCAACTTTTAATATATTCTTTAGATGTTGTAATTTTTGTGCATCAGATAATTGTGTGTTATGAATTGCAGCCATGTACATATCTTTAAAAGTAGGCCATTCTTTATAATTTCCATAAAACGGATCTAACTTCAGTTTAGGCAAATGAATATCATGTGTATGTTTGTTGAATTCCGAAACTTCTTCGATAAATGATTTTTGTTGCTCCGCAAGCGCTTCTATTGATGATAAACCTGCAACCTTGGTTCTAAATTCCTTCAATTTTCGTTCCTCAAACCGTAATTTTGATTTAATATTGAAGTAGCCAGTTTCAAATTTTTCTATTGATGTGTTAAACTCAGCAAAAGTTGACATTTCGTCTTCGATTTCATGAAATTCTGACCATAATTCGTCTAATTTTTTAACACGCGTTTGAATGTCATCGACCGTAGTTCCGTCATCTAACACCATATTTGAAATTCTTGTTAATGATCCCTTGACTCTCGCCCGCTTATTATTTAACACTTGGTAGTTGTTAGCCATTTTATAACACTTATATTGGTTTCACTTGTTACTTGACCACCTATTATAATTTGACGTAAACGATGGTCGCTTGTATTGTACCAAACAAAAACTCAGAAAATTATTGTAACACCCAACAACTGTTGCAACTGTTCAATTTTCTCACTAAAATGCACTTCGAAATTCTAGCAACTTTTTATGATTTTTGATAACTGCAATATCACGATAAATTGTAAGCCGTTATAATCAGCTGATTTGATATTTAACAAACACTGATTCACTTATTGATGTGTCACCCGTTAATAATTGACGTTCATTGATGGCCGATTATTTGTATTAAATTCAAACTTTATTTTGTGTTCAATTGAAACCTTATTGAAAGGCACTCTTAATTAATTAATTAATAATTTTACAAATAATTTAACCGAACCGATAATTAATTTATGTAATTTTCTTTGCTTTTTACCGAACCGCATTAACTTTCCGACTGACTTTATTTTTACATTAAGATTTTTTATTTGGTTTTATTTTGTACATTTTTTATAGGGTGGTTTAAAAGAAAATATTAATATAATTCTAATGATCGCGGTATGAACGAAGTTAATTGACATAATAAATATTTAAATATAGCAAGTTACAGAATAAAGTTAAGTTTTCATTTTTTCAGAAAATAGTTTTCTTTCAGCTGGTTGAACAAGCAGTAAGCCGTGAAAAACCAAAATGAGCCTGTAAATATGTTTAGGCTGGTAACTTTCGGCTGAATTAGCCAAAACACTATTTGGATCCGATTTTTTGTTTTAAACTAAATCCACAGCTAACTCAACCCTAAACTCAATTAACAAATCACCCCAAAATAATTCCTCAACTCAACCTCTCAATCAATTTGACCGCAAACTAACTCAACTCTAACTTAACTCCAAACTCCTAGCTCGTACCAAATTTCAGCTTTCTATTCAACACCACACTCGACTGCCAACTTAATGCCGAAGTCAACACGGTTCGCAGTTACAGGCATATATGAAATCGGTTCAAGTTTTAACCAATTCTGTTGAACTCTTCATTAAATTTAATTCTCAACACAAAAATTATTCAAATAAACTCAAGCATAACTCAACCCCAACGTAAACAATATGCATATATGAACTGAACTTAAAACCTTAAGTTATGTTAACTTCAAACCCTCAATACTACTTTAAATAAATTTACAACATAATCGCTGGCTGCTACTCAACTTAATTCTAATCAAACTCTAACTCAACCTTAATGCAACTAAAAACTCAGAATTTAAATCAACCCCAATCTTATAATAAAATCAACTCCCAAATCAGCATGGTCTTAAAAATAACGTGCGCACATAAACTCAATTAAAGCTGACACGAATCAAATCTTACTCTTGACTTACAGCTTTCAAGAGCATTTCAATTACTCCCCTCAACAGATTGGCGAACAAAAATTCTTCTTTGGCCCAGTCGTTACTTCGGACTCAGAAACTTTCAAAACGTCGAGAAAAGTACGGAATTATTGGTCATTTTTGACAGTAATAAAACAATCTTATGTACATTTAAATATTTTTACATACTATGACAAAACTATGTGGATTTCGTTCTTCAGTAAAATTGAGTTATGATAAATTTTACTACATATTATGTCTATTAAACCACCAAACAAAACAGAAGAAGGCCGAAAGCAAAAGAATTGCGTTTTATGTCTCAGTCCTTTCGAGTTTTAAAGCAATTATTTTAGTATCATTTCCAATTCTAGGGACTATTTTGTAAATTTAAAAACGCAACACAACCGAAGTTATGCTCCAATTTTAATAAGGCTAACACTACTGGACTTCAGGATTTCCTTGAAAATGTGGACTAGAATGGAATTTTTAAGCCTAAATGGAATGACGTTAATCTCTAGGTGATTTTTTTTACTCGGTCATGTTTGAAGCTTTTGACAAACATGTGCCTAGGAGCTGTAAACCTAAGAATAATTATTCGACGTGGTTTGACAACAATTTGTCAATTTAAGGAACAGAAAAAATAAGGCTCATAAACTTGATATAACTATTGTTGGCAACTTGTTTTATGATAATTCTTTCCGATAACTGAATAGGGAGTTTGATAATGCAGAGTGATCTTGATTTTCTATTCAAATGGTGGACTTTAAATAAATTACCCTTAAATTTGGACAAGTAATGACATCAAAGAATGTAAAAATTGTCTTGGATCATCAATTGAATTTCCGGGACCATATTAATTAAATATGGGCTAAGGCTAGCAGTCTATTTGAATTCATTCGTCGTGTCACTAAGGATTTTCGTAATCCTTATTCCATTAAAACCTTGTACTGTTCTGTCGTCCGGTCTATTTTGGAATATGCGACGATTATTTGGTATCCAGCGTACAACAATTATATTGATCGAATTGAAAGAGTTCAGAAGCAATTCAGTATTTATTTTCTTCATAAACTGAATTGACTTTTTGATCCCAATATTCCAATGTGGCAAAATGAAAAGAATTTGCCACCCTATAGCGACCAATGTAAATTTGCTAATTTATCGATTTGCTAAATTATCGACATAATTTTTATCCATCGATTTCCCGAAACTACTTTCAAATTTAGATATTCTTGTGCCCTGTAAACCTGTGCGGGTCAGGCATTTTTTTTTATTTGTCCAACTTTAAATAAATTATGCGTATAATGCTCCTATTCCGGCGATTTGTCGACAATTTAATGGTAATTTTAATGTAATCGATTTTAATTTGTCTTCATTTAGAGAGAGAATAGAACACTTGCATATCTATAAAACTAAGAAGCTAAGAATTGGAATTTTTCGTTAAATTTCAGAATTGATAAACTATTTTAATTTGATATTGCAGAATTTGGCGAAACTTCAAAGTTCGATAGGAATACTTAAAATCGAACTAGGGTTTAATACTTATTGATAACGTCAGAAAATAATATGCCTAAGCGGTGTTATGGAAGTTAACAAAGAACATCTCGAATTATATTCACAAGTATATACAAATGCCATAATCAGTATTTTAAATTCTGAGAGGGTAAGAGAAACAAAGAAAAATCCTACGGGTATCGACAAAATATTAATAAATTTCGAAACTATGCAGAAAGCTCAACTCGAGCATCTAACCTTTCTTCTCTCCTAATAAACGATGAAATTTGATAAATTTCCCGAATTATTGGTTTCGATATTTCTAAATTTAAACTATGTCAAAGTTTTAAGAATTCCATATTCCTTAATAATAATACAACTCATCGAACAATTTTACAAATGAAACCTGACAATGTGACCAGAATTTCGGTCCTGAAAATTTCCTCAACTTTCAAATCAATCCCTAGCAAAATATCTGAACTAAATCTCCAGCTCGACCTTCAACTCAATTTTCAACTCGACCTCCAATTCAATCGTGAACGCAACCCCTAACACAAACACAAATTAGCTGTCAGTTTAAGGATCACCTCATTCCCATTTTAACCCAAAATCAACTTTTAACTCAACCTAAAACCTAATCTCAAACTGAAAGCCCAAATCAATCCACAAATCAACCCTCAACTAATTTCTCAACCAAACCCCTCTCACAACCCCAATTCAAGCTAACACAACTCACACTGAACTACAACTCAACTTAGCTGTAACCAAATCTCAATCCTCTACTCAACTCTACACTCAACGCCCAATTCAATCTCGAAATCAACTCGATTCGAAAGCCACATGCGTGTATGAACTCAACTCGATCAAACCTTCCACTAAACCCTAATTAATCCCCAACTGAACCACTCACTCAAATCCAGCTTGACTTCAACTCAAATCCTATTAAACACTAACTCAACCGTAACTCACCCCCAAATCAACTCCAGGCTCAACGTTTAACTCAAATACTGATTCAACTCGGTTCCAAAACTTCATGTGAACATGAACTCAACCAAATCCATGTGTACTCCATAAGGCAGTGATATCTATAAAGCGCAAACATCTGAAAAATATGGAAATGAAAACTATTTTCTTTTTCCAAAAAGTTTATTATCCTGAAAATATTTTAAAATAAGGATTGCTAAATGTTACGTATTCACATTTACTTACATCTAAATCAACAAAAAATTATTTATAATTACATGAAAATTTTCAAGCATATTTGAATTCAGCATGAAACATACATTATATAAGTACGCATGTATTATAGAAAAACAAAGCTTTTGTTTAATATTGTTTTTGTATAAGAAAAAAAAGCTTCGTTTCTTTACTTCTTTTGGTACACCTACATTTAAATACTCGTATATTACCTGGAATATTTATATGATTATAATGTTGTTGCCGTTTATGTGTTGTTTTCGTTATGCTAATGTATATGAATTTTAATTTTATTTTTTTGTTGTTTTGTTTATTTTAATGAAAAAAACGAAATTATTATTCAACTTTAGGGAAATATACAATTTTAAAATGCTTATTTAAATGATTTACAATTTTTTTTTTGATAATCTAATGACGAACGAAAGCTTTTACGATTTTAATCGGTTATAAAATAATAATTTTTAATTTTTTTGTTTATAAAAGAAATAGTTTTTACATTAACCTTTAGTCACGATTTAAAAAAAAAAAAAAAACTTAAATATATTATATCCTTGACGCCAAACTATAAAAGTACTGAATATATTAAAAATATTATGTAGTGAAGTTTACGTACGAGTACAAAATATATAAAAGACTCCAACAGCTAAGCTAACAACCTAAATGTGGTTTATTGTAACATAGCAAAGCTCTTTCCAGTTTCCTAGTTTAAAAGTAGTTCATTTAAATTTCGGTGTAATGTGACAGAAAGTTCCAGAAATTTAAAGTTGCTATCAAATAAGATTCTATAAAATATCAGGTATCTTTGATTGAACCGGATTATTAAAAATGGCAGATAATTATGGGTAATTCGGTATTTTTCAGAGTTGGTAAATTTATAAAATATTTCTGATCTCGACTTAAGTCTAACTTGACTTCTTTCTAACATATTCAAAGGAATAGTGTGCTGGCTTTTAATTATTTGTTTAGGCCGGCAATCTAAATTCCAAGAATGTATATTGAAATAACATCAGCAAACATATACCAACAATATGGACGGCTCATTAAGTAGGGTCCATGCACAAAAGATTTCTAGGTCGCAGTGCGGGGTGGCTTGAACGCCCACATGGCCCTCACGTGATAATAATATTAATAATAATAATACCAACAATATCGATAGTCACCGTTCCATTATATAAATCGGGATTTCAATTTGTCTATTGGGAAATCACATTTAACACAATCATAATTCATTGAGAAAACCAGGAAACTGTAGTGTAGTAGTTCTTACAGAAACAGTAGTAATAACTCCAAGCCCTTGATCAAAATATCAAAATCGGTCAACCCTATTTCTCTATTTTTCCATCGGGCCCTCTTGAGGACTAGAAACATCAAGGATAATCTTCTGCATGCCGCTTATACCTTTGAGTGGCACGACTAAAAACCTGTTGTTTCTTGAAACAGGATGCCTAAAGATAGTCCATAAATTATTTAAGATTTTTTATTGATAATTGTTGATTTTATAGCGCAAAGACAAAAACGACCCTGTTTCATGGAATTAAGGTGCCTCAAATGCCTTGATGGATTGAGGATTAAATTTGCTTATTTTAGCTCAATTCCGTAATGTGTTTAAATATTTTTTTTTAGTTTTATTTTAAGTTTAGAGTCAATTTACTTTAATAAATTCTCTTCCTGCATGTAATTCTATAACTTTGAAAATCAATATTTTGATAAATATTGCTCAATTCGGAAAGAAATCTAGAACGCAGCATCAGATAATTTTTTTAATATTATTTATGTCATCGGCGAAAATTTAGAATGTCGTCTCAGGTGTTATTGGGATCGAGATATCATATATGAAAAATATATACAGCAGTGGTCCTAAAACCGAGCCCTGTAGGACTCTCGCCGTTGCGCTTCGTATAGTCGACATGTTTGTGTTGTTGATACTGACAAAAAGTTTCTTTTCTGTCGGATAGGTTTTAATTAAGAATGTTATTACTGGAGCGACTCCGCAAGACACAAGTTTATATATATAACACCTTTTTAACGTCCAAGAAAACGGCATCCAAGATTTTATGGTGCCTTTTTGCATTTTTTGCATAATTTAAAATCCTTATCAGGGCATTAGTTGTGGCTGTTTTGTACAAATCCGAACTGCTCGTTAGGAATCACATGTCGAATTGAGTCTAAAAGTCTTCGATAAATTACTTGTTCTGCATACTACAAAAAAAATCAGTAACTATTATGGTAATTTCGCAACAGAAGAACTTGACGGACATAAACTTTTCTCAATTTTTCGGTAATTTTTTCCCCCACCATACCAACTTAAAAAAACATATTTTTTTTTCTCGTATGAAAGAAATAATTATTTTTTTTTTTTAAATTGGTATGGAGGGGAAAAAAATTACCGCAAAGTTGAGAAAAGTTTATGTCCGTCAAGTTCTTCTGTTGCGAAATTACCAAAAAAGTTACTGAATTTTTTTTGTAATATGCGGCTTCAAGCACCATCTCTTCAAGTTTTGATTTGCTTACTAGATTCAGTTCCTTGAGGTTTACAAAGAATAACCGCTTACATACTTAGATTTTCATATAATTGTCCAAACAAACTAACTCGTAAAGTAGATTTATTATCAGCACAAGATTTAACTGATTCACTACACATTATGGTTAAAGTATTATTCAAAGTTCATCTTTTAAATCAGAAATTGATTGTTTATCAAAAAAAATTCAACTACCAAATAACAGTAAATTAAAAAATCTCAATTCGTTTTTGGACGCCAAAGAAATCATTAGAGTAGGAGGTCGCTTAAGTAATTCCGAATACAATTACGATTTGAAATACGAAACAATTTTACCAAATTGTCATACAGGTCCTCAACTACTAATTTCAATAATCATGCAACATTTTTAATCACTTCAAGGTAAGCAGTTAGCTAAACAGATTTCTTGCGAATGCGTAATATGCTTTAAAGTAACACCGGTCTTATCTCAACATATTATGGGCAACTTACCAAAAGAACGGGTTATGCCAAATAAACCATTCGAAGTAACAGGCATTGACTTTTGTGGACCATTTAAAATCAAAAATAAGTAAAAAAGAAATTCACCACTGTGCAAAGTATATATCTGTGTTAACGTCTGTTTTGTAACAAAAGCAATACATTTAGAGATTTCATCGGATTTATCTTCAAAATCAACAGTTTTTGAAAAGGATAATTAAAATTAAATTAATAAATATTGTTCTACGAAACATATAACATGGAAATTTATTCCACCCAGATCTCCCAATTTTGAAGAACTTTGGAAATCTTGTGTTAAATCTTTGAAAACACATTTAAATAAAGTCGCCTCTAATGTCTCATTAACTTATGAACAATTAATTAAATACACTTGTCTTCCAAATAGATGGAATATGAATTCTCGACCAAGTTTAAGCCCAATTTCAGATTAGCCTAACGATCCACTTCCATTGACACCAGGTCACTTCCTTACAGGAGGATCAATCATTTCGCTAGCTGAATCATCTTCATGCAGTATCCCCAGTAATCGGTTATCACATTGGCAACAGGTAACAACCATGATACAGAATTTTTGGAAGAGATTTTGCGGTAGAATATTTACATAATTTACAATAGCGTGTCAAGTGGCAAAAAATTAAACAAAATTTTCAATCTGGTAATGTTGGTTTGGCCTCGGATGATAATCTTTCCGTTAATAAATGGTTGATGAGAGTAATAATTGAAGTAATAACAGGACGAGACGATAAAGTCAGGGTTGCTTTGATCACAACTACCTAGGGATGTTGTCGCAGAGCCATTTCAAAATTAAGCAAATTACCAATATGAACGAACATTGTTAATCTGAGTTTATAATTTTGGCAAATAATTGAAATATGTATTATGATTTATAATTACATTTAGAATAATTCTATCTTGTAAATAATTTTAAGTTCACACTATGTATTTGTAGATTTTATTGAAGCTGACCTTTCAATAGGAGCCGGAATGTTAAATAAAGTACTAACAATAAACAAAAAAGTACTAATGCTGAATTATATTCAGTGTTCAGCAAATATACACACAAACAAATTAAATTAACAAAAAATAAAACAAAAAGGAAATTTGTCTTTTTGGTATGATCACGGCAAGAAGGTAAAAATCAATAAAGTACAATTTACAACTAAACAAATAAAGTCTTTAATTGATAAAAATTTGAATATAGGTATGTACAAATTAAAATCACAAAAAAACAGAGGGGTCTTATAACCGGTTCTAATAAATGCGGTAATCTAATATAACGTCTATGATAATGATATTTTAATACAATTTACTGTAGGCAAGGATGGGCAGTAATTAATTACATGCAATTTAATTACGTAATTAAATTACAATTTTTTTACTTTGTAATTTGTAATTGTTATTTAAATTACTTTATTTCATTGTAATGGTATTTATTATTTCAATTACTTTTTTTCCCGGTATTTTGTAAAGTATTTCAATTACATATAAGCGAAATTATTTTAATTAACAATTACATAATATTATGTATTTAAAATTTTTTTAAATTTTATTCTTTCATAATTTTTCCTTGTAAAATCCATACGAACGTGCTTATTGTTTTTTTTCCAATGTGTTTATTGGGTTTGCAAAATATTGTTTGGCGGGACATATTATTGAAATTAATCATGTACAGCAAGCCCCCGTTATACGGACGCTCGCTTTACGGAATTTCAAATTTACGGACAAAAGTAATTTGGTATCAAAATTCGTTATACGAATCAAAAATTCGTTTTTACGGATTTTTTTTATTTTTTTACTCTCCTTTTTCAACACACTCCATCTTTTTTATTCATACATACATACAAACATTTTAACAAGTTATTAGTATATTTTTCGGGGAATTCCCACATCGCAACCTACGAGTAAATTACATGTATTTTAACTAGTAGAGTTTGTTATGCGGTCTATTGAAGTATTGATTTATTTTTACTCTATAAATATTTTTTATTTGTTATCGACAGTACAGTACATATTTCAATTTTATCAATATGTCAGAAAAGCGTGCAGGAATTGTAGAGGAAAGAAACTGTGTCAAAAAAATTCGAAAATCGGTAACTTTAGAAGTTAAATTAGATGTCTTAAGACGATTCGATGCCGGCGAGAAAAATAATGAAATTGCCAAATCTTTAGGCCTCGCCACTTCAACTGTGGGTACGATTAAAGATAATAAGACAAAAATGTAGAATGAATAAGGTGATGGAAGAAATGAAACGGTTGTTGAGTGTATAGATAGACCACCAATATCAAAGAAACATGCCGATATCTACTTTAATCATCCAACAAAAAGCTAGGACCCTTCACGAATATCTAGTAGCTAAACACGGAGAATCTTCGCAGTTTGAACCATTCCTAGCTAGCAAAGGTTGGTTTGATCGGTTCAAAAAACGACATTCGCTTCACAATTTGAAAATAACGGGGGAAGCAGCTAGTGCAGACGCTGAAGCGGCCAAATTGTTTCCAGAGGAGCTTAAAAAAATTATCACAATTGGTGGTTACACCCCGCAGCAAGTGTATAATGTTGATGAGATAGGTCTTTTTTGGAAAAGAATGCCATCCAGGACATTCATTTCGAAAGAAGAAAAAACAGCTTCAGGGTTTAAAGCGGCTAATGATCGCATTACGATTTTACTGGGGGGGAATGCTGCTGGTGATCATAATTTAAAGCCACTATTAATTTATCATGCAGAGAACCCACGGGCATTCAAAAGCATCAACAAATTAACACTTGATGTAATCTGGCGCTCAAATAAACGAAGATGGATGACAATAAATCTTTTTGAGGATTGGCTGAATAACGTGTTTTCAAAATCAGTGACAAAATTTAACGGTGAGCTAAACATTGCAAATAAAGCCTTGTTTATCGTTGACAATGCACCAGTCGTGTTATAGCCAATTTTAAGGCTTATTACCTGCGTCGAGTCTTTCGAACTCTGATTGAGTCTATTGACGGTTCAAATCAAGGAACAATTAAGGAATTTTGGAGGAAATTTAACATAATGAACGCAATTGACAACATAATTAATTCGTGGGATGAAGTGAATGAAACTGCGATGAATGGTGTTTGGGGCAAATTATGGCCGGAGTACGTTCACGATCCGTTATCAGCGAGCTCTCAACTGTTAAGAAGCAATGTAGAAATTCAAAATGAAATCGTCTCTATTGCACATGAAGCGGGGATGGATGAATTAGATAATAAAGATGTAACTGAGCTCCTACAATGCAGCGACGAGGATCTTTCTAATGAAGAATTGTTGATGGTGCTTCAAGGATGTGCTGATCAGGAAACCGAAGTTCATTCCGAAAATCTACGGATTTTGACAACCCAAAAAATGTCCAAAGCATTCTCGTTAATTGAAGAAACCATAGATATTTTTGTTGAAAACGATTCAATAAAAGAAAGAAGCCTCAAAATAAAAAGACAGATTCAGAATGCCGTTCTTTGCTACAGAGAGTTATTCAAAGAAAAAAGAAAACCCAAGCAAACTTCGTTGGTGTCTTATTTTTCTGTGCCAAGTAATGAAGCCCAAATGAAAGAAAACGAGGAAGATTGTGGAAACTCATCAGTATCCAAAAACTCCGACAACAAACAATTCAAGCCAAATAAGCCGGAAAAACAGACACCATTAATGAAGTATTTTTCAAAGCCAGCAGTTTGCAGCTCCTAGTCTTAAAGTTGAAGAACGTGTGGATTTAACTTTAGATAAAAGTTCTGTCGAACGATCAAAATTGACACAATATTTTAATAATTTAAAATATAAATGTGACTAGAAATTAAAAGGAAATGAATTTGCATATAATTTAGGTAATTTTTTATTGAATTGTTTTTTATGTTTGAGAAAAATAAAGTTTCCTAATTTTTTTTTATGGAAATTAATGTTTTGATGATGTTTCGTTTAACGAAATTTTTAAATACTTATCTTTGAATTTGTAGTAGAGTTCTATACTAAATTTGGTTTCGCTTTACGGATATTTTGGTTTGATCGAACGCATGTATTGTATTCCGTTAACAGCTTACTACCATTATTTAAATTTAGTTGGCTTCCAGAAAATTTACCAGAAATAGACGACATGAAAAGTAAAATACAAAAATTATGCCTTCAAGAAATTCAGGCTCTAAATAATGAACAATTAAGCTCGGGAGCAAATGAATCTAGTAGTAGTACCGAGAGGATTCGTACATCCTATAAGTTCAAGTTTAGGCTCTTGTCAATCGAAATCGGAATCAGAACTTCAATTAATATGAAGTTTGGCTGATAAAAACACACAACTATCCATCTTAAATGGGTATCCTTTGATTTAGTATGGATCCGATTTCTGTGATACATATTTTTGCTGTAATAATTTTGACATTACTTTGAATGCAACCAATTTATTACAGCGACTACATGTAATAATTTTGACGTTTCCGAAATAATTTTTGTTGATTTTAGTAAAAAGATTTTTGCGTTGTTGAAATTAAATTTACCACCAATAAATTTATAATCGGTCGTAAAAGTGATCATGTGAGTCTTTATTCTGTTCTTTTTAATCATTTTGTGAGCAATTTATTCGTTTTTGTGCTGCACCAAAAATTGTGTAATATTGTATCAGCAAGTTAATGTTATCTTATAAGTGCATAATTCTTAAATTCACTGCCATTAAATTATGGTTTTTAGATTAATAATATATATCAAATATTGTTGATCAACTAGCAATTTTGTTTGCTTAAAAATGCTAAATTTTCGTTTAGCGCGCCTAAAATTTCATTCATTTCTATAATAAATATGCCGGTGATCTGTAGATTTATTTATTGGGGTATATTTAAAAAAAAATAATTTGATCTAGACGCTATTTTAGTATTATTGTACTATTCTCCAAGCATTATCTGTCAAATTTATTATGTCAAAATTATATCAGGATTCGGACGCAAACGAACTTGTTACAAAATATGGAAGAAAAAATTATTTCACTCACGCCAAAATTATTACAAAAAACAAAATTATTACAGAAATCGGATCCGTCCTAAAAGACTTTCATTAAATTCAACTCAAATTCTTGCTCGTCGGGCCCAGTTGAAAGGATATTTTCATTGGCGGAGTTTACTCCTTCTACTTTCTCCCACAAAAGGAACATTGTCTGATGACAATTTTGAAAAATTAATGTTTTTAAAGGGAAACTAGAGTTTTTTGCTTAATTTACGTAAATATGTGTCCCAAATATAACAAAAATTGAACTCATTCATAAGTTCCAGGTTTTTTTCCATTTATCAAAATTATCGATGGAACTTAAGTAACCCACATATATCAAGTTCCATCGGTTTAGTATTGTTGTTTCACTTTTCATAGGAAATCTTATAATATAATGGAACTCAAAATTGTACTCAGTTCCATAAAAATGAATCATTTATTTGAAGTAGTGATACTTGGGGTACTAGCTGTCCCTATAGCTAAAAGCAACTTTGAATTTGAAATTTGAGCACCTGTAAAATGAAATCTTTGATTTCTAAACATTTTTAATGGCTACAGACCTTTTTTCGTCCATGCCTGGTCCTAGTTGACCGCCACCTAAACCTAAACATTTTTTATAAATACAATAAATAACACTAAAAACAAATCAACAAGTCTTTAAAAATTTTGAAATTTGAATAAAATGTATTTTAATTTGTAATTGTTGTGATAATTAAATTACAATTTTTTAGTTTTATAAAGTAATTTATATTTTGTATTTTAATTACTGAAATGCAATGTAATTGTACTTTGTAATTGAATTACTTGAAGCATATGTAATTTGTAATTGGTAATTGAATTACTAATCTCAATTTAATTTGCCCAGCCTTGACTGTAGGTAGGTACTCTACACTATTACTAAAAAAGTATTAAATTTATTTCAAAATCCAACTTCCAAGCCTGCCGAACTAAAAAATGCCACCTTGTTGTAGATCCTAATAAATCCACGGTAGGTACTTTTCATCATTTAGTCAGGTACGAAAGAGAAAAAGAAATAATATAAATTTAAAACAGGGTTAACCGTTCCAAAAATATAAAGAAGCTTTTTACGTGATCTAAAATTTCACAGAACAACCGATTTTGGGTTTGATCTGTTTGTATACCCTAAGCCGGATACTTAAAATATAAATAGATAAAATAATTAGCACAACGATTTTCTGAAAATGACTTTGTTAAAGGATATACAAATAAATTGTTTAGTTTGAAATCTAATGTTTAAAGTCTGAAGATTAAACATTTACCTGAATTATATAACTTAAAATGTTTACTAATGCTTATATACATTTAAGAGTTAATCCATTTATTTTGTAAATTATTATTTCCAATCCAGGAAATCCCATTCCCTCTACAGGCTTAAATCTCTCACCCACAAATAAAATTATAGAAATGCGGTACAATTTTCTTAAGTAGCTTACAATAATAGAAATCTGTACATTTTTGATAAAAATAATAAAAAATCATATATGAAAAACTAGTCTTTTATTCGCCGCAGTACAGAGACAAAAAAAATACCGTAAAATAAACATTTTTCCCTCTTAAGATTTTATTCCATTCCTTCCACTCTTATATCCTCATATACGTACTCGTAATACAAACACACATATTACATCAAAGAAAATTAAATTAAATAAACAACTTTTTTTCAATGCTATCGTATTTTCGTATACCAACAGAACAAAAATAAAAATGCCATGACAGCAAGAAAAATCTAATTTATAACAATTCTGTTTCTTTAACTCGCTCTGTGGAGCAAAAACGTGGGTATGGAAAATAGTAGAAACAATTATTTAATTCTTCATATCCTTCTATTCTATTTGTAAGCTTCAGATTTTTCACATAATTTCTTGTGTTTGTTCTGTCGTTTTATGTGGCATCGTATATACCAAATGTGTTACTTCTGCTGCTGCTGCTGCTGGTGGTGATGATGCAGCTGCTATTTTACAAACTCGATTTGTGATTATTATTATAATAACAGAATCATGATGGAATTATGTAAACGATGCATCCATGTCGTATATGCATAGAGACACGTCCTTTTATTGCATTTTAAATACAGCGTTCACGGGAAGTTCGTAAATTTTTCGATTTAGAAATTTACTTAAAAATTTATTAAATTACAGTTTTCAAGTAGATAACATAATAAAATTTTCGTTTATTTAAATTTATAAAACCAAACACCACATACCTACATACATACTCATAATTCCTTTATTATACGAGTATACGAAACAAAACCATTCATTCAAATAGACACAAAAAAAAAAATGTTGGTTGCTTGGTGCAAAGCTAGGTGAAATATTTTTAATACACAAAAGAAGCTTTTACTCATTGTTAAACAGATCAGATGATATTTTATTTTTACAGGTTTCGAGTATTTTTTTTTCTATGCACTAATTTATTAAATTTTCGTATATTTTTGTGTACAGCTATAACATAGCTTTTACCAGAGAGCTCTGTGGTAGTATACCGGTAGCAAATATATTTACGAACAAAAATACCCATAAATACAGATTACAGAAAATTTTTTATAGAAATAATTTTTTTTTTGTTTTTGGAAAGTTGAAAAGAAGCGGTTTATCCAGAGTGTAGCAAAAGAAAAAAAAAGTTTGTAATAAATAAAAAAAATACTGTTACCAAACGATATTGTGTTCTGCTCGCAAACACACACTGGGTATGAATGAATGTTTATGGCTTTGGTTTAGAAATATCGTGCTACACATTTCTGTCTCATAATTTACATCATTGTCTCTGGAACTCTGGTAAATTTAATAATTTAATCTTTAACAGTAGTCTCAGGGATTACATTTGTGGTCGTAAATATTATAACCAAAAATGTACGACTTTCAGTTAATTTTCATCGGATTTGTGGTACCTATACTTAGTTAAATAAAGCTTAAATATTTTGTAAGGAACTTGGAAATACTAGAGTAATAAATTGCTTAATTAAAATGGTCCTGTTGAATTACACTTACGATCCACAAGTGATATTTCCTTGCAACTGTGGCATCATTTGAACATCGTGTTGATATATTGATAAAGTTGATCAAGAAACTTCCGTGTTTATCTTAAAGAAATAAAAAAAAGTTCTCGTATTTGTCGAATTGATAATCTGCACCCGAAGAAAACCTCAAAAATCCGTATTTCGAAGTGCATTCGAACATGATACCAATTAGGGGAATAATCATTAATCAAATCAGTCGAACCCATGGAAAAATCTCTCAAATGGAGAAAATGATTTTTTTTTTATAAATTTAAAAAGTATTCCAAAGTCCTTATAATTCGAAATCTCTGCCTTTTGCACTGTCCGTATCCCCTCTGCAGTCTAGATAATTTAACCAATCCAACTCAAGCTTCATGTTTAAAAATTTTCATAATTTTGATTCAGTGAATTGTAATAAAAGTCGACCAACTGGAAGTGAAAGGAAAGTTGACGACGGAAAAATGTTACAGATATCTCAAAATACTTAAAATTTACAGAAAAAAATATTTCGGTAAAAAAGGTGTGGGTTGGCCAGAATAACAATTAACCACGCAGCTTAACTTTATTTGTTGAATATTAATCCGCCAGAATGTCCAATTTTGGCTGCAAAATTCAAAAAAAAAAAAAATTATGATTTACAGTTTAAATTGGGCAGCAGTTGAATTTTTCACTGCATACAAGAGTTTGAGTAAATACTCGTGAACTATTTATATACAGAGCGCAACGACTTAAACTGTATGTGAGCTTTAAAAATCTTAGCTGTAGCTGTTAGGTGTGAAGCTCCTAACCAAAAAAATTTTTAAAACCTCTCAAAATTTAATATATCCTACTAAACTACTAGTAACTTTTGCAGCACAACAAAGCTGGACAGTTTCCTATACAAATATTTAATAAATTAATTGAATATTTTCCAAAAAAAATTCTAGATTGCCTATAAAGCACAATTATGTATGTTCTGTAATAGACGGTTTCCAAACGAACATTTAATGAGTTTTTTACTTAAAACAGAAAAAAACAAAAATTTAGTAGTTATTTGTATTGAATGAATCGTAAAAATTACCACGGAACTCCACTGTACAACTCAGCAATCAACCGTGGAAAACAGACTTTTTTTTTCTATAGGCTTGTATTTTTTCGGATACAATTAGTTCACCAACCAAGGCACTTTGCCCAATAATGATGGCCTTGGGTTTTTGGATGATATAAATAATTCTGGAAACCCAAAAATGTACGCTAATTTTACATTTTCGTTGATCATTCCCATTATTTTATTCGGAATACCATCGTGACGTATTCCCAAGAATAAAATCCCGCAAATCAAAATCCCAAAGGTACTAAATCTAGAGGGTATAAAACCTTGATGGTACATAATCCCGAGGGTACAAAATCTCGTGGGTACAAAATCCCGAGGGCATAAAATTTAATCTAGAGGAAATCTCGAAGGGTGACATATTATTAACCGGGGAGGGTAGGTTTGCTGACTTTTCAAAATCACGCCTTTAAAATCCCGGATTCAAAATCACCGTTTCCAAAACACCGGTTTTCAAAATCTTGGTTTTAAAACATATTTTTTTATTTCGAGCCGCCCCTTTTTTTGAACGAGAATTTAATTTACAGTAAAGCAAAAATCAAAACCGGAGTTTTCTGAAAACCGGGATTTATATTTTAAGCAGGATTATGGCATATGGGATTTTAAAACGTGGGTTTTTTGGGTGGGCGGGATTTTGATAAAGCGGGATTTAGAAATGCGGGATTTTGAAATGCGAGATATAATTACGACCCTGTTATAACCATCACTATTTCCGATGTTCGATTTTTCGTGTTTATACATTTTTAAATCAAGGGAAAGCTGTTCCAATTGAGCAACAACTAGATTTTTGATTTTTATAGGTTTCGGGATTTTGTATTGTACCTACCCTAAGAATTTTGTATTTGCGGGATTTAGTATCCTCGGGATCTTGTATCTTCGGGATTTTGTACCCTCGAAATTATGTATCCTCGGGATTTTGCACTATCGTAATTTTCTCAAACCCTTGGGATTTTGGTTCTCGGGATTTTGTCTCTCTCCCTTTTAATAATTATAGATACATATTTCTCAAATAACAAGCCAAAAAAGACAAACGTAATTACAGAAATATTCTTGTTAAATTTAAAATATATAATTTCACTTGAATAAAATGATTGTCAAATTATGAAGAAAAAAGGTATACGCAATAAAATTTATAAAGTACATGCAAAGCACTAGATCTCTAAGTCCAACTAATTATAATAATGTTATATATGTATACTTAGATCAAAATACCCAAAATATAATTTAAGTAAAAATTTTGCCTACATATCCTTTAAAATATTACCAAAGAGCTTATTATAAGATGTACGTAACTGAACTCAATTTGAGAACATTAAATATTGATGAAAATGTTCTTTTTTTTTAAGCTTTACCGAGTATAATAAAATTCACAACATTAATACTTTACAGTCCTTTAATTTAAACCATCATCCTTTCCATGTAAAAATTAATACCATTAGCCATATCACACATGCACACAAAGTATGTAAAAAAATTGTTTTAATCAAATTAAACCAATGAATTCATTAAAATAAAAAATTTAAAAGTTTTTGCTGTATTTTTTATTTTTATAATTTGAATCTAAATATTTAATTTTCTAAGAAGCTTTTTATTTGGCTAATAAGCTATGTACATGAGGAGTGTACACTGCTTCTTATATTCTCATGTACAAACAGCATTACAATTTGATTGTTTGTTTTAAAGATAATTTTATACGATACTCGTATGTACGTAGTATATTAAGTATGTAGTATGTAGGTATAAGAAATTAAATAAACCTTAAATGACTTTCAATGAGCCATGAAATTCATATTTTAATACTTATTTACGTAAACAATGTGAACATAAAATGAACGAGCATAAAAGTAGAAGTATAAGAATATAAATAATTATAAATATTTAACAGTTTAATTATGTTTTAATAAAGGTATTGTATAAGATGATAGAAGAAGGTAGAAAATATAAGATACTGACTAAACTTTATTTATATCTTAAATTTTGCCATGTTATATTTGCTGTATAAATATTAGACCTTTTTGTATTTTTATTTTTTTGGAAGAAATCCAGTACATTGAATTTGTTAAGGTTTTACATGTAACTTATAAGAAACTTATACCTACGTAAAAAAAGCCTACACCAAAAGTAGAATTTAGAAGATGAGTGTACACACGTAAAATAATACTTTTCATTAATTATTGAAATGGTTGTGTATTATTTGGATTCTATTTTTGTAAACAAAAAAATATTTAATACATTTTAGGGTAAATAAATAAAATATACACGCATTATTATTTAGAATTTACACAACTGACTCGTTTTCTGAATATGATGTCAATAAAATTTAAATGAGTTCAGGCTAGAAGGTTCATCAATATATCAATTCTTTTAAGTACATGGAAAAGGTTAACAAAAAACCTTGAAATTTGTTAGGATTTTTAGGGTTTGATAATTGATACAACTTTTACAGTCTAGCTGCGGGTGAAATATCTTAATTCAACCAATATTTAATTCTTTTGTTGTAATTAATTTTATTGAGTTAGTATTTTGAAGACTTTCAGAGTAAAAGTGTCATTTGGGAAGTATATGGTTTTACCGATGTAAAAAAATACTTTTAGAGCAACCGATATTTCCAGAGCCCTAACGGTAAAAATAGAATAAATTGATTAAATAATAAATGATACAAGTTGGTTTGGATTCCTATATAGTGTGGTGACAATCCTGTTTTAACAAGGTTATTTCTAATTTGGACACAATATTTTGCAAATAAAACACAAGTTGATAGGTAACACTGTATTACAGAAAAAGCCATTAAATCTAGGAAATTACTGAGTACTTCATTTTCATATTTATTTGATTTTCTCGAACTTTAAAGCTAAGAAAGTGTTCTCTAAATATTTAAATACAAATTTTGATTAAGGAGAATACATTCTTTTTTTAAGCAATGAATATCTCACAATAATCAATGTGGCTTCTTGGATCAACAATTATTATATAAAAGTAATTAAACAAGTTGTTTAGTTTAGGTGTCGTTTTCCGATATAAAACAAATATATGTATTTGCTTAAATCAAGGATTAATTTCAATATATTAGCCACAGAAATACTTATGTGGCTTAACCGAAACTCTATTTTGCAATAGAATTTGTGACGCGAAATAAAGCTTAAAAATTGGAAAAGTTCGATATTTTATAACTGCTTTAACGGTTGGGCAAAACAGATCGTTGTTAATAATATTTGGCAAAATATTTTTAACCTCGATGAGATTGTCAACGAAGCTTCGTTAAATTGTTATATCTGCCGCTCAAACAAAAATATGAATTCGAATTTTAGACTTAAGAAACAAACGCCCAAATTCAAATAAACGTTTAATGCACTAAACGCAAATTTAATGTTTCTAGATTTAAATGAGATATTGGGACAGATACACTATTTTCTACCAATCAAGCATATTTCATACGATCAAAGCAACTTATTTGCGCACCAATTTTTAACGGTAGTATTCATCATCTTGACTTTCTCATTCTATTGGCGAACCCATATTTTTGTTAGCAAATTTAGAAAACGTAAATCAAAATTAAAATTTATACAGTTGATAGAGTAGCTATATCTACCAACTCACGAGTTTAATTTTTCAAAATTAGCGAGTATTTACCCTATTAACATTTGTTTGTTGGTTCGACTAAATGTTTTCTATTGAAAGGTTGGCCAAAGGTTGGCCATTTTTAGTCGATGTTTGATTTTTAGAACGACATTGGACTGTGAACTAATGAAAGACACCTTGCTTTTCAGAGAGCCTCAAAAAAACGTCTAGTGAGGTTCAAGCGGGTAATCTGGATCATCTGGACCAGAAAGTCAAGATGACACGACCACGAAATATTTGATGCAAACTGGTCATTGTTTGACCGGCCGTGTAGCACGTGCAGATGATGGCTAAGAGTAAGAGTATTTCCATATAAAGTTCGTCCACTGTTTAGGCCAAAAATTTGCGCTGCATAGCTCTTTAGCGAGACCATTGAGAGTAACCGCCCTATTCTTGTTTAATTTTTATATAATTTTTATTTAATTTATATTTAATTTTTTTTTATTTTGATTTTATTCTTATTTAATTTTTATTTAATTTTTATTTTATTCTTATTTAATTTTTATTTAGTTTTTATTTTATTTATATTTTATTTTTATTATATTTTTATTTTATTCTTATTTAATTTTTATATAATTTTTATTTAATTTGTATTTAATTTTTTTTTTGATTTTTATTTTATTTTTATTTAATTTTTATATTATTTATATTTAATTTTTATTTTATTCTTATTTAATTTTTATTTAATTTTTATTTAGTTTTTATTTTATTTATATTTAATTTTTACTTAATTTTTATTTTATTTATATTTTATTTTTATTATATTTTTATTTTATTCTTATTTAATTTTTATATAATTTTTTTAAATTTGTATTTAATTTTTTTTTTTTTATTTTACTTTTATTTAATTTTTATTTAATAGTTATTTTATTTTTATTTTATTTATACTTTACTTTTATGTTATTTTGATTTTATTCTTATTTAATTTTTATTTAATTTTTATTTGGTTTATATTTTATTTTTTTTTTTTTTTTATATTTTACTTTTACTTAATTTTTTTTTTATTTATATTTTATTTTTATATTACTATTATTTTATTTTTATTTTATTCTTATTTAATTTTTATTTTATTTATATCTTATTTTTATTTTATAATTATTTAATTTTTATTTTATTTTGATTTTATTCTTATTTAATTTTTATTTAATTTTTATTTTATTCTTATTTAATTTTTATTTAGTTTTTATTTTATTTATATTTTATTTTTATTATATTTTTATTTTATTCTTATTTAATTTTTATATAATTTTTATTTAATTTGTATTTAATTTTTTTTTTGATTTTTATTTTATTTTTATTTAATTTTTATATTATTTATATTTAATTTTTATTTTATTCTTATTTAATTTTTATTTAATTTTTATTTAGTTTTTATTTTATTTATATTTAATTTTTACTTAATTTTTATTTTATTTATATTTTATTTTTATTATATTTTTATTTTATTCTTATTTAATTTTTATATAATTTTTTTTAATTTGTATTTAATTTTTTTTTTTTTATTTTACTTTTATTTAATTTTTATTTAATAGTTATTTTATTTTTATTTTATTTATACTTTACTTTTATGTTATTTTGATTTTATTCTTATTTAATTTTTATTTAATTTTTATTTGGTTTATATTTTATTTTATTTTTTTTTTATATTTTACTTTTATTTAATTTTTATTTTATTTTTATTTTATTTTTATATTACTATTATTTTATTTTTATTTTATTCTTATTTAATTTTTATTTTATTTATATTTTTATTTTATTTTATAATTATTTAATTTTTATTTTATTTTGATTTTATTCTTATTTAATTTTTATTTTATTCTTATTTAATTTTCATTTACTTTTTATTTTATTTATATTTTATTTTTATTATATTTTTATTTTATTCTTATTTAATTTTAATATAATTTTTATTTAATTTGTATTTAATTTTTTTTTTGATTTTTATTTTATTTTTATTTAATTTTTATATTATTTATATTTAATTTTTATTTTATTCTTATTTAATTTTTATTTAGTTTTTATTTTATTTATATTTAATTTTTACTTAATTTTTATTTTATTTATATTTTATTTTTATTATATTTTTATTTTATTCTTATTTAATTTTTATATAATTTTTTTTAATTTGTATTTAATTTTTTTTTTATTTTACTTTTATTTAATTTTTGTTTAATAGTTATTTTATTTTTATTTTATTTATACTTTACTTTTATGTTATTTTGATTTTATTCTTATTTAATTTTTATTTAATTTTTATTTGGTTTATATTTTATTATTTTTTTTTTTATATTTTACTTTTATTTAATTTTTATTTAATTTATATTTTAATTATATTTTATTTTTATATTACTATTATTTTATTTTGATTTTATTCTTATTAAATTTTTCTTTAATTTTTATTTAGTTTGTATTTTTTTTTTTTTTATTTGACTAATATTAAATTTTTTTTTTTTATTTATATTTTATTCTTATGTAATTTTATTTACCTAATTTTTATTTAATTTTTACTTTATTTATACTTTACCTATTTTATTCTGATTTTATTTTCATTTAATTTTTATTTAATCTTTATTTAATTTTTATTTTATTTTTAATTAATTTTTATTTTATTTATACTTCACTTTTATTAAATTTTTATTTTATTTTTATTTAATTAATAAAAAAAAAATATAAATACAATAAAATAAAAATTAAATAAAACTAAAATATAAATTAAATAAAAATTATATAATTATAAAATAAAATATAAATAAAATAAAATTTTTTATTTTATTCTTATTTAATTTTTATTTAGTTTTTATTTTATTTATATTTTATATTTATTTAATTTTTATTTAATATTTATTTTTTATAGTATTTAAATTTTATTTTTATTTTATACTTATTTAATTTTTATTTAATATTTATTTTATTCTTATGTAATTTTTATTTACCTAATTTTTATTTAATTTTTATTTAATTTTTATTTTATTAATACTTTACTTTTATTTTATTTTTATTTTTATTAAGTTTTTATTTTATTTTTTTTTTTATACTTTTCTTTTACTTAATTTTTATTTTATTTATATTTTATTTTCATTTTATTTTTATTTTATTTTTATTTTATTCTTACCTAATTTTTATTTTATTTTTATTTTATTTTTATTTTATTCTTATTTTATTTATACTTTGCTTATATTTTATTTTGATTTTATTTGATTCTTATTATATTTTTATTTTATTTTCATTAAATTTTTATTTAATCTATGTATGTTTAATTTTTATTTTATTCATTTTTATTTAATTTTAATTTTACTTTCAATTTATTCTTATTTAATTTTTATTTAGTTTTTATTTTATTTATATTTTATTTTTATTTTATTTTTATTTAATTTTTATTTTATTCTTATTTTATTTATAATTTACTTATATTTTATTTTGATTTAATTTTTATTTAATGTGTATTTTATTTTTATTTTATTTTTATTTAATTTTTATTTTACTTTTATTTTATTTTGATTTTATTCTTATTTAATTTTAAGATTTTAAGTTTCTATTTTCATTTAATTTATATTTAATCTATATTTAATTTATATTTTATTTTTATTTTATTTTTTATTTTTTTTTATTTTTGTCTTATTTAATTTTTATATAATTTTTATATTATTTATAATTAATTTTTATTAATTTCAATTTTATTAATATTTTATTTTTATTTTTTTATATTTTACTTTCATTTTATACTTATTTAATTTTTATTTTATTTATGTCTTATTTTTATTTTATTTTGATTATATTTTGATTTAATTTTTATTTAATCTGTATTTAGTTTTTATTTTATTTTTATTTAATAGTTATTTTATTTTTATTTTATCCTTATTTAATTTTTATATAATTTTTATTTAAGTTTTTTATGATTTTCATTTTATCCTCATTTAATTTTTATATTATTTATATTTAATTTTTATTTTATTCTTATTTAATTTTTATTTAATTTAAATTTCATTTTTATTTTATTTCTACTTCATTTATATTTTATTTTGATTTAATTTTTGTTTTATTTTTATTTAATTTTTATTTTATTTATATTTTACTTTTATTTTATTTTGATTTTATTTTCATTTAATTTCTATTTAAGGGGAGGTTCTCATGAAACTCAATCCGAAAATTCGATTTTTTTTTTATTTCTTTTTTTGATAGCCTATTATATGTAGAATATATTCCCCAAACCGTTTGACTGAAATAAATTTCAAAGAAAAGTTATGGCATAATACTTCGACCCATTTTTCTACTTTTGAACTAAAAAAAATCGTTAAAAAAATCTTTAAATGCATTTCCTGAAAAACGATGTTTTTTATATCTGTCTCCACGATAACTCAAAAACTACTGAATGGATCACAAATTTTGATTTTATTTTGAAGTTCATTTAATTTATTGGAGGATAAACCTAAATGCAGATAATATTTGACGTTTTTTTTATTTTTTATAGCACTTTAAAGAGCGAAAAAGGCGTGAAAAAACAGTACAGAAAAATTGCACGTCCGCCATTTTTTTAATTTTTAACTTTTTATTGATATTGTTGGTACAACCTCCAGCAAATATTATATATTTTATAAACATTTTTGGTTTTTTGATTTCCGTTAGTATTTACAAGTGGTACAGTCACCTTTTTTTGAGGCGGTCACGTGACAATACGTATAAGCAATTCCCATGACGTTACTATTCTTAATTTTTTTATTTTTTTTATACTTTAAAACTATATCAGAATAAGTCTCGAAAATCATTAAGTTGTTTATTTACTTCCTTCTATGAAAAAAAAAAATCGAGGAAATCACTTAATTTTTTAGTCGCTTGATGAGAACCTCCCCTTAATCTGTATTTAATTTTTTTTTTTTTTATTTAACTTCTATTTTATTTAGATTCTATTTTTATTTTATTCTTATTAAATTTTTATATTATTTATATTTAATTTTTATTTAATTTTAATTTTACTTTTAATTTTATTTTATCCTTATTTAATTTTTATTTCATTTTAATTTTATTTATTTATTTTTTTTCCCGTAATTTGATGAAAATTTACGCTAGATATGATATTGCATTGTTGAAATTTGCATATAGGCAATTTATAAGGTTGGTTTACCTAATTCATGGTGTAACACTTGGTATGATCTGGAGGACACACATTATCAAAATTGAATGACTAAAAGAAAAAAACTAGTTCCTCCAACTCATATTCGGTGTCATCAGAATTTTGGACCCACACAGGGACTCTAGAGCGGTCATTGCTGGCTAAGCTTCAGGGTAATGGCGTGGGTTTTTCTAGAGTGTATGTGGGTCACATGTAACCGCGGGGGAGGATTGACTCTGACACCTTATCTATTCATGTTCCGACACACTTACCCTAACTCATCCTCAAATACTCTCTTAACTTATCTCATTATTTTTATACAAGAAAACACCAAAATTTAATTTAAAAACAAACTTAAATACAATTCTATATTCTCCAGAAAAATTTACACAAAGAAAAAAAAATACTAATGAGAGAAGAGGAAAGAATAACCGTTAGAAGAACAGAAACTTATTTACAAAATTAACCTATCTAGCTAACCCTAAGCTCCTAATATGTTTACCTTAACTAATTAATTTATACTACAAAAGAAGATGTAACAAAAGTATATAAATGTAATGACATATGATAAAAATTAAAATAGTAAATATAAAATTTAAAAAAAATTAATAATAAAAAAAAAATGATAAAAAAAATTTCACTCAGCTTAGATTTCCCGTAGTGAAGATGTTGATGCCGATGTTGATTGGTGTATCTTCAAATTGTTATTTTCGGTTGTCTTATTCACTTAATCACTTTTTTTTTTTTTCACTTTTGTTCATTTTATTTATGTAATTTTATGTTAATGATCAAAATTACACATTTTAATTTCAGAAAGGGATTTTCCCTTACAACTAAAAAGTCTTGTATAATTTGGATAAAAACTTCTGAAAATTCTCCAATGTTCGTGAATATTCTTGAATATAATAGTCACGTAATCGAACTTAACGGTATCTCAGTCATTTGTAATGGTTTTATTCTAGACCACCGAAATATCACTCATACACAAAAAAAAATAATGACAAATAGTCTTGTATAAATGTCTGATTAACTTCACAATCACGGTGTATTTTCACTTGAGTTTATTTGTATTAACACTCTAGAATATTTTTTTTCTTTTTGATCAAACAAAACTTCTTAAATTGTTCAAAGTTTATTCACAGTTTAGAACGTTCGTGAATGTTCTCAACTTAAACTTCACGTTTTTGAAAATAGTAAAAATTGCATTTCCAAAATATCACATTCATTGGCCACTTGTTCACTGGTTCTTATATGTTCTTATCGTGAACTTGGCCGCGATTTTTGATAAGAAAAAAAAAATCACTCACTTTTCTTATCACTCAACAAAAATAATAATAATTATAATTACAATTATGTAAACAATATATCTGTCTGTATATACTTGTATACAATTTGAACTTCTTTTCTTTTTCAAATTTTATAACAATAAAAAAAAATTAACAAAATAATAATAAACTTTATTGTTAATTTATAATAAATTTTATAAATTTTCCTTTCTTCTTTTTTTTCACAAATTTATTTTCACAATTTTTTTATGTTACTTTCTGTGTACCACTTAATGGCCAAAATTCAACTCCCCGATTCAATGGCTTTACGACTATTTATATGATTTCCAGGTGCAATAAAAAACCAATTCCCGCGCTAAAATTCCCGCCGAACAATAAAACTTGTATGACTACCTAATAAAAAAAATTAAATGTAGATGGTAACAAAAAAAAAAATATAGAATCAAAAATAAGGTAGATGGTTATTGATTATACACTGCAAATCGACGCAAACAAAATTAAATTAAATGACATTTAGGGGTACGCTTTGTAACATGCATTTTTGCTTTTTTCTTATATTTTTATTTTTAAAATGCATCGTTACAATGGCTATGAAAATTAAAATATATCCCGTAAAGCCCTCTTTGACGCAATATTGTATATTGTTAATTTTATTGAGCATTAAGAGCTATTATGACTTAATTGCGCAAGTTTGCGCTTTTTTGAAATTTCTTGAAAGATGGTTGTTTTTATAGTTAATTGGCAAGGTTAGAAAATAAATCAACTAAGTGTACTTTAAAGTTACCAATAAACTTATTAACTAGAATGATTATTGTGCAAATTGTTAAATTATACTGGTCGGCATAAAAAAAGTATCAGAAGCAAGGACAGCCATTTCCGGCGTATCTTTTTGAAGCTAAATCCGAATCTGGCCACAGAATTTCCTTATTGGGTCAGGATTCTGAGATATCCTAATCTAAAAGTGCAAGAAAGGCTGTTTTGATTGGTTTTCGAAATTTTACTGTATTGTTAGGGAATCTTAGCAGTAAAAGCCAATAGTGCCATCGTAAACTACCATTTATCCCCTCTCATTTCCAGGTTTAATCATTTAAATATCTTTTTACCGAGATATCGTAAATCAAAGTATTAAGATTTTTGTATGAATTTACACACCTTAACCACGGTATGCGAATTTATTATTGCGCAATTTATTTGATTCACGATATCTCAGCAACAGATAAAGATATTTAGGCGTTTAACATTCGAAATGAGATGAGATGAATGGTACTTTACGATGGAACCATTGCTTTTGACTGCTAAAATTCCCTAACAATACAGTAACATATTGAAAACACATAAAAACCGCCTTTCTGTACTTTAGGTTAGGATATTTTAAAATCCTGAAGTAATAGGGCATCAAAAAAAAAATCGAAAATTACTACCGTTGCATCTAATACTTTTACTGTATCGACCAGTGTTATTATTTGATCTACAGTTGCAGTACTGGGCGCTTTCTATGTATTACGAAATGAAAGTTCCCTTGTAACAGTTAATAATTTAACGATTTTTATTAGAATAGCTACATGCCCGAAAGTTGAGCGAATATCAACCGATATTTTGTAAATTTCTAATACTATGCATTCCAATTTTCGTATGAAAAATGCACTAAATTTTGAAAATGTTATTAGAAAGTTAATTGATTATAAGAGTAGTTCCTAAAATAAAATTTAAGCAATATTTAAATTTAAAATGCATTATTTTGATTGAGAGTTGCTCATTTTTCATTTAAAAATAATTAAATATTAAATTTTCTAGTGCCGCTCACTAGTTACATATTTTAACATATAACTATTCAATTACAAGAAAACATATTAAGATTTACTCTCGAGTGCAAAATTCTTTCTCGGATTAACTTCTTCACTATTCATTTTCCTTTTTGTAAAATTTAAAAAAAAACAGAAGTTGATCCAAAAATTACAACTAACATTAATAATAACTCCTGTGGATCGGGCGAATTTTAAGTAAATTCTTGAACTTTTGCAAAAACTCATATTTACTTACTTTAACAATATAAAGTACATAATGGGACATTTTTAATACAATAATTTAAGTTTGTCAGCTAGAATTATTCCTTATCTATCGTCGATTTTCTGCAGGTGTAAAATTCTAACTTTTATCTAACTTTGAATGTCAAACATAATCTAGAAAAATTCTAATATATCGCGCTAAAAATGCTAATTTATTGGGTTTTAGAGGTTTTATTTTCGTTTCGTTTTAACTTTCGGTACGGAATACCTGTACTAAGCCGTTCATCATTTTCAGAACTCAGTGAATTTTTATTTTTTAGACTTTAATCATTGAATTTTCAAAATTTAAAGAAATTATATTATTTATAAAATTTGTAGCAATCAAATAACTTATAAAGTTTATAAAATTTATAGAAACTATGAAATTTTTAGAATAAGTAAAATTTGAGCTTGTAGAATTTATGGAGGAGACACACCTGAAACAATAGTTTATAGAACTCAAAGAATCTACAAATCTTACAATTTATATTAGTCATACAATTTAAAGAATTTATATTTTTTTAGAATTTGTAGAATTTACAGAATTTATAAGATTCAAAGAATTCACTGGATTTATAAAATTTATCGAATTTACAGAATTTAAGGATTTTTACAATTTACAGAATTTATAAAATTAAATAACTTATTAAAGTTTTAAACGAATATTTTTAATTTGTTTGACTAACGAAATACAATAGAAATTTTGCAGTGAAATTAAATGATCTGTATAGTTAATAAAATAAAAATAAAATTTAAAATATTTCAAATGCAACAGTAATGTTCTTCTAAACATTGGCGCTAATAAAATAAAAATCTTCACCTTATTGAAAATACATTATAAATAAAAGTAAGTTAAACAATTTCTTTAATACAAAATTAATTTGGTATTTTGAAATCTTGTTAGTTCAGTAGTTAAGTCACAATCAAATTATCATTATTGAGGTATACAAACTCCAAGTAGAATTATGGCGAATTTTATAACACTAGTAGTTTATTTGTTAGTGGTTGATTATATTTAATATACCGATGCTGTAGTCAGTTTGTTAGACGAATTTTACTTAACATTTGTATTAAATTGTCAAAAGTTTTGAAAATGTGTTTTTTTTGTTTCCACTAAAGTGTTCTAAACTTTTATTGTTTGCAAGTCCTTATAATTTGCATTTCTCAGAAAATTATGTTTAAAATAAAATAAAAAATTTAAATAATAATAATAATTATGTATATTGTCCTTGAATCATAAAGTATCAACCTTTATTTTTCACTGTTAGTCCTGTCCAAACAAATCCTTCATCATTCACAGGTTAGGTTCACCGAATAATTGTCAGAAGCGGTTAACAAAAAAAAAATTCAAATACAACCCATTTCAATATATTATAATATCGAGAAATCTATATATCTACTTCAATTCAAGTACAAACTCCAAAAAGCAACATGAGCCAACAGAATAAAATAAACAATTTCAATTTTTTAAACTTTGGTATTATACGAATGAGGATATGAAAGGTTACCAAAAAAAAAAAAAACTCGATATTTACCCACCATACACCAAAACACTATACACACATATAAAGACGTGTTGAAAAAAGGTCACATTCTGAAATTTTTATTAGGATGTTTATTATATTCTAAAAGACACAAAATTCTGCAGAAGACGCAAGGCGCAAGGATACATAACACAAAATTATAATACAAAAAAAAAAAATGTTTAGCCAATTTTTTATTTTTGTACTCTGCCCGACTTGAGAAAGGAACAATAATTCATTCTGTTATTCTTTGTGTATATGTATGTATACAAAATGGGATTGGTTTAGGGTGGTTTTTAGAATAAATTTGTTAAATTCTTAGTGTGGAGGACGAACCAAATATACGTATATACGAAATATGCTATACTGTCTGAAGGTTTTCGACTCTTTGGATAAACAGTATACTTATTTTGCTATCCATCAATTTTATTTTTAATCCTTTTAAAAAATATTTATATTCTTTAACATTTTCTTGTCATTTTTATTGGGTTTTCTGTTGATAAATTTCACATACGTAGCTATATCAAATAAAAGAATTTTTTTTTTGTGTTGTTTTCATACGGTTGGTTCTTCGTTATTCTTTGATTTTGCTTTCATCTTTACTTTGAACTTACAAAAATATTATGGTTTTCTTTTCAAGCGAATTTGATAAGAATGAGTTTTTATTTCTATTCTCCTCTCGTGCACTTTTTACATTTTTGTTTGAATTGTTTTCAAATACTTACAGACTCTAAACTGGAAAAAATAAATAAATGGAATTCTTTTATATAACTGAAGAAAGAGAATCTGAGAAGAAAACACAAAGATATTGTTTTAATTTATTCCTTAATGGGTTATTTATACAAGAAAACCCAGTACCAAGATGGAAACAATTGGGGATAAAGGATTTTTTTTTTTTGTTAGCAGTACTCAAAGATTTTTTCTGTTTTGTGTACGTCTCTAGAACTGGTTGATGGCTCTTTAAGTTGATTGTTGTGAATTTATGTGCTTTGCTTTTTCTTATTAATGGTAGCTTGTATTCAATCAACTCTTGGGATTTAATAGAATACACAATCAACAAATTACACTTTGTTTATATTTTATAAAAGAATATGTTCATTAGATGCGTTCTTTTGAAAATTAAATTGGTTTGATTTTTCTTTTGTATACTCGTATATTCCTATTTATTCAATGAAGCAACATGAACTTCAAAAAATGGAAAAATTACTTACATATTTTTTCAATAAAATCGATTAAATTTTATTGAATCGCGAAAAGTTCAATCATTTTTATTTTCAACAGGTCTTATGTTTCGGAATGGAAATAAATAAATAAAATTGATTTCGCGTTAAAAAAAATTAATTTAAGTATCTGTCGAATTCAAAATCAAATAAAATTTAAACTTTAGTCGCGTTTCATTTTAAATTAGAAAAATCATCTCAGTTGAAGCACCTTTTTCTGCAACTCTATAGAAAAAGCGTTCTAAACAATGATTTTTATATTTTACTGTGTTTCAGCAATAATGTAAAGCGTTACGAACCATTGATTTTATTTTAAAATTAAATGAATCTGGAAAATTTATTATATTTTGCTTCACAACCAACAAAACAAAAAAAATATATATTGGAAGAAAAACTAATAAATTGCGTAAAATCAGCATAACCTAAAGTAATTTATTTTGGTTTCGATCTTGTGATGCATATACAACACCAATAAATGTATTATCAATCATATACAAAATCATTGATAACATGATAATTTTGTTCCACATCGTTTTTGTCTTGTTTTTTACAATTTTCATGAAAAATTATACACATTTATTCCAAACAAAATATAAGTCAATCAATGTCATATACCATGAAAAATATGGATCTCATATACGTGTGTATATGTATGAAATATGCTTGCCCTAAAAAATTAAAAAAATAAAAAGTTCTAAAAATAAAATTAAAGTTTTTTTGGTGTTGTATATAATATACAGATATGTATACAGACAGAGAAGAGCTTCGAATAAGTTCTCTGTCATTGACATGTCAGAAAATAACAAAATATAAAATAAATAAAAAAAAACTGTAGAAAAATAATATGACCAGTTGGCCAATTGACAGGGCAATAACTATAATACAGAGTAAAAACATCCACATTATTTACCAATTTGTGTGCGCTTATAATAAAAAATACAAATTTTATTGGAGGAATCGAGTCAAAAATTGATTTTCCGGCCCCATCTCCCAATCTTCTAACTATATCAAAAATTATAAATATAAAACTAATTTTGCGGTTAAGTCTTCTGTTACCAAATCTATAACAATTTATATGATCATATTATCCAAATAAAACCTCAACAAAAATGAGAAACACGTAAGCGTTGGATTCACCAATATAACTAGGGATGTTATAAAGGAAACATTCAATAGACTCGGGTATAAAATTGTTTAGGCATCTGTTGTAAAATTGAGAACCATTTTTGTAAAATTGAAAGCCTTATTTGTAAAATTAAAAAGCAATTTTTGTAATATTTAAAACCAATTTTCTGAAATTAAAACAATTTTTGAAATAATTAAATCCATTTTAGTATTGAAAGTCATTTTTGCAAAATTGAAAGCCATTTTTAGAGCAATTTTTGTTAAACTAAAAGCTATTTAAGTAAAATTTAAAACCATTTATGTTAAACTTAATGCAATTTTTGAAAAAATGGAAGCCTTTTTTTGTAAAATTGAAAGCCACTTTTTAAAATTGAGTACAATTTTTGTAAAATTAAAATCCATTTTTGTACAACTGAAAGCCTTTTTGCAAAATTTAAGACCATTTTTGTAAAATTGAAATTTTTTTGCAAAATAGAACGCAATTTTTCTAAAATTTCAAGCCTTTTTTGTTAAATTGAAAACCGGATTTTACAACTGAAAGCCATTCTTGGAAAATTGAAATCGTTTTTGTAAATTTGAAAGCCAATTTTGAAAGATTGATAGCTATTTTTAAAAAATTTAAAACCAGCAAGCACGTTTTGTAAAATCGTAATCAAGTTTTTGAAAAATTGAGCCATTTTGTAAAATTGAAAGCAATGTTTGTAAAATTGCAAGCAATTTTTGTAAAATTGAAAGCCAATTTTATAAAACTTATAGCCATTTATGTAAAATTTAAAATCATATTTGTAAAACTGTGAGCCATATTGGTGAAATTTAAAGCCACTTTTGTAAAATTGAGAACCATTTTTGTAAAATTGTAAGCCATTTTTGTAAAATTTAAAGAATCTTTTGAAAAATTGAAAGCCATTTTTGTGAAATTTAAAAATATTTTGAAAAATTTAAACAATTTTTATACAATTGAAAACAATTTTTGTAAAATTGAGAGTCATTTTAGTAAAACTGATAGCCATTTATGTAAAATTTAAAACCATTTATGTTAGACTGAAAGCAATTTTTGAAAAAATGGAAGACTTTCTTGTGAAATTGAAAGCCACTTTGGTAAAATTAAAAGCCACTTTTATAAAATTTAAATACAATTAAAAACTATGTTTTTAAAATTGAAAAAAATGTTTGTACAACTGAATTTCTTTTTAAAAAATTGCAAACAATTTTTGTAATATTTAAAATAAATTTTTAAAAATTAAAACAATTTTTGAAATAATAAAAACCATTTTAGTACAATTGAAAGTCATTCTTGGAAAACGGAAAGCCATTTTTTCTAAAATTGCAAGAAATTTTTGTGAAATTGAAAGTAAATTTTTGTAAAATTAAAATCCATGTCTGTAAAGCTGACAATCAGTTTAGTACAATTGCAAGATATTTTTGTAAAGCTGAAATAAATTTTTGTATATTTGAAAGGCAATTTTGTAAAATTGAAATCAATTCAAGTACAAGCCATTTTTGTAAATTTGAAAGATATTTTTGTAAATTTAAAGCAATGTTTGTAAAATGTAAAATATTTTTGAAGAATTAAAAACCATTTTTGTACCATTGAACACCATTTTTGAAAAATTGAGAGCCTTTTTTGTAAAACTGAAAGCCACTTTTGTAAAATTTGAAACCATTTTTGTAAAATTCAAAATCCAGTTTTGTACAACTGAAAGCTTTTTTGCAAAATTTACAACTATTTTAGAAAATTTGAAAGTCATTATTGTAAAATTGAACACCAATTGAAAGCCATTTTTGGAAAATTGAAATCCATTTTTGTAAAATTGAAAGACAAATTTGAAAAATTGAAATCCATTTTTATAAAATTTAACACCATTTTGTACAAGCCATTTTTGTAAAATTGGAAACAATTTTTTAAAATTGAAAACCATTTTTGTAAAATTAAAAATAATTTTTGTATAACTGAACGCATTTTTGCAAAATTGAAATATATTTTTCAAAAATTGGAAGCAATTTTTGTAATATTTATCATTTATGTATATCATTTATTTTAACATTTTTTTAAAATTTAAAATCATGTTAGTACAATTGAAATACATTTTTGTAAAACTCCAAGCAGTTTTTGTAAAATTAACGGCAAATTTTTGTAAAATTTCTAAGCCATATTTTTTAAATTGGAAAACGGTTGTGTACAACTGAAAGCCAATTTTGAAAGATTGAAAGCCGTTTTTGTAAACTTGTAAACAGTTTCGTAAAATTGAAGCCCAATTTTGTACAAGCCATTTTTGTAAAATTGGAAATCAGTTTTGTAAAATTGCAAGCAATTTTTGTAAAATTGGAAGCGAATTTTTTAAAATTGCAACAATTTTTGGAAAATTGAAAGCTAGTTTTTTAAAACTGAAAGCCAGTTTTGTAAAACTAAAAGCCATTTTTGTAAAATTAAAAACCATTTTTGTAAAACTGAAATAGAATTGAAAACCCCATTTTATACAATTGAAAGCAATTTTTGTACTGAGGTGCGCGATTGACGGTTGAAGAGGATAGACGTGTTTTGTCGTCCTCTTTGAGAATTATTTTTTATTTTTTATTTAGTGTTTTATGTTAAAAAAGTGTGTGAAGTGTACATTTATAATTTATTTTAATTTAAGTTTTATTTAGATAATTAGTGTTGTGTAATTAGTGTAGTGAAAATTTTGGGATATAAAAATGTAATCCACCGGGATGCATTAATCAGGCAATTTTTAAAATTATAGCAAATAAAATCAATTTTCTTGATTTCTAATTATAAATTATGCATGAATTTTGTATTTGTGTATTGTGCATAAAATTTAAAAACAAAATGTCCATATTTACTTCAAATTAGTATTAAATTGTGTCAATTTGATATACGCAATTTTTTGTACTTGAATACGCAAATTACGCAAACTGGTACACATTTTGTTTGTTTTATGTATAATAGACACAATTTTATTCCTATTGTTTTGTGTACAAGAAGTATATTGTTTTTCTGAAGTTTTGGAAATACAATCATTAAAATTTGGAATATCGCTATATCTCACTCATGGCAGATTATGCGAAGGTATTATTTTTCTTTATGCGTGTGGGTTGTTAATTGCAACTTGTTCATCACCTAAAATTTACGTTGAAAAATTGCTACATGAATATGTTCCCCCTCCCTTTAGTTTATAGGCAAAAACGTAGGAAACGAGCAAATAATGTATTGCAGTGTTATCTTCGTGTGAACAGCCGGAATCAAATTCAATTTTTGTACTGTTATAATCGAATATGTCTATATATACAAATTATTAGTACATGCATAAAATTACATAATTGATTAACTTCGGAAATATTAATTTTTATTAACGTAATTAATTTAATTTAATTTATTTAATTCAACAGAGTTTAGGTTGCAGTTTTTACAAATAAATAATAAATTTTTTGTCTGATACAAGAATAAACTCTTTTAGAATATTTTTTGGTTTAATTTTCTTTATTGTTCCATTGTTCAGATAAAAGCAACTTCAGTGGGGGGAAATATCGTTTAATGCTGAATTGATAAGCAGGAACTACACGTACTATATTTCCAAGCTTGCTTAGTGTTGGAAGCTCGAAGGGCTTGCAATTGATGTTGATAAATTTGTTTACGCAACTTCAATGAAGTCAGCTCCTTCTAAGTTTCTTAAAGACCGGAGAACGACAGAAGAGAACGAATTTTCCTTTTTCCGAATTTTGTAAGAAAATTGTTAAAATAATGAAAACGACATATCTTTAATTGACGATAGTTAAAATATTGTATAGTTACTAAAAATAAAAAGTAAAATTTTGAAAGTTTTGATTCAAAATTTCAATTTATCGCCTTAAATTCGTCGCTCGTTCTCAATGTGTACCGGCCTTTAGTGGTCAAAATATTTTGAATATTTTGTTGGTATATATAAATAAAACAATATGTATTACATATGCTAAATGTAAAAAAAAACCACATGTCCAATGTTTTATTCATGAAACAAATTGTATTTCATAATACAAAACTTCAAAATGCAACCAACCTTAGAAAACCAATCGAATTCCAAAGAAGAAATTGAGTAGCTATTTTATTTTATAAAAATTCAATTCCTATTCCAAACCCAATTCCTTGGCCGTTCAAATAATAAAATACGACTAATATATTGAAAACTATCAAACCTAATATTTTATTGAGCTGTGATAAGAGTAATTAAAATGATCAAAGGGAATTTACTCCTTAAATGGAAATGATAAATCTTAAATATAAATCCAACAGTACTATGAGTAGGGCCTCCGACATCTGTTCGTAACCCTCACTAATCCGCGCCATCATTTGCTTGCTATGCTCGCCCATCATCAATTAATTTATAATAGTTTATTTCGTAAATGCAACAATAAAACAAAATATGTGAGAAGTAGTAATAGTAGTGTACGGCCTTAGAGTTACAAAATTTATTTTAGAATCCTATTTCTATTGTATGTATTACACTTCACCAAAATCTGTTAACAAATAGCCAAGATTTTCCCGGCACAGAGTTGCTTTAAAATTAACTGTGTACTAAGTTAGCACAAACCCGTTTCTTTGATAAATCGTAAGGCAAGGGTTTAAGCTAGAATCTTGACAAAGTGGAATTAAGAAAATTTTTGTGAATACAAACATAAATGTGGCAATGATTATTAGTGGCAATGATGATAGTTTTTAACTTTTCACAAAAGCTTCTTCATAGTCCGCTGTGAGCAACTTTCCTTGGTATCGACTCCAAGTCCCGTTAAGTGGTTTGATTTTGCGAACGAATGAAGGGTTCAGCTATCTTAGCCTGGATGATTTTATGAATTCAATGTGTCGACTTTATCGAGATCATCTCTGACCTCGTGATTCATTCGCATTCTGTACGGGCCTCCCTCTTTGAAGCAACCGATCATTAATCAAAGTAACTGGTCTTATCGGTGCTTTGTAGTTGTCCAATTGTACTTTGCGCCATATAAAAGGAAACTTGAATGTTTTAATTTCAGCAATAAATGTTCGGTAAACTGTTGCTATCATCGATAACAAGTCTACAGAAACAGAGTTTTACTTAGTGATCAATGAACCTACATGTTTAAATAATTTCACCTTCTCATACTGCGTATTTCCTGACATGAAATCTCATTCTCGATGTTACCATACATTCTGTACGTGGCTCTTTCTTTGATGGGACCGAGAATTATTCAAATACTCTATCAAATCCATCGTACTTATTTAAAGTTTCGTTATCAAGTTAAGGATCAAGTAGCACGCTAATTTACCAAATTCTAAAACTTTATCTACAAATAATTAACTAATTACATTTTTATCTACTATCTATTATATAAATTTGAAAAAAAAATAGTGATCCATTGAGTAGTTTTCGAGTTTTCGTGGAAATAGAGATATAGAAAGCATCGTTTTCCATGAAATGTATTTAAAGATTTATTTTCTATTAAAGGTCGAATTATTATGCCATAACTTGGTTATGCAATTTATTTCAGTCAAACGGGAATATATTTTACACATAATAGGCTATATACATACATATGAAATAAAAAAAAAAACAATGAGCGAGTTCATCCTCAACTCCCAAAAGACTTATGTGAAAACTTTTAAGTATAAATATCTATTGATTTGTTCAAGCCATTTCGATGAGGCTGAGAAATAATGTTTGCATTACCGGTAACCCAGTTTACCGGTAAATTGCTCAGAAAGACTATTCCGAAATACCGGTAAATTATTTTTTTTTTTCATCGGCAATTCGGTAAAATTGAAATATTTTAATTTTAGTAGTTATTTAAGACGTCAATGAAGGATAAGCTCCATCGAACAATTGATGATAAAATTAACAAATCTTTTTTAGAAACATATACTCCAAATATTCCTGGAGTGTTAGTGTCTGTAATAAAAAGAGAGATGGACTTCTATCAAGAACAGAGGATTATAGGTAAATATTTAAACATGGCATTTACCAAAATTGACCGTGAATTTTTCGAATCGGACCGTGCTTTTTCAGCGGCTGGTATAAGCTGTACGAAATTCAGATCAAATTTAAATGACGACAGCATGGATACAATGTGTGTTTAAGAGCCTATTTTAATAGCCAAAAGAATATTTAAGCACTTAAGAAAACTGAAAAAGTTGGATTTTATATTTTATTTTTATTAAATGAATGTTTATTGATTAATAATAATTAGAATTGAATTAAAACTATGTAAATACATATATTTTGGAATAAAATATTATTGATTGCGTTATCCACTAGTTTCAGCTGTTTTTCATCTGTTATATTAGAAATAAAATTAGATTTAGATTTAACGGTAAAAACTTGGTTAATCGGGATTTTAAGAAACGTTTACCGAACTACCGGTAATACCTAAATCCGGTAATTTTGCAAACTACACTGAGAACCCATACATAAAGACGGCTGTTGTTTGCTCAGTATTTAAACTAAGTTACATTTTTGGTTCTAAAAGTTAATAAGTTATTCGATTTTGAATTTGTAGGACGAATGTTAGTTGACCAAGAGCAAAGTACAGTTCTGTTAAGTTAATCACCTAAACCTGCCATGTACGCTTTAAAATATATATACCATTACTCATATCTTGTTAATCTGAATTAATTTTGCTCAAGATTCCATAGTAGTAAATTATCACGGTAAACTCGCTGAACTAAGCAAATTCGCATCGCTTTGTTACTGATCAGTTTAAAGTTTAAAATAAATTAAATAGAGCGGTTCTATTTGATCATTGCAATTGGAAAGACAGTAGCGCGAAATCCCCCATAAATGCATATATTTGTATGTATTCTAGTATTCTAGTGTTTATTATTTGTGTGCATATTAATAATTTTTCGATGTTTTTACGCAAAATATCGCGTTTTTTTACCGAAGTGTATAAACGTTGAAAAATTAAAAAAAATGTATTTATTGGATTTTCATATCTGTGAGCAAGATGCTTTTCGAAATATAAAGCTTTCTTAATCGATGGCACCACAATCATAATACACAATACTTTCTCGTTCTGTCGTATAAAGCCGCAAAAATCATTGTTTTTCTGATTAAGATAAATTAAACATGTGTAAAATTAAAAAAAAAATAGAAATTACGGAAACTGTAGAATTTATTGAATTTACAAAATTTCTAGTATTCAAAGAATTTATAAAATTAATAGAAATTATAGCATTTTAAGAATAAGTCATATTTGAGTTTGTAGAATTTATAGAACAGACTGAGTTGAAACAATTTATAGAACTCATAGAATCTACAAAAATTAAAGAAGTTATAAAATTTATAAAATTTATTTAGAATTTGTAGAATTTATAGGATTTATAGGATTGATAGAATTGAAATTTATAACGTTTATAGAAATTATAGGGCTATAAACTTATTAGAATTTAAAAAATTTAAAGGATTTGTAATAGAATTTATAGGGAATTTGTGGCATTTATGTAATTTGTAGAATTTATAAAATTTGTAAAATTTATAGAGTTTATAGAATTTAAAGGAATCGTGGAATTTCAAAATAAGTCAAATTTGTGTTTGTAGAATTGATAGAACTTACAGAATTAAAACCATTTAAAGGAACTCGAACTCTTCCATAGAACGAATATAGAAAATTTAAATAGAGAATTTATAAAATTCATAAAATTTATAAATTTACAGGGTTTATAGATTCAGTATAAATTACAAAATTCACAGAATTAGTAGAATTCTTAAAATTTGTAGAATTTATCTACTTTAAAAAATTTAGAGAATATATCGAATTTACAGGATTTGTAAGATTTATATAATTGACATTTATTTTACTAAATTTTTAGACATAATAGAAGTTATAAAGAATTTGTGTAATTTATAGAATTTAGAAAATTTATTGAATTTTTCGATTTTTTTTTTTAAATTTATAGAATATACCGCATTTACAGAGTTTGTAAGATTTAAAGAATTTACAAGGTTTGCAGAATTTAGAGATCTTTCTGAATTTTAAGACTTTATACCATTTACAGAATTTAAAGGAGTTATAGAATTGATGGATTTTATCGAATTAATGGAACTTATAGAATTGAAAGAAAAATAATTTAAATTTTAAAATTTTTATTGAAATTAAAAAATTAAACAGTTTATAGAATTAACCAAATTAATCAAATTTAAAAAATTTTAAGCATTTATTGCATTTGTAGAACTTATAGAGATATTAGAATTACTCGAATTAATATAATTAATCGAATTTATTGAATTTACATAATTTATAGAAATTTAAGTATTTATTCTATTTATAGTTTATAAAATTTGTAGATTTAATCGAATTCATTAATTTACATTTTTAGAATTCAAGAAAAAATTGTGGAATTTTAAGAACAATTATAGTCCTTTTTCAAAAAGTTTATTAGAGAATTTATCGAAATTATAAAATTTAAAATTTTTGTTTCATGTTTAACAATTTGTAGTGCTGCATATTTTATGGTGTTTAAATGTATATTTGCTTACATATTTTGCCTATTTTTAGAGCATAAATCTCCGGGCTCACAGCATTCCGAATAAACAATTTTAAAATTATTATTTTATTATGTATCAATGTATAATATGTGCAATTTTCACAGCTCGCTATCTCCATTTAATTTTTTTGAGTCACTTACACTATATAAGCATATTTTGTGGTCCTTTTGCATGTACTAGAGGTGGAAAACTATCGACAATTTCAACTATCGATAGTATCGATAGTAACATAAAAAACAATCGATAGAAAACTATCGACAGAAATTAAAAGACTATCGATATACTATCGATACTATCGGATAATAAATTTATAAACTTTATTCTATTACATATAGGTTGACTATAACCAGAAACTATAAAGTCAAGGGAGGTTATTATAATCGGAAAGTTTCCCAGTTTCCCACTTTGTTTTAAAAGCAGCCAATCGTTTTTATGTAAGAAAATCAGCATCTCAACATTTTTTGGCTTTCAGACCGTTTGGGTTGGTTGATCACCAATAATTTGACTAGCATATAAAAGGAATGACAAAAAGAAAAACGTAACTAAAGTTACATCGCATAATAGCAAATCGCTACGAATCGATATCGACCTATCCAATTAAGACCATGAAAACGTCAGTTATCATAGTTTTAAGGGAATACGATTTTTGGATCTACGATGTCGAATTCTTATTATGATAAAATCTTAAAGTATTATCTCTAAAATTGATAAGGTTATGACTGATTTTATATTCTTAAATTAATGCGTTTTTAACTAAAAATTCAGTTAAAAGAATTCAAAGCTCAAGAATTCAATACTCTTCAGTATAAACGATGCAATTAACGTTTCTTAAACGACACAATTAAAGTGATCCGCTTATTCCTAGCAGTGAAAAGAACTAATTAAACCTTTATACTGCTATCCTGAAAAACGGTATTTTTCACTTATCATATTCTTACTTGGATAGGTCGATATATCGATAGTATATAAAAAGTATCGATTGTTTTCGATAGTACGAAACTATCGATATATCGATAGTACTATCAATAGATTTCCACCACTAGCATGTACATATCTAATTTTCTTTTTCAAAAACACTTGTTGTTTCGGCCATATATAGTAGATATTTTCACAACAAAATAAATTAAAGTAGGCGGTTTTTTTTAAATTTTTTTTTGTAATCGGCTCACGATGTTTTATGAAATGCCGGATGATGTTGTATATTGCATGTGTATGCGTAGATTTTGCGTTTATTTTACGTTTTATTTATTTTTGGTTCTTGTCGATAGTCACACACACATGCAATATTTTTTGTTCGGCACTTTTGTTTCCGTAACATGATTTCTATATAATTTTTTACTTAGGCGTACAATACATCGAGCGCGAAATGCGAATTGCGAATAAATTCCACAATACGATATTCGTAAATAGATGCACATAGAGCGCGGCGCAAATTTAATAAACGTCAAGTTGCGTAAGATTTTTTATATTTGACGTTTATTTAATTCGCGCCATGCTCTATGCGCGTCTATTTACGAATATCGCATTGTGGAATTTATTCGCAATTCGCGGTTCGCGCTCAATGTGTTGTACACCTTACTCCTGCCGCTAAAGATGTTTTCACATCAAAAATCGAATTTTCGGATCGAGTTTCATGAGAACCTCCCCTTAAGTAAACACATTCCATTCAATTAGACCATATTCCAGAACTTCACCAAAAAATAATTTTATAATCCCTATTTCGTTGTAAATTACGAATTTTATGTATTCGGTTAAAAATAACTGAATGTAGTAGAATAGTAACTGCCCATATTCCAGAACTTCATTTCAAACATGATTTACAGTAGTACACTATACAGTATGTACTTACAGTAGTACACTATACAGTAGTACAGTACTATTTTAGTACAATTGAAAGTCATTTTTGTAAAATTTAAAGCCATTTTTGTAAAACTGACAACCAGTTTTGTACAATTGCAAACTATTTTTGTACAGCTGAAATCAATCTTTGCAAAATTGAAAGCCAATTTTGTAAAATTGAATGCCATTTTTGTAAAATTAAAAACCATTTTGCCTTTTCGCAAAATTTTTGTACAATTGAAAGCAATTTTTGGAAAATTGAAATGGATTTTTTAAAAATTGCAAGCATATTTTGTAATATGTAAAACCAATTTTTTCAAATTTTAAACCATTTTTTTTAAATTTAAATCCATTAGTACAATTGAAAGTAATTTTTGTAAAAGTAAAAGCCATTTTTGTAAAATTGAAAGCCTATTTTGAAAACCATTTTTGCAATATTGAAAGGCATTCTTGTAAAATTGAAATTTTTATAAAACTAAAAGCAATTTATGTAAAATTTAAAATCATTTTTGTTAAACTGTAAGCCATTTTCTAAAGTTGAAAGCAACTTTTTAGAAATTGAATACCATTTTTGGAAAACAAATTGAAACTATTGTATTTTGGTAGTAATTGAAAGCCAATTTTGTAAAATTGCAAGCCACTGCAAGCACAAATCCACTAACTGACTGTAGAGAAATTAATAAATTACTTGCAATTAGGTATTGTTTAATCTGATCAGAAATAATTCTTTCAAACACTTTTGAAAGTACTGAGAGTTGAGCAATAGCTCTTACATCAGATGCTGGTATAGGCTCCTTAACTTTAGGTAGCCCAAAAACTTTACTAATTTTCCAAACTATAGGATAATATTTATGTTCCACTATACTATTAAACAGATACATTAAATGTGGCTAAGACATTAATAATTTAAAAAATCAGACACTCATTAAATATTTTAAATTAAAAGTACATTGACACACATTTAAGTAAAATTTCAACAAATTTATTTCTAAGATTTAGCTCAGGAAAATTAAGGATCTTTGAATGTAGATTTTTCTGGAACAATATTTCTAAAAAACAATAATTCCTGAGTTAAATCAACGGGATGAAAGTATCCTTCGAGTACAGTATGTAAAATTTTGCAATTAACAGAAATGCCTAATTCTTTGATACTTTTTAATTTTTCTATATCATATAAAAATCCAAATATATTGTTGTGCTTTGCATATGATTCGAATCGCTTCTTAAATGAAACAATAGCAAAATCGACAATTCTCAACGAATAATCGGTTTTAAAATTTTCTTTTACGTCATTTATATAATTATCGCCAGCTTCATAATCAAGTAATGGTCGGATTTTCTTATGTCGTACGATTTTAAATATTTGATCTTTGTTGCATTTAGCCAAAGAGAGAGTGAAATCAGATTCTCTTTATTTTTTCAAAAAATTATAACAATTCGTTTAGAAATTTTATTGCCAAATCTATTTACATGGTCGAGCTTTGCAATATTTTACTTTCGAAACCAACTTTAATTAACAAATCGTAACAAATCGTAATGGTTACAAGGAGTTCCTGAAGCCAACCATATATTGACAAAACTTCATGTTTAATGTTATTGTCAATTACAGTATTTTCAAGCTCAGCTAAAGCATCTAAAATTTTTGGAAATTGAAGATATAAGTATAGCTTTGACACTGTCGTTACGGCATTCCCATTTGGTATCTGAAAGAGGTTTCGGTGCCGTTGAAGTAAAAAATGTTGTATACTAATTAAATCTAATTAAGCTTTATCTAATTAAACTTAGAGGAGCACCCAGCGTCTAAACAGAATATTTCGAAATTAATAGAAACTTTAAATTTTCTAATATGCATACGAATACAAAATACGAGTTGCATGTTAAATAAAAATATTTTTTATGATTTTTTTTTAAGTTTCTTTTATAAATTATTTTGTTTAATTTTTAGTTTGTATTTTAATAATACACTTGATCGCAAAAATTAAAAATTTGTACGCAATGAATACATTTTTTAAAATATTTTTCAGAATTTTTGCGCGAAGCCTTCTTGAAGCACGAGGCTATGTGCAGTTGCGCCATTCGCACATCGACCAAGCCGGCCCTGAATGAGGTGCAATCACAGGAGCTATGATTTTTAAAAATTTTAGTGGTAAATTGTCAGCATCTATTGCATTAAACGTTAGAGAGCCTATTGCCTTAAGAGCATCGTCATTAGACATAATAGTAAAATTAAAACAATTAGAATCATTAAAATAGGTTCCAGTTTCACTATGCTGCACCAAATTCATTATTGGTGTTTTAACAAACTCCTCATTAAGTTCATAAGGAGAAAATTTAGAAACAATCTCAGCTGAATCATTACTTTCAAAACCGTATTTCTCTAAATTCCTCCATAATATTTTAGGACCCAATTTATTACGCAAAAAATTCCTCTCAGCCGATCTCACCATCTTATTAAATTCTTTTCTATAACACTTATAGATTCGTTTATCCTCATCTCAATGAAATCTTTTCCACACATTTTTCGCCATATCAACAAGTTGTTTTTTTATTTTTAATAGCATTACTAAACCGTGGGGTTGGCTTGAATTTTTGCTTTATTATTTTAAATGGAGCATACTAGTCCAACCATATCGAAATATTATCATATAAAAACTCAAATTTTCTATCAATCGTATGAATTTCACTCAAGTCAGTACAATTAACAATAAGTATAACACAATGAAGGCTGGGAACATCCGCATTATCATAGTTATGTACAAATCTAATTTCATCATTGATTTGTTGAACAGGTATATTAAAGTCACTTGATATAAGACCATGGTCAGTGAAGGATGACTGAAAAAGATTAGATGTTTCCAATGGAGTATAGAAACAATCCAATCTAGAAGTCCTTCAGTTCTATCACAAACTCTTGTTGGTTGAGGTTCCGTTTTATGCAAATTAAGTGCCTCAAATATGTCTCTTAAATCGCGGCTTTCAACCATGTCTAAAAATCTATATTAAGGTCGCCCACCAAAATAACCATATCATTGTTTTCAATTAATTTAGATAGCAGCTCACTCAATTCAATAAGAGGAAGGCTTCGAACATGCATAATAAGCAACACAAAGAATTTATAAAAAATGATGATTAAGATGACTTAAGATTCGATTCAGACACTCCGATGGTATGATGAGAAATATCCTTAAATTCCATTCTCAATTTATCAATATTAGCGGAAATACCGCGCGCATTAATATGACATATTTTCAAGCGATTCATCATAACTGGAGAAATGCTAGGAAAACTGCTATTAAAGATCACAATCACATCAAAAAAGACAAGCCAGGATTCCCTGTATGAAATAAAAGAAGCAGTATACTGAAAACTGTAAAATTACTAACTTCATAATTGAAGATTAATTTAAAAACTAAATTTAAATGTTTAAAATACATATTTACTGGCTAAAACAGGATAAGGCTAAAGTAGCGAGGTATTAACTAATCATGCACTAAATATACTTAAATAAGATATAGGGCTATAGTAACAAAATATAAAGCTGATAATGCACTAAATATACTTAACGATATGAACTGCTACATAATAACTTAACTAAGCAATTAAGTAAATAAGAAATTTATAACCAAAAAATTGTCAGCATATGTCACACAATCACAGATTCACAGAGCTCAACTTAGTCAACCATCTTTAACTAGTATATTTTAAATTTGTCCAATTCTTCTATAGATCGCACAATTTTCGTGCTATCATTTGCTGCAGCAATAATAGCTACCATCCCTCTTAGTATAACCACCTTGGATAAAATTCCCACCCTTCTCATCGACTTGACTTTAACCAGAATACCCTTAACTTCTTTAAAAAGATATTCATTAAAGTATATCCTCCCTTTTGGAAAATTGGCATTAATACACGTTATCCATAATGGTTTATCCTTGATGTACTTAAGTATTCCTTTTCAATTTCTTGACGAATCGTACTTTGATAACTGAAGGGTTACCTCCATCATTTTTCTTTTGGAACCTAAAAACATCCTTAGTATCGTCAGCTTTAAAGTTTTGTATACCCACCTCATCAGAAATAGTTGACAAAAATGTTAACTGTATCCGGAATACCGTACAGAATCAATACCCTTTGATTTTTCTGTTCATCACGTTTTTTATAAAGCTCGAATTGCTTCTCAAGGAAAACATCCTTTTCACTAATTTCGACGTTTCAGATATCACATGCGCCTTCACTTCAGCTGCGTTATTACTATAACTGGTAATTCTCGGCCACATCGCATTGAGTTGTTTCGATACTCGAGCCTCAATATTAACGCCAACTGCAAGATTATCTTTTTTAACTTTAGCCTCTTTAGATTTGATCAAGCCAGCCAGTTCATTAAATTGAAAATCGGTTTTGTACAACTGAAACCCATTTTTGTAAAATTGAAATTCAATGGAATTCAATTTAAATTGATCAACGTATGTAAATCTTATGCTATTTGGATAATCCAGTAATTTTTAGTGCTAAGGGTTTTATCATTTTGCTATTAAAATTTGAAATCTGGTTAGTATGTTTGTTGACCTCAAAAAAACCGCGCATGCCAATACAATGGACCGGTTAGAATAGATCAAAGTATACAAAATTCGCATCAATCCACTCCTAATTAATCAAAAAATACAACACATCAAAGACAAACAAAATTTATGATTTTATAATATAAAAAATGATGAAGAAAGATGAACATCCGAAAGTTTTCTCCAACTTAAAAAAATAGTAAATTTTTAATATTACAAAAAGAAAGCTTGACTTTTAATATGTTTCAAATATTTTTGTACTTGTGATGTTTTTACAATAAAGTGTGCACTAGTGCGAGAAAATTGTAAATCAATTGTATTTAAAAATCAAGAACAAAATACCTGTTCACATTTAATCTTAGTATAAAAACTCACTTGTTGTCAGATAAATATAGCACAAGAATTATAAAATTTTAAAGCTTTACCAGAAAGTTGTGCTTTAAAATCTTTGAAATTGCCACTATCATTGGCAAACGTAACTGAATTTAGAACATCCATATCTTTTACCAAAACTTCATGTTTCTGAAAAACATCCATACCTACATCCATATTGTTCCAACTTTAATAATTTTTTTAATAACACTTTACGTTCCTCCAAAATTGAATTTTTTTTAACAATTCCTTATTGATTTTCTGCGCCTCAATTGTCTAATCTTCAGTACGACTAACCACCAATAGATCACGAAAAATAGTTCATGAACCTTCCATTATACATTCAAATGAATCAAAAAGATAATTAATTCAAAGTTTGAAAAACGCTACATTCAATAAATTCAATTTGTTTTGATATATTTTATTCCCAGTTTCTTTTGGCCCAGATTAGAGAAAAAGTATGTTTTGTTGGCTAATTTTGACAAATTTCATTACCATTCATCTTTAAAAAAATTTAAAAATATAGTTTGTGCCAATATGATAGCAAATTCTCTCGAAAAGGTTAACTTTTATTATTCAATTATTTTTAATCATCAGCCTGCACAAGCGAATAAACTTTTATATAAACAATCAAATTGCTAGCAGTGGAATACGGTTTCTAATCCACTGTTACGGTCAACCGATTGGCCGAATTTTTGGGCTTCGTACATTTTTAAATATCTCTCAATATTATTTTGTCGACAACGATGTCGTTTGAACCAATTTTACAGTCACCAAAAAACGAAATTTTATTTTTATTTAACTGATCCGTTTTAAAGTTAAAAAATTTAAACTCAATGAAATGTTTGAAAATTGTTAAATGATTAATAAGAATTTCGTTAAGCAGTCTATTTACTAAAGAACTAATGGTCCTTTTTATAACAGGCACAGTTTTTTTTTTAAATAAAATTTCCAACTTATTTAAATGGACACTCAAAAATAATTGATAACAAGACTAAATAATCTATACAAAGCTGTAGCCTACAGAGACATCATTAGATAGCAATTTCCGCAACAAAATAAATTAAATAATTACATAAATATTTTCTACAACATATTTACACACATAATAAATCATTTATTTCACCTCCATCTCCGTAAATGGGTCTCCCGCACTCAAATATATTACATAATTTTTTTAATTATCTGAAAAGCGCTGAAAGCCCATTTACCGGAATGAGAATCGTTAAAATTTCGCAATGGAAAAATATATTTAAGACATTTCAATTGTTTTACAGTTATAATAAAATAATATTTTTTTTTTAATTAAATTTTATTGCAACAAATTAAATTTCATAAGAAATAAAGCCGATCATTAAATATTTATTTTTTTGTTTTATTATTGTCACATTAAAATTATGTTTAGCAATAATTCAAAGTTGTTACCCAGATATTACACCGTCTATGTATTACTATGTATTTTGGAGAAAAATATGAAACAGTTCATTTACCCGAAAAAGTAATTTCCACTAAGTAAAGAAAAACTGTACATGTGCGAATTATCACCAAACAGCCTTACCATGCTAAGACAATGTATATACATAAACAAAAACTTAATTAAAGAAAAATCCTGCCGTTAAAATATGTATCTGTTATGATATAATGGGTCTGCACAAAATTTAAAGAAGGTTTTTTTACGTTTTTTTTTGTGCTTTTGTGTTAATTTTATTCTCTTGAAAAAACAGGAAAAGCTTTATTATACGCTTTAAATTTACTTTTTGTATTTAAATTCATGAAATTTTTTTTTTTGTTTGTTTAGTCGTTCATTTGAGTTAATTAACATTTCAATTTAATTGAATAAAAATACTGGGAATCAAACAAAATACAAAACAACAAAAAATTGTTTTCAAAATGAGTATGAAAAGCTCACGGAAATTTAAACCAGCATTTAAGAAGAATAATTACAACAAAAACAATAATATAAATAAACAAATAAATAACGGAATACACAATTTTTGTTCCGTTGCCTTGTTATAAGTTTATTTTTTATTATTATACTGATTTTCTAATTAAAATTGATACTTTTGTTTACCAAAATATACGAGAAGAAAATGAAATGAAATACGCTAGGCACAACGGAGCCAAGTTACAGCGAGAAAATAAGAAAACATTAAAATAATAATAATCTTTTGTATATATAGTACATATGTATACGTGTTTGTTTATGTAATAATGTTAAATCGCCCGTGGGAGTTTATCTTTTGCCGTACAAAGTTTTGTATTACGTTTTACGTTTTCGTCGCGATTTTGCGCATCTGAACATTGAAGAAAAAAATTAAAGTTTTCGTTTTTTTTTTTAATTTTTTTTTTTGGTCGGACTCGACAAAAGTTTTAATTAACCGATAATTTGTTTAAAATTTAATTATATGAATTTGAAATATATTTGCGAAACAGTAATTTAACTAATTCTCTACTTTTCTTTTGGTTACAGGTAAACACCCAGCGGTATTATTAATAAAGATACAGCGAGGTAAAGTATGTATATGCTTTAGCTAAAAGAAATTGAACGTACAGATATACGAGCATTTTTATTCAATAATAATGAATTTACAGTCATATAGCATTTTGGGCATTCTTGTTCAAATATCTCAGATGTCTCATATCCGTGTCGCACCAATTTAAAAAAATGTTCTACCAAACCAAAATATTCTTTCAGATTTATCAGATTTAGAGGTAAAAAAATTCTTATACGCAAAAATTGTAGAATTCCAGAAAATTGGCAAGTCTGGTTTTAAAAAAACATGAGAGAATTCTATATAAGGAACTAACTAAAAATTAGATGTGATATAAAGTAAATATAATTATTTAAAACAAAACTTCTCTGTGATGCAGCCTGTTTATGGTGTTTTGTGTTGAATGATGAGATAACAGCATTTAGGCGCGCGTGCACAACATGTCCATTATAAATATATTTCTTTTCTGTATTTCTTCAAAATTCGCTAAAACAATAATACGGTCACTGATTCATAAAAAAAAAATGATTGAAGTTTTATTTCAGTTCAGCCGCTTTAATATTTGAATTCATTTTAGTCTTAAAGCACTACAAACTTCTGTCCGTCACTTGTTCTATTCCTAGAATTTTCACAAATCCACTCACTTGCACCTCTGGAAAATTCTGTGTTAGTTCACTAAAACTATAGTAAGACAAGTCTTTCTTGTTTTATGCAAACTTTTTCAGTTGTGTTTTTTTTTTTTATTAGTCACACTTACTACCAAACCAATACTAAAAACTAAATGGTTGAACAGTGAATCACGTTCTGTTTCATATACTTTTAAACGATGACTCGAATACGAGCATTACACAATTAAATCTGAGTAAACCAATTGAATGATATTTACATTGTAAACAAATATTCTGAATTTTTTGCAAAAAACACCCTTTTAAATATCAAATTGCTGAGCAAAACGGTTTGAGTTGAAAAGCTTCGATAAGTGAAAGCTCTTAACACTAAAAGTTCTTAACATTTATTGCAAATACTACATGAATTAGGCTCATAAAACATTTTAACGGAAAAGAGAATTTATGGAAAGGTCAATCAGGCCAGATTATCAAGCTTAAAGCTCATAGAAAATAAAAAATCTAAATTAATTCCAAAATACAACCTTCCGAGTCAAATGTTTTGGTTTGAAAAGCTCTTAAAACTAAAAGCTCTTAATAATTTACATTGAGCACAAATATTCTAAATCCTACCCAACATTTTGTCATCCCCTCAAAGTAAAATGTTTTTTTAAATTATTCAATAGGTGAAAGCTCCTAAAACTAAAGCACTTGACAATTTTTTAAAATACAAAATGTATACTCATAAAAAATTTTATTAAAAAGCCCAAAAATGTTAAGTTCAAACCCAAAAAAGTATGAATTAATTTTCAAGCTTAAAGCTTAATAAAAACAAATATTCTAAATGTATTTCAAAATCCCACTTTCCTTTAAAACTATCAAATTTCAGGAAAAAAATTTAATGATTTGCGTTAAAAAGCTTCAATACGTGAAATCTCCTAATAGTAAAAGTTCGACATTTGTTCACAAATACAAAATAAAACATTATAACAAAAACCTGAAATTATTTAAAGGCCCAGAAATTCTAAGTTTAAACCCAAATACATAGTATTATCATAGTATAAACATATCAAGCTTAAAGCTCTTTGTTAGTAAATATTCTAAATTTATCCCAAAATTCCGTAGCCTTCGTTAATACCAAATGTTGGAGTAAAATGGTTTGGTTTGACTAAAAGCTCTTGATAATTTACACTGAGGACAAATTTACTAAATTATTCCTAAATGCCGTTACCATTTTGTAAAATCGAATTTCTGTTGAAAAGCTTTTCTAATTGAAAGCTTTTAAAACTAATAGTGCTTGACATTTTTTAAAAAACATAATTTTTGCTCATAAAACATTTTAACAAAAACCTGAAATTATGAAAATGCTCACAAATGATAAGTTCAAGCCCATAAGGTACATATAAATTAATTATCAAGTTTAAAGCTCGTTGAATCCAAATTTTCTAAATTATCTTAAAATACCACGTTCCTTTATACTATCAAATTTTAAAGTTAAATAGTTTGGTTTGAAAATTTCTTAAAACTAAAAGCTTTTGATCATTGATGGTTAACTTTAAGATCAAATATTCTAAATTTTAGCCAAAATTTCGCTATCCTTTGTAAAACCATATTTCTAAGTAAAATGGTTTTGTTAGAAAAGCTATGTTAGTTAAAAGCTTTTAAAATTTAAAGTTCTTGGTTTTTTGCAAATACATAAAACATTTTAGCAAAAACCTAAAAGTATTTAAAACGATCAAGATTAAAAGTTAAGTTAAAACCCAAACAATCAAAAATATTCAAGACAATTTGATAATTCGACGAATCCGAATTTATCGACATATATCGTAGTTGCAAGATATATCGTGTCATCTACTCTTACAATCAGATAATTTTAATTAATGAGAGACTAGGCAATAGGAAGAAATACGTTTTTAACTTAAAGCTTTACATGTTCATAGGTTTAAAAAGCATTTTTAGGGATCCCAAGAAATTTTGGGGCGGGCCCGAAATTTGTAGTTACGCCACTGATCAATCACATTATATCGAAACAAGTTGCATAATACTGCAGAAAACGGAAAATTTTATAAATTACGAAATTAATCACGAAAAAAAGCTGTCTGGGCATCCCATTTGAATAAAACGCCTATTAGGTAAAATAATCGATTTAAATGCTTACGGGTAGTTTGCGGGGGAAGAAAGTACCCTTAAGTTTAGTTCCGAAAACGACTTAAAATCACAATTAAAAAAATAAATCGGTTTTTAATTTCCTTAAAATCTATTGTGTTTTGAAATAAATTTTGAATTGAATTATTTGTATTTCTAAAAGAGATAACAGAACAGTGTTCAGTTACCTATTTAGTTAATAAACATATTGTCAAAATAAGTGAAACCACAAATTATTTTTCAGAGAAAACTAAAAATCGTAAAAATAATTAATTATTTTTATGATTTTTAGTTTTCACTGACTACAAAAATAAATTGGTAAACTTATTTTTTCCTTAGTTTTTGCTTAAGAGATAGATAGTCAAATATGTTTACCTTTTTCCCCTGAATAGAAGGAGTTAGAGATGGTACTATTTTAATTTTTTTTTCTGAACCACCGTTCAACTACTTCTATTTTCAGATAATTCCTTTTTTTTATTTACAGAAATTCATGACCATGCTCACCGATTTATACCGAAGTATTTGACCTCCTGTGTCTAATGCAACAACAGCAAAAAATTAGGTTCGACCATTTTATGTTACTTAGGTCCCATATACTTTTATGTTCCCCAATTCAAGTGAATTGAAGAAAAGAAGAAAAGTTAGGCTGCTGTTATTAGATTTAATCTGAATGCCAAGTTTCCGACATCAAGAATTTAAATTAAAAGCGATTTGACTTATTTGGTGTGCAGCCAGGCTAATTCATAAATGTTAAGATAGGCTTTAATATTTTTTATAAAGCAAATTTATTTATTGAAATATATTTCGTTATATCTAGTGATAATACTTTTATTTATTTTTGAAATATTATATTCGAAATTACTTCGCTGTGTTTGAGAATATATAAGTTTAGGACACGAATCTAACCAATTTGTTTATAAACTGGTCTTTATAGGAAGCATTTGCTTATAGTTTTTCTCGGTTGTACAACAATTATAGAAACTTCTAGCATATTGAATATTTATTTTCAATATTTCAACCAGTACACAAATTTTGCGGTGGACATTTTAGGCAGATTGCCAGTTAGCCATCAAGGAAACATCAGTTCTTATTTTCATCTTTTTAAACACTTAAAAATGGTCATCACAGACGTAGTACCAAAATGTTAAATAAATAATATACAATAATAACAGTATAAATTATGATCATTTCAAAATGTTGTTTGAGTAACCATGTTGCATAATAATTTATAATATCAAAAAACATAACATAAAAATAATAATTGTAAGCATACGGCACCATAAAATATAAACCAAAAACATAAAAATTTATCATCGCCGAAAGAATGTTGCGCTCACCACCATTCAGTTAAAATATACAATTTTGTTTTTATAGTTTGCACATAAAAAATAAAAATAAAAATTAAACAAATAAATAAACGCAGAATAAGGAAATCTTAATTAGTTTTCCGTATCATTCTTAACTGTAAAGAATGTGACAACTGATATAACAAAGCAATAAAAATCACATTGTTAAATATAAATCAAAATGATGGTAAGAAATATTTTTTATTAATGAAAATGGATTTCTTATATATAACATCCCCCCCTCCCTTCCCCCTTCTTCCCGCCCCCAGTTCCAATATAATTTTCTTATACAGCTGATTTTCCATTGTTTTTTTTTTTATTATACTTTATAAAGACCAAGAATTTTAATGTGGGCTCGTATCTTGTTAATTTAATTCGACAGAGCCAAAATATATAGAAATTCTTATATTTTTATTTATTTTAGCGAGTTAAAGCGCTTTTTGTAAGAGCATTCGCACCCAAAACAGGAATGGCACAATAGTATTCGCTATTCTTTTATTTTTATCTATATCCATCAATTAAATTAATTTATTTACTTCGTTCGTTATGTGTTATGTCTGTGCTAAAACTTATTAGTGAATAAACAATTTATACAAATTTAAATAGAAATAGACTATTTGTATAAATAGCACGAATTAAATAAATTCTGTTTTAAAATTGACGCAAAATTTATTTATTTTTTAAACTGAAGTCTTGTCTCTATAACTATTCCGTGCTTTGTATAAAATAAAATGCCAACAATTGACATAGTTCTTAATTATATTTTAGTTTGAAAAATAATAAAGTTACATTTATAAAATTAGTTTATATTTAAATGTATTGTAAATAATTTAATTTAATATTAGAAAATAAATTGAGTTATAAATCACACGCTTTTAATAAATTATTTAAAATCTTAGCAAAGATGCGATTCGTACCTAAATAAAACATCATATTGAAATAGTTAGTTAATGATTGTAAAATCAAATTTGGAACTGTTGTGTACCAGGGCATAATTTGGTGAATACATGGACCGGGTAAAATAGTTTTAAAAGCGCGACAACCAGTGACCTTATGTACCGTAATGGGTAAAATGGCGTATTCAATATTAAACGTATGTGTTGCAATATTTGCATTATTTGGTCATGAAATATAATATAAACAAATTCACAGAAACCCCGAAATAGTAAAAGTTTGGAGTTGGTGTGGTTCTCGACCATTTAATTAATAATAAAAGCTTTATGTATTTTTTGCTTAAAAAGAGTGTACAAAATAAACTCCATAATGGACAAACAGGTAAACCCCTTGAGTAATTTCGAATATGATATTTCAAAAATAAATAAAAGTATTATCACTAGATATAAGGACATATATTTCAATAAATAAATTTGCTTTATTAAAAATATTAAAGCCTATCATAAGATTTATGAATTAGCCTGGCTGCACACCAAATAAGTCAAATCGCTTCTAATTTAAATTTTTAATGTCAGAAATTTGGCATTCAGATTAAATCTAATTACAGCAGCCTAACTTTTCTTCTTTTTTTATCAATTCACTTGAATTGTCGAACACAAAAGTATATGGGACCTAAGTAACATAAAATGGTCGAAACTAATTTTTTGCTGTTGTTGCATTAGATACAGGAGGTGAAATACTTCAAAAAACGGTGAGCATGGTCATAGATTTTCGTAAATAACGATAAATGTAATTGTCTGAAAATATACAGCTTATTATAGAAGTAGTTCAACGGTGGTCCAGAAACAAATAAAAATAGTACCATCAATAATTCCTTCTTTTCAGGGGAAAAAGTTAAAAATAGTTGACCACATGTATCTTAAGCCACAACCGAGAAAAAACTAACTAAACCAATTTATTTTGTTAGTCAGTAAAAACTAAAAATCATAAATGTAATTAGTTACTTTTAATAATGTCATAAAAGTAATTAATTATTTTTACGATTTTTAGTTTTCTCTGAAAAATAATTTGTGGTTTCACGTATTTTGACAATATATTTATTAACTAAATGGTTAACTGAACACTGTTCTGTTATCTCTGTTAGAAATACAAATAATTCAATTCAAAATTTATTTCAAAACACAATTGATTTTGAGGAAATTATAAACCGATTTATTTTTATGAATTGTGATTTAGAGTTTTTTAGGGAATTCAACTTAAGACTACTGTCTTCCCCCGTAAATTACCCGTAAGCATTTTGACCGATTATTTTACTTAATAGGCCAAATGGGAGTGAACTTTATACGTGAATAATTTCGTAATTTATGAAATTTTCCGTTTTCTGCAGTATTATGCAACTTGATTCGCTATAATGTGATTGATCAGTGGCGTAACTACAAGTTTCGGGCCCGCCCCAAAATTTCTTGGCATCCCTAAAAATGCTTCTTGTACCTATGAACATGTAAAGCTTTAAGTTAAAAACGTATTTATAACGTAGAAGACACGATATCTCTTGCAACTCAATGCTCTGTCGATTTTTAAATATATCGATAAATTCGGATTCGTCGAATTATCAAATTGTCTTGAATATTTTTGATTGTTTGGGTTTTAACTTAACTTTTAATCTTGATCGTTTTAAATACTTTTAGGTTTTTGGTAAAATGTTTCATGTATTTGCAAAAAACCAAGAACTTTAAATTTTAAAAGCTTTTAACTAACACAGCTTTTCTAACAAAACCATTTTACTTAGAAATAAGATTTTACAAAGGGTAGCGAAATTTTGGCTAAAATTTAGAATATTTGATCTCAAAGTTAATCATCAATGATCAAAAGCTTTTAGTTCTAAGAAATTTTCAAATCAAACCATTTAACTTTAAAATTTGATAGCATAAAGGAAGGTGGTATTTTAAGATAAATTTAGAATATTTGTGTTCAATAATAATTTATAACTTTTGGTTTGAACTTAATGTTTATTTCAAGTTTTCGTTAAAATGATTTATGAGCAAAAATTACGGTTTGCAAAAAAATGTCAAGCACTATTTATTCGGACATCTCAAGATTAGTTATTTCTTATTTGATTGCATATTTTAAATTGAATTTAAATTGTTCGACTCCCCTGACATTGTATATAACTACTGTATTGAATTTATACAATGTTCACCGTTCGTATATTTATATTTAACATTTCTCCTAATTACATTTGTATTTAGCATTAGTGACGAATTATGTATTTTCATATTATGTATTTGTATTTGATTATTATATACACTAAATAGCTCTCTTTATATACAATGAAATTTAAATAAATTCTTTATTATATTTTGCGGGATAGGGCATAAGCTTTATAACGTTGAACGAAGCAAGTCTTTCATTTTAAATAAAATAATAATTATATCTGGTTAAATTAATAATAAAAATTAAATAATAAACATTTTATTCATTTATCGATAAAACGATAAATTCACTAAAAGTTTGAAGAGCTTTCTATTAGAAGAGCTTTTCATAACAAACCATTTCACGCAGAAATTCGATTTTACAAATGTAACGAAATTTAGGGATAATTTAGTATATTTATTTGTTCTCAATATCAATTAGCAGCAGCTTTGACTACCAAACTATTTTATTCTGAAATTTGGCATTGAAAAGAGCTACGAAATTTTGGGATAAATTCAGAATATTTATTAACAAAGAGCTTTAGACTTGATAGGTATAAATTAATACTACGTATTTGGGTTTAAACTTACTATTTCTGAGCTTTTAAATAATTTCAGTTTTTTGTTACAATGTTTTATTTTATATTTGTAAAAAATGTCGAACTTTCAGTTTTAGGAGATTTCACATATCGAAGCTTTTTAACGCAAATCATTTAATTTTTATTCTGAAATTTGATAGTTTAAAAAATAAGTGGGATTTTGAAATACATTTAGAATATTTGTTTTTATTAAGCTTTAAGCTTGAAAATTAATTCATACTTTTTGGGTTTGAACTTAACATTTTTGGGCTTTTTAATGAAACTTTAATGAGTATAAATTTTGTATTTGAAAAAATTGTCCAGTACTTTAGTTTTATGCGCTTTCACTTATTGAATAGTTTAAAAAAACATTTTACTTTGAGATTTCATATAACAGGGGACGACACAATTTTGGGTAGGATTTAGAATGTTTGTGCTCAATGTAAATTATTAAGAGCTTTTCAAACCAAAACATTTCACTTGGAAGGTTGTATTTTGGAATTAATTTAGAGTTTTGGATTTTTATGAGCTTTAAGCTTGATAATTTGTCAAGCTTAAATGTTTTATGAGCATAATTCATGTTTTTGCAATAAATGTCAAGAACTTTTAGTTTTAAGAGCTTTCACTTATCGAAGCTTTTCAACTCAAATCGTTTTACTCAGCAATTTGTTATTTATAAGGGTATTTTTTGGAAAAAATTTAGAATATTTGTCTACAATGTAAATATCATTCAATCATACATGGGGGGACATATTCGGGTCGAATGGCCTAAAAAAAGAACGAAACATTTTGAAATTCTGTGCTATGATGAGGTCTAAATATATTGGTAAAGCATCACAAATTATAATATAATTTGATAAATATTAAGAATTCTAAGTAATCTAAAAAATGTCGAATTTTCAAAATATCTTGAATATTCTTGAAAGTTCTCAAATATCAAATTATCCGTAAGTACATGTAAAACCAAAGGAAATGCTAAATAAACTGAACATTCTTGAATAAATTCGAATAACCTATAGGAAATCAGAAGAATTTCGAAATTTTGGCATGAGCTCAAAAAATATTTTAAATATAACCAATTAGAATTATAAGTGTAATTCTACTAGTTTTCACAAATCAAAGGTAAGCGCAGAACATTCCCTTACAAATTTCGAATAAATTCGAAAATGGAATGTCTCTTAACTTAAAAAATCTACAATAAACCGCGGAACAATTTCGATTAACCCAGTAAAATTCGAAAACAATTTCAATAATACCGAAAAATTTGGATATTAATGAATAGTATCGGAAAATTTCTAAACATCTATAGATGGCCATTCTATAGAAAACCAAAGAAAATTTTTAAAAATTCTGAAAATTCATGTGAATATTTAAATATTTCTTAAGTAACTTGTTACTAATTTACTAAGCAAGTTAAGGCTCATCTCAGCAAAACGATATGCGATAATAATAGAATCCTCGGATCTTATCGGGTAATTTTTTTTGTTTGATATTTAACATCGAATTCTTCGAATAGGCTGTAAAATTCTCGAATAACTTGACAATTTTATAACACTGAATCACCAATTAAGTTTTAAACATCACGCGTCTCATTTCCATGTTGAACTCCAAAAATCTCGAGAAATTTTAAAAACCTGAGGCAAGGGAATATCAAATCGGGAAGCGAGAATTTCCAAAATCAAGGAAACCCCACCAACACAACAAAAAAAAAAAAACACCATCACTATCTAGTTGCAAACTTAAGTTGGCATTTGCATTTACCTTATATTTAAAATTATTTTTCTAAATAAAACGATAAATTTAATTATTATATATATACCGTTTACGAATAATCAAAAGATCCGCTAAATGAGAAACTATAAGTCGAACAAACGCTAATTGATTATATAGATTGGCTGGTTTGGGTCAAGTAAGGGAAAGAAGAATTTATTTTTAGTCACGGTATTGAATTTTTCTAGTTTCTTCTTGAGTTTTCTGAACATCACAGTGATACATCGCAAGCTGCTAACACAAGCAGATTAAGGGAGCATATACCCTTTTTCAAATCAAATTTAACCTTTTATAATCAAAACTTGTTTGTAAAATATTGAAATGATTTGGCTAATTCTTAATTTGGTTTATCAAAGTCTAAATTTTAAATGCAAAACGGGTAAGCTTAGAGTTTCGCGAAACGAATAATACCAAAGCAACCTTGATTATACAAGCCATAATCAAAAAAACGAAGCTTTTATAAGGGAATTAGAAACGAGGAAAAAATCAAAATTTCCATAGTAAAACACATAAAACATATGGGAAATCACTTTTTTTCCTAAGACAAATTTGTAAATGAAAACGTTGCAAATTCTTAATTATGATTTCTGAAATATTTTCATAAATGTTTGAATTTCAACATATATAAATCTCGTTTAAGTAAATCGTTTCCATTTTCTTGTATTAATTGATTTATTTAAACCAAAATATAAAAAAAAAGTTCATAACAACAACATTCTGGTCAAATTAAAAAGAAAAGCTTACTACAAATCGAGTGAATTAAGTTAATATATGTACATAGATGGCAGTGGGCAGTAAACATTTTGAAAAATCGTACCAAAGATTTCCACCTAGGGAAATTTGAGTTTAAAAGTTGTAGGAAAAGCAAAACAAATTCACAAAATATTTAAAAACGTGTCATAATTGTTTGTTTAAATAATTTTATTCGTATTTCTCTGCCAACAATAATAGACATCTAACGTACACTAGGAAAACTAAAGATAAATTTAGCAAGTATTATTTTAATTCGTCAGAGCCAACTTTGATGTATTTTTCAAAATGAAAATTCGAAAAATATATTTTAGAAATAATTTAATTTTAATATTTCTGCAATTAATATTTACTTAATACCAATCTACCCTTCTTATATATTGCTGTTAAAGATATGTAAAACACTTTTGTTTAAACATTTTGTAACATTTTCGCTTTTTTCATTGAAAAACTTGAAGCTAAAAAACACCATTTTTACTATGGATTCCTATGGAAATCAGTGAAAAGTTATACCACTAAAAAAGCTTCTACAAAATACGTCATGATGATTATGGCTCTGTTGAGGACTTATCACTACAATCAGCTCAGCACCTGCAACTACAAGAAAACCAATTTAAACTTAGCAATTAGAAATACATAATAGTAAATAAAACTTATCTTTATACTTATTTAATATGTCATCATAACCTATAATTATACAAATCAAAATTAGAATAATTTTACATATCATATAAAATCAACACTTACATAGCTTAATTCACATTAATTAATGCCCGTCGTTTTCTGAAATAGTTAAATGTTATTAGTTCTAACTAAATTATTTAATTTTGAAATTAACAACTAAATATTTATGTATTTACCTATTTGTTGAAATCGAGCGCAAGCAATTTGACGTTTTGAGATTGTTTACATCACAAATACCAACCTCAGAAAATCAAAATGGGTGCATGCGGTTCGATGATTTACTAGTATGACGACATCTATAGAACAAAGAGTGTACCATGAAACACGTTACAACCTAAAGAAAATTAAGATAATTATAAAACAAAAAAATTGTGAATATATTTTTAGTCGTCGTTCAACCAGCTGTCATAAAAGTTAAAATAAATAAAAATTGTAAAACCACAAATAAAATCAGTGTTATTGAATTTATTATAAAATCAAACCAATCAATATTTATTTAAAACCAAAAACCTAAAAACAATACCATCACCATACCAGACTACAAAATCAGTCAACACCTTCTGTACCGCACCTATTCCGGTACAGGCTCTTTACTCTAGAAGGCTTTGATAATACAAATAATTCAACCCAGCAAACGTTGGTTGTCGTTTGATGTGGAAAGCTTTGATTTCAAACAAGCCTAACTAATTTTCTGTTAAATCTAAATATCGGTCAGAATCTAAAGGCATTTTTATTTATATGGAAACAGAACCAAGAAGGAAGGATTTTGAGCATCCCTTAAGAAAATATTTAATAGCAACGGGAATGATTTTTCTTTTACCGTTCTGAAAATTTGAAAATGTGGTCTAATTTAAGCTTACTCTAAGCCATCTTGGCTTCAATTTGAACAATAAATAAAATCTAGGGGGCCCCAAAATCAATTATCACAAAATTTAAGTAAATTGTGTTACAAAAACTTTTAAAATTTGGGACATATTTATGCGGACATTTTTGGGTGACAAAATCCGTATTCAGTTTATTCACAAGACGGAAAATATTTCTATATTACCAATTTATCACAAAATTAATGTTATTTTTTGTGACAAATTATATTTGCGAATTTTTCTACATTTTGTGCGAATAATTTTTGACAAATTACATTTTGATTAGAAAAACTAGCAAAATATTTCACCAAAACCCGACAAATTTGTTCCATTTTCATCCACCATATTTTAGCTATTTTGTCACAAATTGTTCCTCCTTTTTTTCATTAATCACCATTTTATGTATCGTTTTTCCATTTTTTTGAAATGCTTCTTGGTTACTCGGAGTCACCATTTTATGTGAACTTTTTGTCGTTTTTTTTGTGACGTGTAATTACTCGTGATATTATTGTTATTTCCTACCAATATTACGTTCGAAAACATTCAGTTTATAAAGAATTGCCTAAAACTTTGGATCCTTATTATTTTCCATGGCAAAATATTGCTTTTAACATAATGGAAATGAAGCTGTATTTGCTATTTGTTCACGCAAACATTATTGAACATTTTTTTACGTCACATTTCTGAACGCAGGCATAAAATTGTCGTAAATTAAGCTGAAGAAACTTCTTACTAAACTTGTTACAAACTCATCTGGTTAGCCATAGAGTATTTCCAAATAACAAAATTTCCATTTGAGCAAATAAAAATTCGTTGCAAACCTTTGTTTTATTAAAAATGTCTTTGAAACTACAGTTCGTTATAAAGGGATTTTACTGAATTAGCCTATAAATTTGAGCCAAATTCGACATGTTGCTAATTTTTGACACTCTCTGTTTTATCAGACCTAGGCGTTATTTACTGTAAAGACAAGACTGTGGAGGCTATTTTCATAAAATGACTAAAAAATAACGTAAAGTGTTATATACATAGGTATAATGCGAAAAAAGTTGAACCAAGTATTATCCATCAGTGACAACGTATTTATCATATGATAGTTTTCTCATTTTACTAGAAATGCGTTAAAAAACACACTTTTGATACTTCTTTTGTTATCGGTGAATTGCGGTTTACATAATACAACGATAAGTCTGGAAATATCAGTATGACAAATCTTTGTTAGAATAGTCTCTGTGGGCCTAAATAAGCAATACGAATTAGGTCTTCTTTAGTAATTGCCTGCTTTTCGTTTGGTAAGTGTAACGTTTTTCTACACAAACCGACCATTTCCAGCGAGTCCGTAGCCCTTAAAAAAAATCTTAAATTTGAATCTAGGATATACAGTGGGAACAAAAATATTTATTTCAGTCCTTCACCATCATTTAGGATTGCCTGGTTTTCTGAACATAGGGATCGATAAATAGCAATTTTTTGCTTTCCAAAACTTAGTGAAACTTTTAACAAAAGCTAATTAAATTTCCATCGTAATAATTTTGACCAGCATGAAACGTAAAATTTTAAACTTCGTAACCTTTTTTTTAGTATAATTTTATATTTTGCCTAAAATTCTAATAATAATTAATGGTAAAAGGTTATTAGAAAAAATATTCAAGGTCAAATTATTGCGGAGTAAAATTTTTGTGTCCCATTTTATTGCTATCACAATCCTATGATTTAGCACAACGGGTGTCGGCTCCAGACCATTAAGCATCCTTTTCAAAATTTGTTAAACCGCTCTTTTACTTTTTGTATCCGCAGCTGTGCGAAACAATTAGGATCTGAATTTTTATTAAGAATATTTTTGAAAGATTCTAAATCTGGACCGTTTTTGTAAATATTTCAATTTCCATTTGAACATAGGAAAATTGTTGATTAGGCAGGTACCCCCGCACCCAAATAGATTATTAACAAAACCATCAAGAGGAAGAAAAGTTCTTCAAGTTAATTTAAAATGGCCAGTTCTAATACTAAAATTCTGCAGAAATTAAAAAAAACCATTAATCTATAGGAGGTTGATTTTTGATTGAATATGTATTTCCATTATTTTTTTTATATGTTTAAAACCAAATCTCTAAAAATGATTCCCTGAGGAGGTCAAAAATCAATGCAAAATGAACTTTAAATGCACCTATTGGAGGAAGAAAATAAAAAGAGCCTTAGTTTGTTCTCCAAAGTTTGTCGAAAAGTTTGTTCAATACATAAATTCAAAGAAAGGTTATCGATGATGTAAATCAAGCTAGAAATCTTAATAACCCCAAAAATTTGGAATATGCTTGAAAATATAGAAAATAATCCAAACAGTTTTGCGAGAATATTATTTTGCCATATGAAATTAAATGTAACATTGTTGGGTCAGATGTACAAGTTATGGTGTGGGAAGAACCAAACACTAATTTATAAAACAAATTAGCGATCAATTATTATAAACTTGCGGAGAGCGTGGAATACAAACAATTTGGAAATTTATTCTCAATTAAATCTATAATAAATCAGAGTGGATGTTTAAATACATTAAAGGACAGTTTGATTGCTATATGTAGAAGAGAATGTTTGACACGGAAACGGCTGTAGATTCTTTCAGGAAAATGTCAAAAACGTTAATGAGTCGTTGCTGTACAATGTTAAATCAACCTCTCCATATTCTCCTCAATCATTAGATTTTGACCTCATTGAGAGAACTCGCATAAGCAGTAAAGAGCAATTTGAATGAGTCATCGTGTAGGAATGTCAGATAAGAAGAACAAAACTAACGTAAAAATTGGCTTTCTCGATAAAATGCGAGTTACAGAGGGTTATTACGGCCTTGGTGTTAGAAAAGAAATTGTTTTACATTAAATTGTCATTTTTTGATTAGAGTTCTTAATTTATTCTAAATTTATTATTTTAATTAATGACGAGCTATTTTATATTATTTCTCATTAATTTAAATTTAAAATATGCAATAATTAGTTCATAAATGGAAAATCTGTTCCTAGGATATAACCTGTATTTCTCGTAAGTCATGTGGCAATGGTTTAAAGATTGTTAACTCGTTAGGTTGGTTTTTCCGGATTTATTTTCCTTTGCCACAGAAAACAGCAAGTTACAATAATTTTAACAAAATTTGAAACAAATTGGACCACACAAGGACCACACAATAAATTATTGAGAATATAACGTTGAGTATTAGTTAGTTTCAAAATGTTAAGTTTGCCTGTTATAAAATATGCCATAATGAACGGATCTCGCAATTATGTATACGCATTACGAGTACTTAATTGTCTTACAGAACCAAAATAAAATTCTTGAAACTCATATACATTTTACATAACGGCCATCTTGATTTCCGGCTTTGGATGGTTCAACCGTTCAATTTAATTAGAGTTGAATTGCATAAAGTGGTCCTTATTATAGGGTATTTGAGTTTCTCGAATTCTATATTGGGTTTTATTGCATTATTGACTTACAACTATATTCAAATTTTTGTTGGTGGAAATAGAAATTATACTAGAATTCCAAGATTGATTTTAAGGTTTTGAAGTACCTATCAAGTTGAAGGAAAATGGGTTCTTATCCTTCTACGCGTATGCTTAAATAAACATTTTTTAGATTTATCTTCGGTAAGATTGAATAATCAATTTTACCTATTGATTTTGCTTCAATGGAATTTCATTAAACGCAATATGGCTAATAATTTTAGCCATTTTGCCTTTGAGATTATTTTGATTAATTCTAACTTTACCTATATGAAAAAAATGTTGCGGCATTTTAGGTGTGTTCCAACTGGATTTTGTGTTAAAAATAAAAAATAAATGTGTTAAGCATTAATTCCCTGATGGACAAAAGAGCTCCCCGCGTTGAATTTAAATTATGAAGCAAATCGCAATTTGATAAAAGCAGAAAGAGGGGAAATATTGTTTAACTGGTAGTTAGCTCTTTTATGTGCAACTGGGTATAAATGTGTTTAGTATTACAACAACGATCTTATATATTTCAGTGCCCTTTGATTGAGATCAGATATGAAAGTTAAGCAATGTTAAATTAAAAGCGGAATCTTATCTGATTAATAGTATTTTATAATTGCTAAGTATATATAGAAATTTCAAACACTTTTCACTTTTCCAGATTGTGTTCATCATTGTAAACCTAACTCTGATTGCCTTTCATTGTCTTACTATGTAAATTTATTTATTGTAAACAAAAATCAAACTAGCAAACTGGATAATACAAAAGGGCAAAATCGAATGTGGATTAATATACGAAGACGGTAAGGGATTGGTGATATCCTAAATAAAACCCTGCCTTATATCCTAAATAAAGCTACTACGTTATACGAGATAGTTCTCAATTTTTTGATTTTATTTATTTGGAGGGTTCGTTCACAATTTTTAACTTTGGAATCCGTCTGTATTAAATATTATTTTCATATTGGTAAGAAATTACTATAAATATAGAAAAGGATATCTCCGGGCGAAGGTAACTTCCTTATACGGTATTTGCTTATACATATACTTGTTTCCATTTAAACGGCAATCGAAACATGAATAATTTTCATTATCCTTGTTTCATTTTCTTTTTGGCTTCATAATTAGACCAAATTGATAAAACTGCATATTTATATATTGTTCTTCAATGAATATCTTAATTTCCTTTTAATTACCTTTCTGAGCCCCATGGCAAGATGCTACAATGAATTAAATAAGCAAAAATTTAATTTATTCACGAACACGTTTTTTTTTTTTTTTGCTACATAGTCTTTCTGGTATGGTTTTAGGTATCCTGTCATAAAAATTAATTAAATCTAGCTAGATAGCGAAGACTTAATACAAACGTCATTGCGGACAAAGTAAAATAATTTTTTTTTTTTTTTTACCAACACGACTAAGAAAAACTACTTTGAACTTTTAATCCGCAAGACAATAAATTTTGCAGTGAGATAATTGTCCTACAGGCACATTATTCATATCTATATATAAGAATAATCTTGTTAGGATAGGTGTGTTCTGGGACAAAAAAAAATAAATTTTTTTTGTGTCATTAAATTAAAATACAATTTTCTTTCTACTTTTTGGTTTTTTCCTTTATAATTAAAATCAGTAAATCATTTTGATGAAGGAAATACGAATTAAGAAGCATACAAAAAAAAAAAATTAAAATTCTTTTTAATTAAAATTGATAAATCTTTCTTTCTTAAAAAAATTAATAAGTTTTTGTTTTTCGGTTGTCTTAGAGATAAAATGTTTGTAGGTTATACAATATAACACAATATATAACTTGAATCTTTTTTTTTTTTATAATCAAAAAAGGATTTTTCATCTAAGGCTTTACATTTTGTTATAATAATTTAAATTTTTTTTAATTTTTATATAAAATGTGTGTATACACGAGTACAATCGATGTGTTTTGATGTGCGGCATGTGTAATGTGTTATCTTAGTTAATTAGAAATTTTAATTAAGAATATCTATTGACAGGTGAAAAGGGAATTCAAATGAATTACGACAAGATCTCAAAAAGAATATTAGAATTTATAAAAGTAAGAGATTTTGTTATATCTTACGTTTAATGAGGATGTGAGGTATTTGAGTATGATTTGGGAATTTTATTTTTTATAGAGCCGTTTTTAAAATGTGTGTGTTAATATTTTACAGAAAGAACATTGCTATGTATATACCTATATACATATATCATACTGGCAGATATGACGAAGGTTCTTTTAGATTTAATACGTAATCGATTTCATTAATGTTGGCATATGCAAGAGGGTGTCTTACGGTTTGAGATTGATTATTTTTAGGTTTGGTTTTATAAGCTATAAATACCTCTAACTGGTGACCGGTTCACGTTACCTACTTGTACAATTTTCAATCTCTGACAATTTTTCAAATCAGTGCGCATCAGCAAAAACAAATTTCTGCGACTGTCCTTATATTTATGCATCGTTCAGTAAGTGTTAGTATTCTTACAAGGGACGATCCCGAACCCGAAAATTCAAAAAATTATGAAACTTTGCGAACATGCGTATTACCAAAGCAACCTTGATTATACAAGCCATAATCTAAAAAACGAAGCTTTTTTAAGGGAATTAGAAACGAGGAAAAAACCAAAATTTCCATAGTAAAACCAGAGCCTTCTAGAGTATAGAGCCATAATCATTATGACGTATTTTTTAGAAGCTTTTTTAGTGGTATAACTTTTCACTAATTTCCATAGGAATCCATAGTAAAAATAGTGTTTTTTAGCTTCAAGTTTTTCATTGAAAAAAGCAAAAATGTTACAAAATTTGTATACAAAAGTGTTCTACACACCTTTAGCAGCAATATACATGCAGGCTATATTGGTATTAAGTAAATATTAATTGCAGAAATATTAAAATTAAATTATTTCTAAAATATATTTTTCGAACTTTCATTTTGAAAAATTCATCAAAGTTGGCTCTGACGAATTAAAATAATACTTGCTAAATATATCTTTAGTTTTACTAGTGTATGTTAGATGTCTCAGATTTATACAGAAAAATACGAAAAAAAATTGTTTAATCACAAAATTATCACAGTTTCCTTATATTTTGAGAATTCGTTTTGCTTTTCCTACAATTTTTGAACTTAAAATTTCGCCAGGTGGCAATTTTTGGTACGATTTTTAAAAAATTTGTACTGCCATCACTGCCATCTATGTAATGTATATTGACTTAATGCACACAATTTGTAGTAAGCTTTTCGTTTTAATTTGACCAGAATGCTGCTGTTATGAACTTTTTTTTATATTTTGGTTTAAATAAATCAATTATTACAAGAAAATGAAAACGATTTACTTAAACGACATTTATATACATATGCTGAAATTCAAACATTTATGAAAATATTTCAGAAATCATAATAGAGAATTTGTAACGTTTTCATTGACAAATTTGTCTTAAGAAAAAAAGTGATTTCCCATATGTTTTATGTGTTTTACTATGGAAATTTTGATTTTTTCGTCGTTTCTAATTCCCTTAAAAAAGCTTCGTTTTTTAGATTATGGCTTGTATAATCAAGGTTGCTTTGGTAAAACACATAAAACATATGGGATCGGGATATATTTTCAAATCCACTGCGGTTTTAATTCCAGCCACAACACTCTTACTAAAAATTTGGGTGGCGTATCGAACCAAAGCAACCTTGATTATACAAGCCATAATCTAAAAAACGAAGCTTTTATAAGGGAATTAGAAACGCGGAAAAAACCAAACTTTTCATAGTAAAACACTCAAAACATATGGGAAATCACTTTTTTCCTAAGACAAATTTGTAAATGGAAACGTTACAAATTCTTAATTATGATTTCTGAAATATTTTCATAAATGTTTGAGTTTCAACATATATAAATGTCGTTTAAGTAAATCGTTTTCATTTTCTTGTAATAATTGATTTATTTACACCAAAATATAAAAAAAAGTTCATAACAACAGCATTCTGGTCAAATAAGAAAGAAAAGCTTACTACAAATTGTGTGCATTAAGTCAATATACATTACATAGATAGCAGTGATGGCAGTACAAATTTTTGAAAAATCGTACCAAAAATTGCCACCTGGGGAAATTTTAAGTTGAAAAATTGTAGGAAAAGCAAAACAAATTCTCAAAATATTAAGAACGTGTGATAATTTTGTGATTAAACAATTTTGTTTCGTATTTTTCTGTATAAATCTGAGACATCTATCGTACACTAGTAAAACTAAAGATAAATGTAGCAAGTATTATTTTAATTCGTCAGAGCAAGGCCTTATATATACAGGCCTGATTGTACACGAAAAAATATTCAATGAGCTTTCGATATGGGTACTCATTTGTCTATTTTATATGGCAAATGCATATTTTGAGTGATAAAATCATGATATAAAATATGAGTAATTTTAATGTTTGTTGAATTTAAAAAATTACTTGTATTTTAGACCATTTGTCATTTTAATTTCGAAGAATGAATCAACCTCGAAATTAAAAAAATAATTAAATAAAAATAGTCCCTTTATCATATTTTATAGAAAAAGTTTCATTTTAATTGTGCTGCCAGATGCATAAATGTACAAAAAAAAAATTAAAACAGCAATCGCTGAAAAAAATGCTGAATATTCCTCAGCAATAATGAAATGTCAAATTTTTGTTTTGGTTTTTTGTTGTGTTTAGATTTTTAAATTAATTTTTCTTTTATATTGTACAATAAAATATTAATGTACATATTATTTCCAATAAAGTTTGTGTTTTCTTTAAATTTAATTGTGTACATACGAGCAATACGTGGATACGAGTATTCGATATAAAAAAAAATTAATTTAAAAATCTAAACACAATAAAAAACCAAAACAAAAATTTGACATTTTATTATTGCTGAGGAATATTCAGCATTTTTTTCAGCGATTGCTGTTTTAATTTTTTTTTTGTACATTTATGCATCTGGCAGCACAATTAAAATGAAACTTTTTCTATAAAATATGATAAAGGGACTATTTTTATTTAATTATTTTTTTAATTTCGAGGTTGATTCATTCTTCGAAATTAAAATGACAAATGGTTTAAAATACAAGTAATTTTTTAAATTCAACAAACATTAAAATTACTCATATTTTATATCATGATTTTATCACTCAAAATATGCATTTGCCATATAAAATAGACAAATGAGTACCCATATCGAAAGCTTCGATTTTTGTACAATCAGGCCCGTTAATATATGGCCCTGGTCAGAGCCAACTTTGATGTATTTTTCAAACTGAAAGTTCGAAAAATATATTTTAGAAATAATTTAATTTTAATATTTCTGCAATTAATATTTACCTAATACCAATAAACCTTTCTTGTATATTGCTGCTAAAGATATGTAGAACACTTTTGTATAAAATTTTTGTAACATTTTTGCTTTTTTCAATGAAAAACTTGAAGCTAAAAAACACCATTTTTACTATGGATTCCTTTGGGAATCAGTGAAAAGTTATACCACTAAAAAATCTTCTAAAAAATACGTCATAATGATTATGGCTCTATACTCTAGAAGGCTCTGGTATTACGCATTTTTTTTTTTTTTCTGAGGAAAAGCACTCTGACTGGGTGAAATGAATTTTTGAAAATTGAAATTTTCCATTCTGCCTCTGCGCATAATTCGTTAATGGTAAGAGGTAGAGAAAAATGTATTGCTTGCTTAAGACAGCAGAATTGTGGACGTGGAAGTAAATAAAAATATTTGTTTCAATGAGTTTTATTAATAGTCCAGTCATTGACGGTTTTTCCATCAGAATTCTTACGGACAAAACCGATTGACGTGAAATTTAGACAATACATAAGTAGGGCATGGGAAGGCATCAAGGAACAAAAGTTATATAGTGCCAAAGTGCGCTTTTACCCTGGGGTGAATGCCACCCCTTTACGTGAAGTTTTTCGATAAATCAATATTTTCCGAATTATTCGCGATTGAAAATGTTGATTTTTCATCTAACAAATACAAGTTTTATATCGATTTTTCACGAATAAATCAAAAGCATTACGTTTTATCAAAAAAATCATTAAAAACCAAAATAAAGCTTATAAAATAACAAATCGGTTGTTTAATTTTTATTTCTATGAGCAAACCGAACCGAATTGTTGCTCGTTGAAGGTGACTGATTGTTTGCCGAAAACTAAATTCGAACCTTTGTTTCAACGTTAAATAACGGAAGAACGACGAATTTATTAATGACAACTTGTTAGGATTTTTAAAGTACTTTAAAATATTTTCAAAATGAGCTTTAGTAAATGTCGTTAGCATAAAAACTTACGGAGTTATGATAAAAATAAATGGTTCTCTCGTTTTTTCGGAGAAAAAATCAGCAATGAAACAAATGGATCCACGAAGGTTCTTGAAAATTTAGTATTAACTGTACTTTCCTGACAAGGTTCCAGTTGGATTTTCTTCAAGCGTTTTAATGTGTGAACAGATGATTTTTTTGCATGAAGGATCAAACCACTTTTTACAACAAAAATATTTAAATATGGCATTTTCTCGGTTCACAAATTCAAATTTTGCAGTATCTGGTTTAGTTTAGCTTTTGCATAATCAGCTTCTCGAATAATTGTGAAAGTTAACAGTATAAGATTTAGGCGGCAAAGTGTTGGGCTAATCAGATATTTTAAATTATTTTAAACCCTGAGGGGTAATTGAATGATTTAGAATAACAAACAGCATTATATATTTTGGCCCAGAATTTTTGAGCAATATAAAATTGTGATTCTCAATCATAATAAATTTTCTATAAAATTTGTAATACAAATTAGGCAACTAAACGCAACTTGACACAATATTTTCAAATTTCAAAATTTAATCTTAGCGGTATTGTCAATAGGAATGAAAACAGGGCAGCAGGTTATTAATTTTTGGGCCAGAATTTTTTAACAATTTCAAATATTCATTGTCTATTGAAAATAAATTTTATTAAAAACTGTGTAGTAATAATCAAGCGACCAGACGCAACTTGGCAACTATATTTGGAAATTTAAAAATTTAGTTTTAGTGTTATTGTCTATAGTAATCGATACGTATTAGCAGATTGTAATTTTAAGGCCAGAATTTTTGAGCAATATGAAAAGTGATTTTCAATAGTGGTTTTCAATCATAATTAAATTTTCCATAAAACTTAAATTAAAAATTTATTGTTAGAGTTGTTTGTTTTGAACAATTTGAAACAGTCATTGTCTGTTAAATTTTAAATTTATTAAAAATTGTCTAGCAATAATTAGGCGACTACTTACTTTAATCTAAATTAAATTTCTATTAAATCTGGGCCCGAAACTTGAACACAGTGGGTCGCTCTTTAAAGCGAATTTTAGCTTAAAAGCGATAAACTCCGATTTTGCACTGTTGTGTGCGAGTAGACACTCATTCTCTTTCTTTTATTGACAATGCAAAACAATCTAACTTTTTTTTGACAATGGAAGTAAGCGATTTTTTAGGTTTTGTTTTTAATGAAAATATTTAAAATTAATTAACTGAATTTAAGTTTTACGCCGGTAAGATACGTTTCTCTAATTTCACTATTTATTTATTTTTTTAACTAATTGTTTCAAATATTTGCTGTAGTTCCCTTTCGTATGAGAAAAAAAAATGAAAAGAATTTCTTCCAGTCAGAAAAGACAGTTAATATCAATGATTGAAAATAGCTTGGACTATATAAAGGGAAAGTTCCAGTCGGCGAAATATGCTCAGTTCGCTTATAGTGCGTTGAAGCGAATACAAAGTAAGTTTATTGCCATTAGTCCAAGCAAGACTATTTCACAGTAGAAAAATGTAGGTTTAACTTTACTAAATTAATTGATTGTTAATTTTTAGCGCTGGATAGATCGTTGCCTTGGCGTAAAATCCAAGGCAATAAAAGGCGCCAACATCGTATGGGCATCGGTGGAGGCAAAAATCAATTTTGATGTTAACCGAGAAGGATAACAGTATTATGGGGATGATTGGAGTAGGTGGTTTAACGGCCTTCCTGAAATTCCTCCTTGAAACCCATTTGTATTCTGTTAGGCATTAATAATCTTTCCCAATAATTTCAGACGCCACCTTTACATACCATATTCGACGATACCATCTCATTTGGTCTGGAAGATATTCAAATAATTTAATAATACTTACTGCGATAAATATACGTTTAAAAATAATCCTTTCTTTATCAGGATGATGAAACACCAACAGAGCCACCAACTGCTGCAGAACCGTTTCCGAATGCGTTGGATACAACCACAGCTTCAATATTATTTGCCTAGAGCTTCCATTCACACGAATCCTACTTCCGCACCCATCGACGTATCCACACTAATTCGCCGAACGATTCCCACAATGACGTTCACAATCACCTGGCTTGTTACAATTCCTGTACTATAATAATAAACTCTTCCCTAATTCTAGCATCTTCATTAACCGCTACATCGGCACCCACCTACAAATCGATAACAATTCGCCGACCCATTTCCACAACATGGAGACCCATTTATAGCCTTAGACAGAAGTGTCGCATTTTTTTTTCTCATCGTAGGAAAATAAAAAACTAATATAGGGGTATAAATTGGGGCTCTACGGTTAAGTTTTGTTCCTTTGTTTACTTTTTCTTGGCATTTGTTACTTTGGATCGATTTTTGTTTCTTCTCCTTTTAGATTTCCAGTGATTGAAATTCATTTTTCAGCTGGATGAAGCGTTTCTTGATTTTATTTTTGTAAGTATTGCGTATAAATCAAGCCCACGTCGTGTTTACGCTAAGTTTTGATTTTTAGTTTGGTTATGTCGATTAACAATCCCAATCTAGTCCTGAAATCTATGTTAGTTGATAGGTCATTATTAAATGTAGTAAGTTTAACTGTCCAAAGTTTAGTGCCAAATACTGACGAGATTTGTCACATTTTTAATGGCGCTTCAGTTGACATAATACTCTTCTGAACCCAAAAATGAACAAATTTATCCACGCGGCAAATGACGCAATACATGGCACAAAAAATAACTAAGTATGTAGAACAAGGATATGGTCGCCCCTTTTTATCCAATATATACCGGAATATTTACCGTATAGATATAGAGACTTGAGGATGGCAAAATTGTCAATTGTTTGATAGAAAATTAATATAAAGAGGCCTAAAACTACCTTAATCCATCTATTCAGATTTTGGAGATGCCCAGGATGAAGAATAGTTAAAGATGTGGTCGATTGTACACTAATACACACGATATACAAATACAAGCACGATAGAACACAAATACGGAAAACAATCTCTAAGAGATGTTCTAAGCCCTGCTAGTCGTCCACTACCAACTTGCACAGAGGTAACTTCCAGTGAATAGTATAAAGTAAATATTTGTGGTTTATTCCACTGTACAGCATAAGTCCAACTTTTTGTATTTAAAAATAGAAGCGTTCCATGCAATAACTCTATAAATGAATTCAAGATCCCTGAAGCCACTAAAATGCTAATCCATCTTAGAAACACACGAAGGAGACAGTGGCAGCGTTTCCGCGATCCAATGCTTAAATCCATAGTAAACGAACTACATCACCGCATTCGGATTGTGTTTTAAATACTAAGAAACAGTAAATGGAATAAAATGATCAAATCAATCAAAAATGTTCGAAATAAAAATAAAATGTGGGCTGTTAGTACAAACTTGCGACAACGAAGTAGACAAATACCTCCCTTAGTTGACGGAAATAAACGAATTTTGATTTTAAATCCGGGAAAATGTGAATACTTAGCACACAGATTTGCCAGGATTCAACTTTTTACTATCTCATTCGATACCAATGTAACCCTTTGAATATAAAATGATAAAACCAAAGAGATAAAGAAAATTATTAGAGGAATAAAGCCATCTAAAGCTCCAGGACATGATACCATCAATGCTATATTAATTAAAAATCTTTCTAGAAGACCGCACGTATTCATATCATATATTTGTTTAATGCTGGTATGAAGTACTCTTATTTTTCCAAACATTGGAAAACCATTCAATTTGACAACTTAAAGTTTGATATTCTTTCAACGTCAAGCAACGCACGCCTATGACCCGTTTCATGTGCCATTTGGCGTTTTTGATGGCGGATTCCCACAATCCACCAAAGTGTGGTGAACGTGGAGGGATTGTTAGCCGCACTCAATCTGATTAGTTGAGCAGAATATTTTTGCATCATTCTGGAAATGTTCTGATAAAAATATCTTTCATAATTGCTTTAATTCAGACCGACAACCGATGAAATTAGTGGCATTGTCTGAGTATATCTTAGTACAATATCCTCGTCTGGCAATAAATCTACGAAGGCAAGCCAAAAATGATTCCGACGACAAATTCATGACAATTTCTAAGTGAACGGCCTTCACTACGAAGCAAATATAGATTTTAATTTTAATTTTTGACGTTGTGGTTGGTTTGGCGAACAATTTACCAAAGAAATCTATACCAACTACTGAGAATAGTCTTGATTGTGTTACACGGTCAACAAGTAAATCGCTCATAATTTCCTGAGATAACTTTGTTTATTCCTATTATTCCTAAAACAAAGAATAGATTGATTTACCACCTGTCTGCACAAATTTCGACCTCCAATGATCCAATATTGAGACCTCAAATTGTATAATGATGTTTGAGCGCCACAATGTAATAAACGTTTATATTCTCTTTGAACTAATAATAACGTGAATTTATGTTTGTTTCGTAATATCAGTGGAAATTTAGTAGGTAGTTGAAAGTAATGTTGTTACAAAGCCGGCCCCCAACACAAAGAAGTCCCATTTCATCGATAAATGGAGATAACAATTTTAGATTGCTGGATTTTTATACCGCTGAGTGGTTTTTAATGACTTGAAGTTCAGTGCTGTACTCGAATTGCTGAATAAATTTTATTAGTCGCGTTGTTGATATTTTTAGTTCATTGGAAGTAAGCTCGCCAATAATCTTACCATTCTTATTTGGTTGCATATTATTCATATAACGAAGTATATATGTAGGCTGTAACTCGAATCAGTTTTCTAAATGATGAGTATCGAACAAATAAATCCAAAACAGAAGCAGAATTACAAATTGAAATCTAAAAAATTTTACGATGATCTACATTTACCAACTCTGCACTTATTTTCGAATTCGGATTTTTAGGCCAGTTTGTTTGTTTTTCTTTGAAGAAACGACGGACCTGACCACCATAGTTCTCTCGAGATGCGAAGTCAACGGAATTCTGTGAGGTCACCAATTATTTATTGATGTAAGTTCCTGTATTTGGGTAATCCGATTAGCCACGAACGTAGCATATTTAGACGGTTCCGATTTAATAAGCAGAAGAGTGATTTCGGAATCAGACCAAAAATAACTATTATTTACTTTTATGTTCAGGCTTTCAATTAGTTTATTCCAGGTTTGTGCCAACAACAGAGCAGCACAAACAGCACTATTTTTTAAGAGGAGCCTCCCTAGATATTGAGCAAATCAGACTAACGTGGTTTTGATTTTTATTATCCGTGCTTCTCAAATAAATAACACAACCAAAACCTTTCTCAGAAGCGTCAGAAAAACCATGGATCTCGATTAATTTATTATATGGCATTAAAAAACAACGAGGAACTGTTATTTGATTTAGTACTAATTGTGACTTGAATTCGATCCTTTGATCATGAAGTTCTGGTGTTATGTAATTATCCAAGTCGACATTGTGAAGTGTCCATATTGTTTGCATTATGAATTTAGCGATTAGAATCATCGGTGAACACAAGCCAAAAGGGTCAAACAATTGGCATATTTCCGACACAACATTTCGCTTGGTACATGGAGTTTCTAACGAAAATTTGGAAAAATTCAGTACATAAATGTATCTTGTAATGTATCCCAAGAAAGACCATGTCAGGGACATTTGAACAAAATTTTCTTAACTCAAATTTACCTCTTTCAAATCTATTTTAATTTTTAATGCATTTTCAATCGTATCAGATCCTGTTAGGACGTCATAGACATAAAAATCTTGCATTAAAATTTGCGATACTACAGGAAATGAGATGACTTCGTCCAACGCTAGTTGTTATAATGTACGTGTAGCCACAAATGGAGCACTTTTAGTTCCATAGGTTACTATCCATAGATTATTATCCATAGATAATTTGAAGCATTTTACATTTTCTGACGGATTATCTCTCCACCAGATCGGCTGTAAATCTTGTCTTAAAATTATAGACAACAGATCCGGTTGCACCGTAAGGCTTTAAAATAGGCAATCCTTTAAGGATAATTTTGATGAAGATTTAGCTGACCCATTGAAAACTGCTCTCAACTGAGTGGTGGTACTAGTGTCTTTAATAAAAAATGATGTGGCAAATACAATAATATAATTTATTATCAGAATAGGTGATGATACTTGGGTCTTCGACTAATGTCATAGGATTTAAAACCAGATACTCTTTCAGGAAGTCTCTGTATAATTTATAAGTATGTGGTTGACGGATTAATCTTCTTTCACTGACTTAAACTGTATAAGTGAAGTGTAATTTGAAAGGTCTAACTGAGTAATATTGGCTTTTACAGGCAGAGAAACCGAATAACGACATGAATTGAGGCGTTTGTGCGTTTTCAAATAATGCTCCTCACAAAATTTTTCATCTATTGAATAATTGGAGTTAGCAGAAATTGGTTCTATTTCCCAAAAGTTTCAATAGTATATAATGAAGTGTAAGATGACAATACTCTGCCGGTTACAACATAACCAAAAACACTGCGATAAAGCGGTGGAAGATTTTTTAAAACTGTTATAGATGCATTATCAGTGAATAACTGATTATAAATTCCTGCACCAATTAAAATATCAATTCTATCTGGTATATGGAAATATGGGTCTGGTAATTCAATATCCTTTGGCATTAGATTTATCTTTACATTAACTGGACTTGCTGGTAAGTAATTCGTAATTTTTGGAATAACATAAAATTCCAAAGTTATTGAAAAATCGGTGAGGATATAGTTAAGACACCTTTTATTTAATTGAAGTTTCTTTGCCGACAATACCAGATATTATTTTATGTGATGACTCTTTTATTAATTTTAATAAATTTACGAACCTTTCTGTTACGAAATTTAAATGAGATCCACTGTCCAATAACGCTCTCACAAACACTGATTGTTGGATTTGGAAGTGGCATTGACTAAATCGGTTCCAATTAAAATTTGTTCTATTTCCTTTGAACACGAAGATTGATATATTTTTAAATGTTTCAAATTGCACGATGAAACTCCTTGAATTTGTTTCAAAGTGCAGAAGAGTGTGATGCTTCAATGAGCATAAACCAGAAGGTGGTTTATCACAATTGGTAACGTTATGTTTGACAATTAAACAATTAGTACATATTTGATTGCTCCGAATAAATTGAAAACGCATGTATGGAGTGATTTTAGTGTCACCATTGATGTTTTGGTATCAGCTGATGAAGAACGATGAATTTATCAAAGCTTAATAATTTATTCCCTTCTGAATTTTTTATAATATGTATTTTTGATGAACTATCAAGTTTCTCGGTCAAATGATGAACTAATATCACATCCCAGGTTTCGACTTGTATATGTAATGACTTCAACACATTATAATTCTTAACGGTTGGGTCAATTAAATCTTGAAGTGAATTTGAAGAGTTTTCAACTGGCGATTTTAAATTATAAATTTCTTTCATATGAGCCTTTTGGCTAAGAATAGCATTGTCATAGAGATCGCATAAAATTTACCGAAGTTACCGGAAGATGTTCAACTAGGCCTAAGGCTTTTCCAGAACGAATGTGGATTTTGAAATAAACAATTTTAACAGTCGTGTCTATATTATTTTTCCTATGAATAAGATCTAAAACGACATCCCTAAACGCTAACCATTCATTTTCAGCCCCACTGAAAGTCGGTAATCTAAGCTCGGGAAGCTTTATACACATATAATGAACGCTTTGTTGTATCTGTGTGCTGTTAGCTGACGATTCAAAATTAATGGGTTCCTTAGGTATATTTTCGAGTTTCTTTAATTCATGAAGCTCCTCCAATAATGTGGTTTCTACACTGGGAGAAAATGTTGATTGAATCAACAAAAAAATAGGTAATTTCAACACTTTCCGTCTTTGATATTGAGCCAAAAATAAAGTTGTTCAATTTATTATAATAATCATTAAAACTACAATACGCATTTATTGTAAATTCAATATATAAATTGTAACTATTGTAGAATTTACAAACAATTTGTACTTTTTGTAAAATCAACAAATAAATTATCAAAACGGTAAAATTGACAAATAAATTGTAATACTAGTAAATTCGAAAAACAAATTGTGCTTTTTGTAAAACCAATAAATAAATTGTAATGTCAACAATCAAAATGGTAATATTTAATGGATTACTATTTTAGTTGTTGAACTTACAATGTATTTGTTGGTTTCACATTATCGTTGCGGTTTAATTACCGGTTATTCGAAATTGTGTCCCATTTCATATTTCTAATAATTAAATTTTGAGTCTAGAAGCAAATGAAAATGCTTTTAACTACAAATTTTAAATTGTTATTTGGTATAAAATGAAACACTATGTACTTCAGTTTAATTGTTTTTAAATCTTTATTATTAAACAAATTAAGTTCCTCTTATTTAGTTAGTATACATGTTCAAATTTTAGAAATTCAGGTTTTTCAATAACTTAATTAAAAATATTATATACGTAAAAATTATTATATTATTTAATTAAAGAACTAACAATAATATTAAAATAATACTAGAAATACTTAAGTTTAGCATATGAGCAACTATTTGTTAGCTTATGCAAATTAATTGGAGGATATTTGAAATCTGTAGCGGTCGCTTTACATGATTGCATAATACTTCGCGACTACACGATATAAATACGCGCGCAAAATATTGTGCATGAAATGAAGTTCTTCGGATGCGATTGTATTTGTGTAAGCAGAAAAAAAATAATTAAATTTGGATTGGAATAGACAGTAACAAAATAATAGCCATAACGCATAGTCGTCGTGTCAACATTAAAAGATGGTACAGTAATTAACCAAAACATAAATTGTAGTAATTGATGTAAAACTAAAACTAAAATAAATGTATTGTACTACTATTTATTATAAAAACAAATTGTAATTGTAAAATATAATAAAGAAACTAATAAAAACACGGTGATTTAAATAAACTTAAAATTATAAGAAATAAATTAAACTGTAAAAATTATTGTATAAGTGGAATTGTGCTGGACTTTTATTTCAAGTGGTTTATTGTGTAAATTGACGTGAGTACAAAAGTAGGCACCGTCCTACAAGTGGTGACCCGGTGTCTAGCGGAAAAATTTCCGTTAGGAAATACGCTCCATATAGCCGAACCGCAATAAATTACGCGTGTTACACATAATTTGCTCATACACGTAAAGTGCTTATATGTTTACAAAAATTCCGTTTATATTCGTGCAATTCCATTGAAAATTTCATTTTCAAAAAAGAAAAAAATAGAAAAATCTGCCGAAAAACTTCAGTGAAATTGAAAATTTATTTGCCGCATTTTACAACAAAATTAACATATCGTGCGGAATGCAAGTATATAACATGATCAACATATTCTATTCCGAAAAAGCTGAAATATTATTATTGTGTGGATCGATATAAGAATATACGTGACAAAAAGGATTAGCCAGTTAACTTCAACATCCGATATATACAAGGTCGCAGCACGTTCCAGTGAAGGCCAACAAGAAAGAGGCTCATCATAAAAAAAAAACAGCTGAGTTTTAATTTTTTTCAATTCGATTTCTATTTTTAAATATTTATTAATTATTGTTTATTATTATTATTTATTTATTTTTCTCTCATTTTTATTTAAAATTATTTATTTATTCTATTTATGTGTATTGTACCATGTGAACTTAAATTCATTGTTTCGCATCTCGAAAAAAGTTCACCGTTGCTAAATTTGGTAAATTTTTCTTCTTTTTCAAATTATTCGATAGTACAGTTTTACTTCATATTGCAAATTATTGATTATATTCGTTCGGTCGTTATTTCGTGCGTCATTTTTATTTTATTGCAATTATAATTTTGGTACCATCCATTATCACAAATTCATTCGCATTTTAATTTACTTTGTTATTATTTCTTCTCGGGAATAAAATTTACAATTTAACAGCCACAATGTCAGACGATGAGAATAACGTAAAAGACGAGTCAGAATCGGCTCCGGCTGTTGAATCTTCTCGAGTCAAGTTGCTTCCTTTCTGGCCTAATAACCCAACCATTTGGTTCGCACAAGCTGAGGCTCAGTTTAGCATTTTCAATATTTCGGCAGATGCAACAAAATTTTCGCATATAGTAACGGCGTTGCCCACGGATATATGTGAATCCGTAATGGATTTAATAGTTAATCCTCCAAAAAGTGATAAATTGTAATGTTAAAACAAGAAGTAACTGAGTTACCTCAGCTTAACATTACTAAGAAATTGTTTCTCGACCGCTGTTGTCACCCCTGCGGCATTTACCTGTGCTCAAGGCCGGTAGAGGTAAAATTAGTCATGGGTTTGGGGTGACACAGTGGAGAAACCTAGTTATACCGCGGTTGGATGAAAATATTGGGTGATCATTGAGATCACAAAAGGATTGGGGATTAGAAACGTTGGACCTGTCTATAGTGACCAACAGAAAACTAAGTTATTTGTCCAGCATGAATGGACAGTTTTTGGCCTTAGCCACGCATTATTTGAAATTCACACAAAAAAAATAATTAATTAGCAAGTCCCTGTATGAGGGTTTGATTAGTAATTAACTTGGTCAGTAAGTAGTTAGCCAAAAGAAAGGGTAAATGACGCGGTTGAAGCTGTACATTCACCTGCCTCTAATGAGGCTATTGGCTTCCTACTATACTGACTGGACCTCTCTTAGTTAGTATGTTTTTTTTTTTCTTTTTATACTCACCGTTGTTTTCCTCGATTTAGACCGCAACAAAACAAAACACCAAAAAAAAATTTAATTTATAAATTGCAAAAAAAAATATTTATTTTCCAAAAAAAATTTTTTTATTTATTTTTTTTTTTTAAATAGAAAACTTCTAACCTGACGGTTAGCAAAAATCAACTCAAAAGAAACACGAATAAAATTTTTGTGGAGTTTTTATACAATTTTTCTGCTGATCAACAAAAAAAAAAAAAAAACACATATTTTCTTTTTCTTTTTCTCTTCCAATCAACTTGAAAAATTCCATAATCACCCCACTGACATTTTATCCGAATTTCCGGACAATATGCACGAACTGAAAACATGAGGCACGTTTGGCTGCATGTGTAACCACATGAACTGTCCAAGTCGCAAAAAAAAAAATATATTTCCACGCTTATTTTTACCTTGAGAAATTCAATTACATTGACAATGACCCAGGTTGAATAAACGGAAACGAAAATTGAGACTTCAACAAAAACAAATGTGTCTCCACACTGATTAAAGAATGTGTGATAATAAAAAAAAATATTCTTATGTTTGTTTACCGAAACTTGAGCTTCCGCAAATAAACATAAATGAAAACCAAGTCATATGGGCACGCGCCATTGGAGATAATAGGATTTTACATTAATTTAGTTGTTGGTTATGAATCTTGCTTATGTGCATGTTTTAATATGTACAGACAAGATTATTCCAACACAATTAATGTAAATGTAATGTGAACTGTACCCGGATTTAGTCATGTAAATTGGTATTTATTAGAAGAAAAGAAAAATCTTCAAATGTGGGGTACAGTTTTATACGCGAATTTGATGGATAAGATTATTTTGTGACGGGGATGACAAGCACCCGTTACAAAATATCTGAAATTGAAAACTGCTTTAACTGCCCGGCACGCTCTTTCTACGGAACGACTCCTCGAAAAATTACTAGAAAGAGCGGAATTGGGTGATCGGAAACCCAGTGAGGTGTACTACTCAATGAAAACTCTTGCGGGTGAAGCATTCGATAATAAATTGGTACAGACTTTGTGGCTTCGGAAACTGCCACAGGTTATCTACGTTGCACTTACTGCGATGGGAGATAAGCAAATAGATGATCTGTTACCGGTAGCAGATAAGATATACGAAATCACCACATCCAGTGTTTCGACGATTTCTCACACAGAACCTTCAACTTCCCGCGGTCCAGAATTAGCACAAGCTATAGCAAGTATTAACCAACTCGGAGAGCGACTCATTAGTGTCGAGTCGATGTTGTCACAGCTAAGTTGGGGTCGCAGCCGCTCACCAGTTACGGGCTATCGCCCAAATAGCCCATATAGAAGACCAAGAAGCGGCAGCAGATACCGTTTCAACGGTAATGGGCTCTGCTACTTTCACAATAAATTCGGAAGTGCCGCACGAAAATGTTACAAACCATGCACCTTCTACAGCAACAAACCGGAAGCTTCAGATATGAATCAAAAAAAAGAATAAATCCGATAGCGAGCGCGGCTAGTAATCGGGTACAACTTAATCGCCGCTTATTTCTTAAAGACTCAGAAAATGAACTCCATTTTCTCGTAGATACCGGTGCTGATATTTCTGTCCTTCCCGTTAAACGGTTTCCTCAAAGTTCGTCAAAAATAGATCCTGACCTGGTCCTTTCTGCCGCTAATGGTTCAGTGATCCAAACTTACGGGACAAAACTATTGAACGTTAACATTGGTTTACGGCGGCAATTTCCTCATGTATTCACAATAGCCTCAGTGGACAGACCGATTATCGGTGCTGACTTCCTGACAAAATTTGGTCTTCTCGTCGACCTCCGCGGAAGACGTCTCTTGGATCCCAGTACAAGTCTTGCTGTAAATGCAATGACAGCAAAAGTCGAAACGCCTACACCAATCCATCCCTCTGCCAAAATTGGATACGATTCACTTCTAAAGATGTTTCCTTCTCTTATCGAAACTCCAGATTACGCTAGTCCAGCAAAACACAACGTGGTTCATTATATATACACTGAAGGTCGACTTCCTTGTTCGAAACCACGTAGGCTGGATCCGGTTAAACATAAAACCGCGCTTACCGAGTTCGAGCATATGGTTCAACTGGGCATATGCCGACCGTCATCTTCTGCGTGTTCATCCCCTCTCCACATGGTAAAGAAGAAGGACAGCGCTGATTGGCGCCCATGTGGGGATTATCGTCGACTTAATGCCGTAACCACGCCAGATCGATACCCAATTCCCCATATTCAGAATTTTTCAATGCACCTTCATGGATGCAATATTTTTTCAAAAATTGATTTAGTTAGAGCTTATCATCTCATTCCAATTGCGCCCGAAGACGTGCCTAAAACGGCAATAACTACCCCGTTTGGGTTGTTCGAATTTACCAGGATGCCTTTTGGTCTTCGGAACGCTGCGCAAACTTTTCAGCGCTTCATTAACGAAGTGGTCAAAGGATTAGATTTTGTATTCGTCTACATTGACGATATACTTGTGGCAAGTAAAAATGAGGAAGAGCACAAGTGTCATCTCAAACAACTGTTTGAGCGCCTCGTCGAATTTGGAGTGAATATTCAAATTTCAAAATGTGTTTTCGGTGTTTCTGCTCTCGAATTCCTCAGCCACCAAATTACTACAGATGGCATAATACCCTCGCCACGGCGAGTCGAAGCCATAGAAAATTTTCCCAAGCCAACATCAGTTCAACAAATCCAGCGATTCGTCGGAATGGTCAATTACTACCATAGGTTCATTCCAAGGCTAGCCGAATCGCTGTCTCCAATCTATGCTCATTTGGCAACTTTAACTAAAATGCCCAAGAACACAAAACATTTTTCTTAGCCCGACGAGTGTAACGAGTCATTCGCCAAAATTAAAAGAGCACTTGCCAATTCAACACTTTTGGCCCATCCCAATAGCGATACACGCTACAGCATCTCTACCGATGCATCAGGTAGTGCTGTAGGAGCAGTTCTGCAGCAATGGAGTAAAGACTGTTGGCAACCTTTGGGATTTTTCTCACGTAAACTTTCACAAACAGAGGTAAAATACTCTGCCTTTGACAGGGAACTACTCGCTATTTATTTAGCAATCAAGCATTTTCGTTATTTCCTGGAAGGTAGACAGTTTACTGTCTATACTGATCATAAACCCTTAATTAAAGCAATTATCTCACTGGGCGAGAAGAGTCCACGGCAGACTCGACATCTTGACTATATCGCTCAATTTACGACGGACATTCAACATATAGCAGGTAAGCAAAACGTGGTCGCTGACACATTGTCACGGACTAGCGATCATGTTACAACGATAGACTCTGTCAACCTAGATCTAAAAAATCTAGCTCAGACACAACAGTCTGATGATGAATTACTGGGGTTGATCAGCAATTCATCGCGCCCACCGAATTCCAAATACAACTTGGAACTCACCATCCTGCCCGAATTTAAAATTTTTTGTGAAACATCAACAGGTGTGAATCGTCCTTTTGTTCCGGCATCTTATAGACGTGCAGTTTTCGATGCCATGCATGGTCTATCACATCCAGGTATTCGCGCATCACGGAAATTAATCACAAGTAGATATTTTTGGCCAAAGATGAACACTGACATTACATACTGGGTGAAATCTTGTATCGGTTGCCAAAAGTGCAAAGTTCAACAACACACAAAGTCTGAACCAGGACATTTCAAACTGCCTTCTGGACGGTTCGAGCACATACATATGGATATAGTGGGTCCATTACCACCATCCGACGGTTTTTCGTATGTTCTAACTATTGTCGATCGCTTTACTCGTTGGCCTGAGGCATACCCCATTCAAAATAGTACCGCTGCCACTATTGCTAAGACCTTCGTCGAGCAATACGTTTCAAGATTTGGGATACCTCTTGAAATTACTACAGATCAAGGCAGTCCATTTGAATCTAAACTTTTCTCTGAGCTCACGCGTTTACTAGGCACTCATAGAATTCGTACCACGGCCTATCATCCGCAGGCAAATGGTATGGTCGAACGATTCCACCGACAACTTAAAGCTTCGCTCAAAGCTCGAGGAAATACAATTAAGTGGAGCACTGAGCTTTCCATCGTCTTGTTGGGAATACGAGCATCATTAAAGGATGATTTAAAATGTTCCCCAGCAGAACTAGTATACGGTCAAGCCCTCAGGTTACCAGGAGAATTTTTCGAGTCTGGCTCCACGGATAGTTCCGATCCGCAAGACTATGTAGAGAGGCTTCGCGCGGCAATGCGCAATATTATTCCAGTTGACACTCGCAAGTCAATCAAACCGCCTATTTTTATACCAAAGTCCCTTAATAATTGCGAGTATGTATTCGTTCGTATCGACAAGGTACGAACCGGCCTATCAACTCCGTACGAAGGACCTTACAAAGTCATTCGTCGTTTCCGGAAACATTATATCCTTGATTTAAACGGCAAGAATGTTAATGTTTCCATCGACAGGTTAAAGCCGGCTTACGGTATCCTAGCTGAGTCTCACTTAGTATTAAACCAAACAAATCCTAAGAAAACGGTCCAGTTCCAGATTCATCCGTCATATTTCCCTCCTAATATAAATTGTTTTACAACCTTGCAGCTTATTCGAGAAGATTTACTTGCAGGGGAGTGATGTAGCGGTCGCTTTACATGATTGCATAATACTTCGCGACTACACGATATAAATACGCGCGCAAAATATTGTGCATGAAATGAAGTTCTTCGGATGCGATTGTATTTGTGTAAGCAGAAAAAAAAAATTAAATTTGGATTGGAATAGACAGTAACAAAATAATAGCCATAACGCATAGTCGTCGTGTCAACATTAAAAGATGGTACAGTAATTAACCAAAACATAAATTGTAGTAATTGATGTAAAACTAAAACTAAAATAAATGTATTGTACTACTATTTATTATAAAAACAAATTGTAATTGTAAAATATAATAAAGAAACTAATAAAAACACGGTGATTTAAATAAACTTAAAATTATAAGAAATAAATTAAACTGTAAAAATTATTGTATAAGTGGAATTGTGCTGGACTTTTATTTCAAGTGGTTTATTGTGTAAATTGACGTGAGTACAAAAGTAGGCACCGTCCTACAAATCTTCTATAAAATTTATGTTAAAACTGTTGAAGATTTTATCTCCTACATGATAACAATTATAATGTTCGTCATATCCTAAAATTTCATAAACTGTACTTATTAAAACAATTTGTTTATTAACTATAAAAATATTTTCAATTTGAAATATATTTTCAAGACTACTTTCTTTGAAAATATAATTATTTTTAGTGTATTTAGTTCCTTTGAACACAACAGATTCTATATCATTGTAATGTTTATCAAGATCAAAAAATTGTATTAAATTATTTTTCATTTTATGGAAGCAATTTATTTCTTTCAGAGTAAATTTTGAAAATTTAATATCTGATATTATTTCGAAAACATCATTTTGTATCGCAAGCTTAGCAGCAAATTGAAATGAAAACTTCATAGCAACAGAATAGCATAGATTTACTCGCGACGTGATGGCTCTTGCATAGGCTTTTAATTGTTGATGTTTGCTTTCATATCTAAATGACCACAAATATTTTAATGGACCTGAATTACGTATTACAGTAGCATAATGAGTCATGAAGTGGAGCTTCGGTTTTAAAGATTGCTTGAACAGATTAACAAAAAGGTTATTATGAAGATAGACTAAATCATTTAAATGAGTGATTAACTCTTCATTCATTGAAAGTGTAATTACATATTTCCAAATTTCGTCGTTTTCTGGAATTAAATCTTCAATGATTAAAGGAAAAAATGAAACAAAACACCAACACTCCCGAGCTGACATATGAAGTGTACTCTTTTTTATATGGTCTATTTTAAAAGGCGGAGAAATATTTCCAATTTCTATTGGACCGTAATCAAAATTTTGTTTTCTATAGTTAAGTAAATCTAAGGTGAAGAAGCTAGTATTGGTTATATAAAACAGAAGAACTTGGCAAATAACGGTATGAGAATTGTCTCTTAAATAATTTAAACAATTTCCACGTGACGAACAATTTTTCAGTGGACATTATGCATGACCTATTTTTAGGGGTCTGCAAATACGGATTTGCAGACCCCTAAAAATAGGTCATGCATAATGTCCACTGAAAAATTGTTCGTCACGTGGAAATTGTTTAAATTATTTAAGAGACAATTCTCATTTACGCCTGTCTCTGAAACGTCTTGCGTAACGAGATCTTCGTCATAATTAATTTTGTTGCGCATAAGCTGTGTAGCTTTAATGCGGTACACGTATTGCATTTTGACATTTTACAAAAGCGGCAATAGAAATTAGCGCTGAATGATTTAGAAAATCCCAATAATGAATTGAGACCTAAATTATCGCCAATAACCAGACCTAACACAAAGTGAACCACCACATCACCGATGTCTGTTTTTAATTTAATCCCTTGATTTTCAATTCTTTGAAAAACCTCAACTAATGGAAACAAGCATGCATTATTTCCAAATGATTTTATATATTTTGATTTAATAAGCATAGCTAAAAATATATTTTCCAAATTTGAATTACAATATGTTGGAAGTACCGGGAAACTATAATAAAAGTCCGAAATTGAATGTTCTCCTGAATGAGATCCCAAGGGGTCGTCTACTTGAAAGTCATCGTTATACAAGAAAAATGGGATTACGATATCGCTACTGAATTTTTCTCTTATAGTTTTCCATCTGCTAGTATTAACAAAACTATACATATCATTTTGTAGGCTCAAATTTTCAATGTTGGATTTAACATTATTTAGTACACCAGGCATTTCAAAAAACGATTTTATTTGAAATTCTATTGGCATTAATACACCCTTTGAGTTAGTAGCGTCTAACGTGGATACACCATTTTGGTAGACCATACCAATCTCATTATTAACTATGAAAGATTTCGGGTGAGCAAACAATTGTTTTCCTTCTAAATATTTTATAAGATTATGCTCAGAATTTATAAGTTTAAAAAAGCTTAAAGGGCTACTTATAATACTTTCTTTATCTTTGCCAATAGCTACACCGATGTTCGTAAGTTGATTTCTTATTCCATTAAACAAATTTATTAAAAGTTTTTCGGTGGAATCAATTATTTCTTGAATTTGTTTTCGAGATAAATTTGATTTCCTATACAAATTACAAACAAATTGTAATATTTCATTATTATTATTTGGATTAAAATCAAAATGTTGATATATTTGTTGTGGAATTGAACTTAAATTATTAGAGATTTTACTGCATTTCGAATTATCTATTTCCGTTGACAAACTTACGGTGTTACAGCCAGTATTGCTTGTTTGTGGAAATTGTTGTAATGAATGTAATTCGTGCATTGGAGTTGCAATAACATTTTTAATTTTTGGCGAATGTTGTTTTAACATGTGTCTTTTAAAAGAATTGATAGATTGGTAAGTTTAAAAACATTTGCTAAAGCCACATTTATAAAAATTAGTGAATGAACTATTTCGCATGTATTTCAAGTCAATATGGCTGCAAAGTGCAGACACATTATCGAAAAGTTCACCGAATTAGGTATGAAGGTTACATAAAATTATAAATGTACGCAACATAAATAAAAATGTAATATAATTCAAATATAACTAAAGTAACTTAAAAAAAAATACCAAACAAAAGTATGTTTCTCTGCCTCCAAATTCAATTTAAAGACAATTGAGTAATTAAGTTTGCCACTGCAGACACTGGCTTATCATAATGAGTATTGATTCCATAAAAATAGGTTTGGATAAAGTACCACACGTTTTGCGATTAATGCGGATAGGCCAAGTTAAAGACTTGAAATGATTTAAAACATAAATCAATAGCTCCCAGGATTGTGTGTTGAATGTATGTTGTATCATCCAATCTCACAAAAAATTTAATTGGCAATTCCTGTATCATTACTACAATTATGATAGGTTGTAATGTTAATTTTTTAGCTAAATGTTCTTCCCTTAAGTTTGATATCTCCTCGTTTATGCTCGCTTCATTTTCCACAAATAGGAACATGCCATTTATAGAATCTTGGATCGATGGCTTCCAATGAATAACTTTATCTGCAACTTTCAGCTTATGTCTAGTTAATGGCGGGAGCAAGTAGTGCAATATTTTAAATAGTTGTAAATGTTGTAGATCTGAAAATAATAATTAATTTTTTTAGTTATAATTGGAAGTTGCGAATTACATATGTAAGAAACAAAATGATAGTTACCTTTACTATTACTTTCAATGAAAGATTGAAGCCTTTTTATTTTAATTGTTTTGTACAGCTGCAAAATTTTTAATGACTTCAAGTCGAAATTCATGAATAGTTTTGAGACGCAGTCTTTATAAAGTGCTTCGATATCAATTTCAATCTGAATTATTCCCCATCGTCGCTATAAGATTTGTTTTAATGTATCAATCTATGGCCATCACGATCCTTGTAGCGTGGCCATTCCTTTAATATCGTGGAAATATTTGTTTCTTTAGAATTGTGTATTTCTGCACGTCGTTGATTAATTGTTGCTTTCAAATATTCTTCAACAGCTACCCAGGGCTCATGTTTATAAACCAGCCAAAACTTATCATCATTGATATAATGTATTTCTAAAAACATACAAGTACAAAATGTGTTAATTATGAAAATGTAATTCAAGGCCACAAAAATAGTGGATATACGTAGGTAGTATGTTTTTAAATATATATTTTTTAATAAAATCATCAACAACGAAAAAAAATGTACTATTCCCAAACTGTGGTTCCGTAGGGTCTATCAGAAAGATCTGAATAAGTGTATTGATCTTAATATGTTTTTTTTTAAATTAATTGAAAGATTTTGAATTGTTGCACAAAATAAAATTATATTTAATAAGTGAATATAGTAATTCATTTAAAATAAATATTACAAAATAATTCATGAATTTCCTGCTAATAGTTATAACCTAATCTAATTTTCTTCTTTCGAGGTATTTACATTTATTATTTTTTACCTTCAGTCTCGCAAGGTAGGCGTGTTTTGTACTTCTTATTGTAGGGCATCGCAAGCCCTTGACTTCGGAATTTCCTTACAGTATTTATATACTTATTGTACAAAGAACCTCTCGGTTGTGACGATTCTGTCCGCTCAATGAAATATGAAACCTGCAAATACGATAAATTAAGCAATTGCGTGAAGAATTTTGGAGCGATAGTGATTCTTACCTTGTTCTCGGTAGTGAAAATTCCAATAATTTTATTTGTAATTATATTGAAGTCATCCGCAACCAGTCGAATTTTATTCTGTATGAAATAGTTAACTATCGCTGCTATAATATCCCGGCGATGCAAATCATTTATGCACTTCTCCTTCTGTTGATAAGATATTGCTCCAATATTTCTCGAAGATTCTGAAAATAATAAAAATTGGTAAATAACTTTCCCGATAAACTAAAAGCATCTTAAAACTGACTAAACTTGCTAAATTTTTCGTTTCAAATGTCACACATTTTTCTTCAGGCGGTATTATTGTTGATGGCGATAGCGATGTTGATAGTGGTGTACTATTGGACCGAGACCCAGAGATATTCGTGGCAACTGATAGCATCTCAGAATCTGGAATTGCAGGATAACCCTGCAAAATTAAAATATTTTAGCATTAATTTTACACTATTGACTAGTTTGCTTATGTTACTATAAATTTACATTGGCAATTCTCCATCGCATCAAATAGGTTTTAAATTTAATTCTTATTCCAAAAATTGGTAAAAGATTATTCACGTCACTTTCCTTTATATTAACCAGGCATTCAAGATCCATTTGATGTTCTGAAACGAAAATATGAAATTTCTTAAATATTTTAGCCTTTATATTTAAGAATATAAATACCTCTAAAACGCTGACCTAACGCCTCATACATATTCCAGGATTTTAAAATATTTTCAATTGATTCAACCACAACTTCTGCTGCTTCTATCTCAGTTGTTTCAGATTGTAAGGGGGTTTCAAATTCCTGATTTATGCCATTCAAATAATTGTCACTGAAGTCCAAAGAAATAGAGGTGAGTACAGCCGTTGAAATTGTATTCCCTGTTAATGCTTCTAAAAAAAAAATTGACATGGAACATGAGAAATAGATTGAAATACAACATTTAATTTCACATAGTAAAAAATACTTAACAGCTTCTTTTTCGAGATTTTCTGAATTCTCCATTTTCTGAAAAGGAAGTACAATTTTCAAAAGTTACCAAACAGTTAATTTTTAACATTAAGGAACATAGCGCTAAAATTTATCCTTGAGGTAAATTTGATCATCACGAAATGCTTAATGTAAATGAAAATGTATCTGATCCTTAGAAATTTGGTTTAAATATTTTATTATTTGTTTGTTTAATTTAATAGTCTATTAGTTTTACCGATACTGACGATATTAAAGTATGTGCACAAAATGTCAAAATCTCTTAACCGTGCGCAATTATCACCCATATATCTCGCAATTTTTTAGTCATGGGCTAAATCGGTTCTTTTTTGTTAAAAATGTAAGAGAAAATAAGCAAAACAGAACAAAAAGAACCGGTTTAGCACATCACTACAATTTTTTACTTTTTCTAGTTACAACAACAAAATAAAACACCTGACAGATGATAAACCTCGGCTAATAGTATGCTTACCGTTTAATTATTTTTATTAACGAAAAACGATGCGTGCACCAAAAAATTTAAATTTACGCGTAGGTACTACGCGTATAAATTATGTGTTCCAACTTTATAACCACAAATCACGATACAGAAAAATTTAATATCAAGTGTTCTTAAACAAATGTTTTAAGTGTGTTTAATGTTTACTATTAATCACGAAACTCTTTTTTTTAATTCAATTAAAAATTATTGTTACTAATATAATACACAAAAAAGGTTAACGGTTATTAAAGGCTAATTTACACAAGTCATTTAGGATGAATCATTCGTGATTATCATCCAAAATGATTAATGTTTATTAAGCCGCATTCTTAACATGTGTGTTTATACACCGTTATTATAGAAATAGGCTGCGGTCGAATTCTCGAGTAAATCCGCTAATTCGGTAAATGCACGTTTAGATATTTTATTATTTATTGTTATAAGAATTGAACGAGTAAAAAATAGAAACAATGCGTATTTAACAAAAAATTAACACAAAAATGTGCATTTACCGTAATAAATGATTTATCCGAGAATTCGACCGCTGCCATAGAGCATTTTTAGGATTGTTTAAACGGATATGAGTACACATTAACTTAATATTATGTATTCTACATAATCTGTTTTTTAGAAGCGTGAGCTCTCACACTTACACTTAAATTTCACAAGTATCAATATTATTTTAAATAATCAATTTTAATCACTTACTACATAAAACACAACCTTTCTCCTTGAATGCCAATTAACTATTAATTGAAAATTACACAAAATAATTAGATTTACAAATTATTTTTCATTAAACCAAATAATAGTAGAATTTAACATTTCTTTTTAATTTTGACAATTAAATTATATACATTTTATTATTAAGTTGTAATATTTATCATTTGTTGATTTTTAGCGCAATTTAGTAGTAATATTTATCATTTTGTGGTATTTTCAACAATTTATTATTATCGACAACAAATCTATATATACAAAACATTAAAATTAAAATTCTGCTTGTTTCTTTGCCTTGCACGCAACGCTACACCCTTCCACCAATTGCGCCCAAATGTCCCAAGGATGTACATACATATATTTGAACTCAAGGCAAAGTTTAAGGTGAAAATCGGTTCGATTGAACAAACCGTTTTTATGTAATTCGCCGTAATCTTTTTGGGAACATACTAAATTGTGCTTCTACATAAAAAAAATTTATTCTGGCGTTTAGTTGTTAGTATTTTCTTCATATTTGGTAAATAGGCTTTCTAAACCGATATTTCTAAACCGATTTTAATAAAATTCACCATGTGCGATTTAAATGGCATTCTACAATGATTTTAGATGAAGTTCTGAAATTTGCCTAATTATCATAGAACTTGGCTATTACTTGATTTGTTGAAATTCAACAAGGGCGATGGATGTGGGATGATAAAATTATGTTTGTATTAATTGATGGAATGAAAAAATCTAAAACAACTTTTTTTTTATTTTACCCACAAACACCACCACCTCCTCCATCATATGATGAAGTGCGGATCGAATTATTTGGAGGATCATCGTTGAGGCGGCCAAATCCCTTCATAGGATGTAGTGCCAGCAGAAGAAGAAGTATAATTGAATTACAACATTCTTTAAACAAACGCATAGACTGTTCTTTGAAGTCGGTGATTTCACGAAAGGTGATTTTACTAATATTTTTCCGAGAAATACTGAGTATCATCCCTAGGTAAATTGAAAAAATGTAAAATATTTTAGTTATCTGCTATAGGTACTCTGGTAATTATTTAAGATAAAAATTTATTGCAGGTTATTTGAAACATAAATTGAATGCAAATTCTTTTATTGTGGAGCCGTCGTGGCTTCCATAACTAAAGTCTTTAAGATATTGAATGACGAAATGATAAATTGAATAACCACAAAATTTAATTATGGTATATCGCCAAAAAGCCCAAATTTATTTCTTGGAATTAGTGAATTTTTTAATTATTTTTCTTATTATTAATTCAACAATTTTGATAGTTGGGAACAACATTTAATAATTTTAAGATATTTAGAATTTTTGACAATAAAACGGTAATTTTAAGGAATTATTGGTAAATTCTAATATAATCTATATTGAACTAACAATTTCACTGTAAAAATAGCGATTTTCACAATCAACAATCTGTTTTGTAGAATTTACTGGTTTTTTTTCTCTGAGTAATCGTCTTCGAATAAAATGCAATCGGCTGATGCAGCTTCATCTTGTAGTTCAATTTTCAACTGTACTTGATTATATTTATCATACAATAATTGTAATCTACGCACGTTAGATTCAATAGCCCCAAGAGTTGACAGAGACAACAGTTTGTTTTTAATCTGGGTTAGCTAACCTTTAAACTCACTTCGATGCCTTTTTAAAGTATCTTTGGATTTAGACGAGGGTTCATCCGCAGGTGCGGTTTCAGAATCGGACAATGTGTTTAACTTAAAGTTATTGAACACCCGACTATTAAATGAAAATTATGCGCACGATTAATAAATGAATCACAAAAATTATTGTTCTAGCAATGCAACACAACACAAAGTTGTACGAATATAAGAACCTATTTGAAAATTCAATTTGTTAATTTAAATTTAAATTAATATAATCCTAAATGGTAATTTAAATTCAAGAGCGAAACTTTCAATTTAATGAAATAAATTAAAATTATTGATCTAATTTGATTAATTAGATTTGAAGATGACGGTTGATATAAAACTTGATGATCTCTTATTTAGTGACCTCGTTTTGGTGATATTATTGATGAATGTGGTGTAAGGCCAACATAACCAACTGGTAATGAATTTGTGGTATGGCCAAAATAATCCAAATGCGAAGTGATGATCCACCAAAAATAAATTGTCGTATGATTAATGATAATTTTAACATTATCAATAGATGTGCCGTTGAAGATTAACTGCTTTCTATAAAACGTAATTATTGAAGTACTACCAGGTCAGGTGATAAACACAGATTTGAAAAATACTGAAGCAACACCTTATTTCGAAGAGTAAAGTACGACTGGATATCCCGTCTGCATTTATTTGTTCTCAAGCTATTTATTTTGTATCCAAATACGACTTGTGATTTGTACAATATCGACGTGATTTAAGAGAATGATGTAACGTAATAATTTGCGTTAGTTACTACAATTCACTTAAACCCGCTGCAGCAACACACACGATGTAACAATATTAAACGGTTTTTTTTCACACTGAGAATGCAATTTCTCACATTACAGCTTAGTACAGTTTTCACTTTATCAATAATAATTTAACTAAAATAGATAAACTGCTTATTGGACGATACAGCAATTTTTATATCATTGGTTGATTCCAAAGTTATAATAAATAAATTGCAATTTAACATAAACAAACTCTTAAGCTAATGTGCTTAATGGGACATAAAATTATATCCATCCAAAACTCAAGCAATATTTTTTACTCGGAGGAGGGCACCTAGATATTTGCCTGTAGATCAAAATTTAGTAGTGAATGACATTCCAGTTCAACGGAGTAAGAAAGTAAAATACTAAAGCATTTGGATTGATCAAAACATGTTACTTCAAGCACACGTAAATTATATAATTGAAAGAACCTAAAAATTAACTAGAGTTTTATATCCCCTACTATGTCGCAACTCGAAATTATCGGAAATTAACAAACTCTTAATATACAAAATGATAATAATAGCAGCAATTATATGTGGAGGCCAAATTCAGAACCGCTGTTTAAAAATTATAAGAAATCTCCCGCATAGATACCCAACAAAATGTCTTACACATAGAAAGTAACCTTGAGACAATATCTGCGTTTATAACCAGATTGAATCAATAAATTTCACTGTCTTGTTTGTCTTCGGACATCTGGGCAGTTTTTTCTCCGAAACTTGCTTCGTGCGACTATCATTAACTGCAAAATACTGCCCGACTGCTGATTGAATTAAGTCTTTTATTTATAACCTTATGCTCTTTATTCAGGAAGTCGGCACGAACACAAAATAAGAGAACAAGATAAAACTGTTTATCTAGCAAAAAAATGTACATGCTTCTTGTATTTTGTTTTTAATTAAAACGAATCTGTTCCAATACCAACAACAATAAATATTTGGTATCTAGTTATACCCGCTATAGTGTATACATACGAATAATATCTATAATACTACTACTATTGTGGAAATTCCTCCAGGATAACTCTTTTTTGGTATACTATTGTTTTTGTAATTATTAACAGTACAATTACTAATTACATTATTTCTTGTTGTTATTACTATTACTCGTTCGTTTCTATACAGCAATTTGTGTAGCAAATGTTAAAACAACGATATTAATTTTTTTGTTTAAATTGTAAATAAGACCAATTAAAATTATTTTTTAATTACTGTTCCACTTTTAATATAAAACAAGACAGGAAAACATACTTTCTTGTGGTCTTTGGTGGAATCTATGCAGCAATATAATTTTCGAATTATAATAAGGTAAAACTCATCCAACCCTTAAATTACTGAACATAAATAATTGATTTTATCACATACCGATTCGATGTGATGTAATGGTAATAATAATAAAATCGTAAATGTGTACGCAGAGAGAGAGATATTAAAAACTCATAAATTACCTTATGACCGTAGCCCGGATGAATTATTATTTCCAATAAAAATAATAGTTTTTCTCTTCGTTCCCCCCACCCTCCGCTATACACACCCCAAATTTATATGGCTAACCGATAACATAACATAATATCTCGCCAATAATTCTGTTTATATATATCGCGATTTATTGTTGTAGATTTTTAATTAAATTCCCTATACGCTATTGTTTAAATTTAACCCTTGTTAAACTTTGTATACGTTAAAGGACACAATCTTCTCGTCTGGAAAATACATTTTCCAGGTGTATGCTGCCATTGTATACATTATTTCAACATACAAATTATTTTTATTTTTGGTTTTTCTCCATGTTATTTTCAGGTAACATGAATCACTTGACCAGATATACAAGACCAAACACAAAAAAAATAAAATTATCAAATTTTTCTTAATTTGGACCAACACCAACTGTTATTATTATACGGTCATTTAAAATTATTTTTGTAACATTTTCCACAAAACAAACAAACACACGAGTAAAATCGGAAAATACACTTTCTATAAACAACAACTCATGTTGTATAGAGTAAGGTGGACAAAAAATACACAACAACCTCTTTACTGCATTGTCTGTATATATACATAAACAATGTACATTTGGTGTGCATCCCTTTTTCGGTTCTGCTTGTTACATGTTTTATAATATAGTTTTATTATCCATGTTTTGATATAGTTTATCCTATTGAGTTGCAATTTAATATTTCATCGTTTCAATTTATATATATATAAATTTTAGCTAGTTTCTCGTTCATCCAATTAAAACAAAACAACAACACCAACGTAAAAAGATTTTAGCCATCTTAAGAAGAACAAAAAATAATACTACGCTGGAAAATGAGAAACATGCAAGTAAAATTGAAAAAAAAAAAGAAAAAGTTGAATGGAATAAGAAGATATATTTGGACATGAAAACAATTTTATATACAAAAAACAAAAATGTACTTTATAGTGTATCTGTACATAGACACAACTATAGAGTATGATGATAGCAAAAACTATAAAAAAAAAACTACGACAAACTTTTACTGTCTCTCTTGTGCTTTAAAGTTTTATTATCAAGTATTTTTTCTACCCAATTGTTATTTTTAAAGTTTATCCGCTAGTATTTGTCCTCTGTTCTATAGTTGGATTCATATATCATAGAAAATTCGCTTCTTTCTTTTTTGTCTTTAGACGAAACTCGATTCTTGGAATACATAAATTGTTAATGTTTTATTGGGTACTGTTATGTATTAGGAGATTGTTAAATGATTTTGAACTAGTTTAAGTTCTTTATTCATTTTAGATGAGAGGTTTTAAAATCTGAATACCATTGAATTGTTGAATCTGATCCCAATTATAATGGAAATTTATAGTTGTTTTAGAAAGCTATTGTGAGTTTATTTTATATCAGTAGAAACGGTGAAATATGACTGCCGAACCAATAAACCTGACATAGTTCAATAGAAGTGTAGTAAAAACTTTAAAAATATCGTTTGGATGTGCATGCCAAAATGTTAGTATTGTGGTATGGGTAAATGAATCTAAAATTATTGTACACCTTAAAAAAGTTACTGCACTGACTGTTAATACTGTTTTGACTTTAGTTTCCTATTTCTGATTTCTTTTAACTTTTTCCAAGACCTTTCCCTAAAATAACAGTCATTGTTTAAAAAATCAGGACTGATTGTGACTGTGACTGTCTGCTTTTTTAACAAAGACTGTTTGATTTTTTTGTGGATCATTAATGACTTTTCTTAAATTGTTTCCGTTGTAAATTTGTGTATAAAATTGTACGAATGGTGAATAAGCCTTGGTTTAATGAAGGAAAACAGTTATCTTTAATGAAAATCGACAGTACAATTTTATTTTATTTATTTTACTTTTTTTTTTTAGATAATACTAATTGATGTTGGTCTTACGGTGGTCAAAACAAAAAGATAGCGAAATTATGAGTCGCCTTATTAGCAAATTCGTTCGCTATATACAGTGATCACATAATCGTTTTCCTCTTTTTGCTTTGATTACAATTTTGTGATATCAATCAGACAATACCAATTTCAATACATAGAAATATGAGTACTAAAAATACGTAATTATAATAAAACGTTATAATGAGTCAATTTGACAATTCACTGTGTTTGCTAGTATTTATGTTTACAAAATTAAAGAATGAGATAAGTACAATACTATGATACAATATGCAATAATAAATAACTTTAACATAATTTCTTTCTAGGCATTAACATAAAATTACATAACTAATATAAAGTGCGGTTCAAACTAATTTGCAGACACCGCATAGGACTACAAATCTACAATGTGAGCTGAGTATTTTGTTTTATTCAGTGTTACAGTTTCAATAATTTCTAAATTTCTTTCAGGTATGATTGATGAGCTTAGACAATTTGTAAAACGATATACGACATTTTTAAAGAAGCCAACAACGGTTTCCGGTAAGAATTTCTTCCATAATGTGGGTTAGTTTTATCTAGGCGACACTACACACAGCTTTCATAAGGAAACGAAAGGACCAAGATAGGAAATGTATTTTATAACATGGGATTATAAAGGATTATAAGTTTTGAATAATTGTATTTTTGGTATGGGTTTCTGCAAAATATAATTATATTGTCGTTAAAAATCTTGTTACAAACGCTTCACATCAACGTCTGACACTTGCCAGATATTACGGATCGTTAAAGCAAACAATCCATACATGAATATAACTTAGTGAATTAAGCCAGAATTAAATTGTTCATTATAGGTCCTGGAGCCTAGATTTAGATTGTAATTACATAAAATCAATAAAATCAATTTAATTAACCAAAAAAAAATTTAATTTGTTCCAAAATTTAATTTACATTGGACCCAAGGATTTTGCGGGTACAAGTGCAAATGGTTCAGTTGTATGAACCATTTTATAAAAGTAACAATTCACACATTTTTAATTTTTTTTAAAAATACTTGTTAAATATTTCGCAAAATTACGAAAGGTTTAAAAAATCACTCGATCGATTTCAGGTTGTTAGGCCATCATCAGGAGTATCTACTAAACTGTCTGGCAGTATAGTAGATACTCCTGATGATGGCCTAACAAGCCGAAACCGATCGAGTGATTTTTTAAACCTTTTGTAAAAAGGTTAATTGTTTATTGTATTTATATCAAACTGATTCTATTTATGTATTGTGCTTTCAAATTAAGTTCGCAATTTAGTTAGGTTTTCTCAATTCCATATTCCTAGTGGTAAATCGTAAGCGTCTGTCTGAACTAATTTTATTATTGTTATTACAAAACAACCAACATAAGGACGGTCCTACTAATTTTCACAAATTTTTCCAGATCATTTTCTATTACTTTAATGAAACAGAATGGGGACTTTGGATCTAGACTTTCCTCGTCATGATTTGATCCTAGAACGAGATATAATAGAATATAAATTATTAACCTACTAATATATGGTTTATTAAATGTTATATTTGATTCGTTACCTGTAAAGTCATATTGTTTCAAATTTAAATATTCGATACAGCATATTTTTTGTAAGTCTTCAATTATTTCGTTTTCTATTTCAAGCCCTTCATGGTTACCGGAAACTACATAAAAATCATAATTAATGTTATCATTGGATTCAATATTGTCTTCATCTCAGTCTTTATGGTCTTTTTCATCTAAAATTTCACTTTAATGAAATCGTTCTAAGCTAAATGGTATTGTTATGTTCTCCTTGTTTTGTCCATATTCAACAGATAGTATATAGCACTACATGTAGCGGCATTTCTCGAGTTTGCAATTATTTGTGAAATTTCATTATCAGCCAGTAGGCTTGTGGAAGGCTGACCATTATTTGATGCTTATGAAAACCTTCTTATGCCGTTTTTTAAAATGACACGTTTCATCTCTATGGCCATCAGTTAATTTTATTATTTTATTTCGGATTGTAAAATCTAAACACAACATCTCGTACACTAGAATTTACTACTGTAGTGTGAGTAGTAGTCATCGAATGTAAACCACAGAAAGTTTTTCGCAAGCTTGACTGCGGTACAGCCATGTTTGAAAAAGATGATCTAAAGTTCTCAATTTAATGATTATACATATATATCAAAGTATTATACCATGCCCATTTAATTCGATGCATTTATAAAGAGTGTCGCGTTACAAAATTTTCCATTTTATGGAATTTGTGCTTTGTGTAGCGAATGATTCCAAAGTCTAAGGAAAACTGTTACGTACCATATACAGGGTGAGGAAAAAGTATGGAAACCCCTAAACATCTCGCGGAGTTCGGTCAACAAAAAAAATGAGCAAGGTTTATTCGTCGGTAATTTTCAACAAGGAATTTAATGGTGAGCTTGGTTGTGACCTTGACCTTCATCTTTAAGGTCATTTGGAGGTTAAGGTAATTTTTTTAAATTAGAACAATAGGGGTTGACAGAATCGAAAAGAGCAATCAATTTTACGTCCGAGCATGATAGAATTAATATAGATAAACCCATCATGAAACGTTCAAAAAATGAACTAAAACGGTTACTTGAAATAATTATGTTTATATTCTTGATTTTGCATAATAATGCAATTACATACACACAATATACACATACACACAGAAATAACACTAAACAAGAAAAATGAAAAAATCTAAGGTCACCACAATTCGTATAGTAGCGACAATATTATTTTCTAGTGAGTCTATTTAATAAAGAGAAAATCGTTCTATCATGCGTCCGAGTATGTATTTTCCATGACCTCCCAAGATCATCTGAAGGAATTTACATTGTATTTACAAAGTAAGGAAACCCCTAGAAAACTCGCGGAGTATGTCAAAAAATAAAATAAGGAAAGTTAAGTCTTAGGTAATTTTCAACAAGGAATGTAATAGTGGGCTTGGTTGTAACCTTGACCTTCATCTTAAAGGTCATTATAGAGGTCAAGGTCATTTTTTATAGAGAAACTCCTGTTTTTGACATCGGATTCGAAAGGAGCGATGAATTGTACGTCCGGATATGTATTTTGCATGACCTCCCAAGTTCACCTGCAGGAATATATTTTAATTGTAAAGCTTATGATTTGCAATCAAAATTGATAAATTAAAAATTAAAAAAATGTCATAAATAACAGAACATTGTAATAATGATTGTGTTGCTATGAAAATTATAAAAAATACATAAATGTTAAAAATAAAGAATTAATTTTTGATGTGAAAACGTCTTTAGCGGCAGGAGTAAGTAAAAAATTGTATAGAACTCGGGTTACGGAAATAAAAGTGCCGAACAAAAAATATTGCAGGTATGTATGTGTGAATATCGACAAGAACAAAAAATAAATAAAACGTAAAATCAATGCAAAATCTACGCATCCGGCATTTCAAAAACATCGTGAGCCGAATACAAAAAAAAAAAAATCGAAAAAAAACCGCTTACTTCAATTAATTTTGTTGGGAAAATATCTGCTATATATGGCCGCACCAGCAAGTGTTTTCGAAAATGAAAATTTCATACGAGCAAAAGGACCACAAATTATGCTTGTGTAGTGTAATAGTTATTTACGTCACAAGGGCGGTAAATGAGTTGTTACAGTACGAGTTCGACGTTTATATCGTTTGAACGAGTACTGTAACGATCATTTAACGTACGTGTAACGTATAACGTTTTATTTCATACTACATGGGACATTAATTCGATTTTTTCATTTAAAATCGTGAATTTGAAAGTAAAAACATGAATTTGAAATTTAAAGAAAATCAATCCAAATGATTTTCAAATTATCAAGTTACCTTAGTTATTATTTTTTTGTTTGGTTTTATATTTTTCTGTACTGTAATAGCTCGTTTTCCGGACACTTTTGTTCTGTACCGTCATAATTCATTTCCCGGACAGAAATCAATCACGTAATCATTGATTTTCGGTATAGTATGAAATAAAAAAATTAAATGGAAATAGTTAGCTGTGAAAATTGTACATATACATTGATACATAATAAAATAATAATTTTAAAAGTGTGTAATCGGTTCGGTAAGCTTTCTTATTAGTATTGATCATGATGTTCGTGCGTTTGGTTATGGGGGTTTCGCGCTACTGTCTTTCCAATTGCAATGATGTTACGACCAACAGTGCGCCGAAATAGAACCGCTCTATTTAATATATTTTAAAGCGAGTTTGCCGTGACCATTTATTACTATGGAATCTTGAAAAAGATTGCTGTGTATGAGTAATGGTATATTTTAATGCGTACATAGTAGGTTTAGGTGATTAACTTAACAGAACTGTACTTTGCTCAAGCTCAATTAATGTTAGTAAGGTTCGTCCTCCAGATTCAAAATAATAGAATAACGTGACTTTTTCAACCAAAAAAGTAATTTAGTTTAAATTCTGAGCGAACACATTTGTCTTTATGGAGGGCTTTCTGAGCCTTATCGAAATGGCTTGAAATTATTTAATAGATATTTATACAAAAAAGTTTTCACATAAATATTTTGAGAGTTGGGGTAGAACTCACTCGTTGTTTTTTTTTTAATTTTCGTAGCTAATCATAAGCATTAGAGCTAAAATATATTCCTTCAGATGACCTTGGGAGGTCATGGAAAATCATGGAAAATACAAATTCGGAGGAACAATTGATCGCTCCTTTCGAATACGATGTCAAAAACAGGAGTTTCCCTATAAAAAATGACCTTGACATCAATATAGCCTTGAAGATGAAGGTCAAGGTTACAACCATGCTCACCATTAAATTCCTTGTTGAAAATTACCTCAGAATAAACCTTCATCATTTTGTTTTTGACCAAATAGACTTGGAGATGGTGACAGGTGACGTTCTCCCATTTTGTACAACATGCCTTTTTAAGGGTTGATAATTAACCCTAAGATATGAAAGATAGAAGGGTTCTTGGCCGCTGCACGCTTTTCGAAAATAAGGAAAATCGCTTTCTTTTTGTGAAGAATTTTAGTATTTTTCCGTGATATTATACTGCCTGCCTTTGTAACATAAGGTAATACAAACAAATTGAAGCTCTAATAATTGAAGGCATGCAATCTGCAGCGGCCGAAAGGTCTCAAAGGGTTACGTAAAAATGAGAAAAATTACAAGTGCTTTCCGTGTTTTCAAATTGCATGCCGATGTAAAGAATTAAAGTTTTAATCACAAAAACACTCTGGGAAAATTGGCATGCGCCCCTCGAATGACCTAGAGTGGAAAATGTCGGGAAAACTCTGTAAACATTCAGTACAGGTTTTCCGTGATTTCAAATTACCCCTAATAAAGATAAATATTAATTTTATAACGAAATAATTCTCTAAGGCAAATGGCATACATGTTGAATAAGACCATCGTATTATGAATAATAATAAATGTTGCACAAAATATTGGAAACATTTCCGTGTTTTTGATTTGCATGCCGTTTTGTATTTCCTTAAATATTATTATTTTAAGTTTATGGCTAAAATGGCATGCATGTAGCTCCAGTCCAACATCAGAAAATTGTAAAAAAAGTTACAAAAAACAGAAATTTTTCAATTGAAATTTAAACGCAGCCTAATACGTCAACCATCACGAGTACGTTAGAGGAGTTACTATACGAATTGTGGTGACCATTTTTTCATTATTTGGCTTCCTAAATTTTTATTTTGATGCTGTTGTTGTTGTAAAAAAAAACTGTATTATGTAAAATCTAAATAAAAAACAAATCGTCGTGTCACATCGCCAAACAATTCTGTGGTCACAATTCACAAATCATAGTGGCTTAAGCGAAAATTTCGCATTTTTCAGGAAAACGTTTTTAAAATGAAGAGTCGTTCAAAATCGTATGAGTTTTTTTAATTTTTGCTTTCATAAATGATTATTACGGTTGTTTGTAATTACCGCAACATTAAAAAAAAATTATATGATATGAAATCGAGTGTGGAGGTTTCGAATTTGAGATAATACGTAAAAGGGCTTATCTCACTTTTAACCAGTTTGATTTGTGACCACATAAAACAAAAAGTTTGTAAATAAATGATTTTTACTGTCTTAATTTTCTCTTCGGCCAAATCCGTATTTTTTTTGTTTTAAAATTTTTTGTTTCATTTTGCTTATAGGCGTATGATCGTTTGCATAAGTCTGTCCTAATGAAGACGTGTGTGCGTGTAATTAGCGCTTGTGGAACGAATACTATTGGACTGCCGTGCCTGGATGGTGCCGAATTCGATCAAAGCGTTCTCGTAATTCCCTTACGAAGTCCGACTGGTGGGTGTTGTTTTTTTTCTCAACAATCAGCTGGCTAATCCCAGTAATACCGTCGGTAATGCTCGTGCCCAGTCCCTGTTCCCCTGGCACATAATAGCGGCCTTGAGTGTTCTGTTCCATCTTTCTATTAAACCGTTGCACTTCGGATTGTACGTGGTCGTCCTCTTACGTTCGAAGCCCAACATCTTGGAGAACTCGGCCAATAATTCTGACTCAAATTGTGGGTCTTACTCCGTTACTATAGATGTTGGGACTCCGAAACATGAGGTCCAGTTGTTTAGTACCACTATTGCGACAGTCTCGGCTCGTATATCCGGTACTGGTACTGCCTCGGTCCATCGTGTGAACCGGTCAATTAGTGTCACGCAGTACCGCTGGCTCTCCGACACAGGCAGTGGACTGATTATGTCTAGATGTATTTCCATAAATTGTGTGCTTTCTGGTGCAAATTTTCCTTTGACTTTTTGTATGTCTCGATACTTTCGCTCTCTGGCATGTGGTACAGCATTGAACCATTCTTCTTACGTCCTTTTTGATGCCTGCCAGATGAATTGGTCCATCATCGATTTTACGGATGCTGATAGATAGATATTGATTATAGATAATAAAAACGTGTTATGGCTAAGATCTTTTGGTGGTCGGATTCCAAAGTTATAGATGCGTAAAGATTTCCTTTGCAATACATTCACGTAAAAAATAAAAACAATAAAAGTACATAATAGAATATAGTACTACTAACTATGTTCAAAATTTTTATTTGCCTTTGAAAGAATGTTTGAATGTATACAGGGTGTCGGGATTTGGGATGCTAATCTGTTAAAGGGTGATTACTTGGTTCTTTCTGAGAAAAAAATCGTATGGAAGGGAGGGGGGGAGTCCATTTTTGATTTCCTTTGAGATACAGAGTGTTTAAAAAATTTGGTTCAGAAAAAAAATACTACACCCAAATATTAAACTGTAACTTCCAAAATATTTATCGGAGAGCAACCAACTTAGCCTTATTTGACTGGTAATTGTATAGGCTATTATTAGGATTTAAATGATTATCTTGCACCTAAATCCGTTTGAGAGCTATGATGCTTTAAAGTAAAAAAAAATATTTTTTTTTGTTTTTTACTTACTTAATTTTAATTCGCCATCACCTCCCCTACAATCTCCCAATACATTATTTGTAACCACGTGCTATAGTTTTCTTTGTATAACGTTTATTCTCAATCTAATTAAGAGATGTTGTAGTGTTAATAACAATTTTTTTGTGATCTGTAAAACTGTAGCTCTACATGCATGCCATTTTCGTAATTAACTTGAAATAATATTTTTTAACGAAATACAAAACGGCATGCAAAACAAAATCACATAAATTTGCGCAGTGTTTTTTGCAACTTTCATCATGCATGCCTCTATTTTGCAACATCCTGATGTGCATGCCAAACTTCCTAATATCAATAAATTATACAAATTAAGTATCCTCCAAATGGCATGCAATTTGAAATCACGGAAAACCTGTACTGAATGTTTACAGAGATTTCAGAGTTGCTGATTTACACAGTGTTTTTGTGATTAAAACTTTAATTCTTTACATCGGCATGCAATTTGAAAACACGGAAAGCACTTGTAATTTTTCTCATTTTTACGTAACCCTTTGAGACCTTTCGGCCGCTGCAGATTGCATGCCTTCAATTATTAGAGCTTCAATTTGTTTGTACTACCTTATGGTACCACGGCAGGCAGTATAATATCACGGAAAAATACTAAAATTTTTCACAAAAAGAAAAGCGATGTTCCTTATTTTCGGGAAGCGTGCAGCGGCCAAGAACCCTTCTATCTTTCATATCTTAGTGTTAGTTATCAACTCTTAAAAAGGCATGTTGTACAAAATGGGAGAACGTCACCTGTCACCATCTCCTAGTCTAAAACGCCGCCAGATTGTTAGAGGTTTCCATACTTTTTCCTCACCCTGTTTAATATCCTATCGGTCGTTATAATAATTCTTTATTTAGATATGATTGAGTACTGAACTCCATTAGTTTAAGATAATGGTGACTTCGCTCCCCTTTAATTTTCCTGCTAATACTTGCCATACAACTGGATTCGTGAGGGATTGGACAGCCTTAAAATTCATTTTGTCCGTGAAATTTGTATCGATATAGTTTAAATGGAGACTATCCTTAGAGACGGAGCTTATCAGATGACGTAAATGTTTCGGTGTTACGACATATTTTCCCCATGATTAATCTTTCCTCTCATTTAAAAATCACGTTCGTAATTTTGTTCCAATATGTACCACAGTTAGCTCTACACCACCCACTTCACTCCGGTTTTGTTGGTTGAATCTGATTTGAATTTGGCGGGAAATTAGCTTTCAGTTTCATAGTCTTCAGGAGGCGAGGATGCCCGTCACCTGAACATCTTAATTCAGTTTTTAATTTGTAAACATTCTTTAATGATAGAGCCATTATTTGGTTTTTATTTGGTCTCTATATTTACTTGCATTTGTGTTTTTTTTTAAATATAAGGAATTATTTAATTTAACCAGCACTCCTATATTGTGTTTGTTTAGTTGATCTGTGATATGGCATCAGTTTCATAAATACATAGACAAAATCTTGGGCCATCCCTTGTTCCATTCGTTTGAACAGTACGTGCGATTACAACATTTATATTGGTTGGTTGTTTTCCAGCTGGGAAAATTTCATAAATTTTACGAGCTGAAGTTGCTTCAAAATAGAGAGTATGTAGTTGGTAATCCTGTTGATTCAGATGTTGGAAGTACAAATCCTATCAACTGGTTAATGCTTACATCATATTCAATTTTTTAAATAATTTTAGTTTGGTCCTAACTAATCCAAACGAAATTATGAAAACAAAACTTATGGAGAAAGTTACTTAAATCATCAACCATGAAAAACCTTCAAGTGGAGTCGGTATTTCATATCGCATATAATGTGATACTGTAGTAATTGATGGTAATGGGCAATTTTGTGAAATAATTTCGTAGAATTGCCTACCAGCGACAATGAATATATAACAAGAAAATAGATTTAAATTTTCATCGTATCTTTTTCCATTAGTCTTTCCTTGATTTTTGACGGCTACATTCTTTAAATCGGTTAAAAATAAAAAGATAAAATTATTCGATTGTTCTTGATTTTGTCCACGGTAAAATTGTAGCATCTTTTCTGACAATGCTCTGCGCAATTCTTAATTTTACTTAATCAATTGATTTCCGCAAACCATATTTTGCATTTTTCTTTAAAGCCTTTATTTTCATGAATATTTGGAATCTAACCATTTATTTGTTTTATCTGGAGCTTGATCTGAAGTATTACAAACAGCTTAACAAATAGTGTCGGAGTCTTGATAATTAGCTGATATTGAATGGAGTCTTAAATATTGGGATGGATAAATCGACTCCACTGCTTATCCATCTATCACTTTTCCCGAAGAGCTAACCTATAATTTGTTGGTGTACTTTCTTTCTAGAGTCTCTAGAGCAGTCATTGGATGGTTTGGCGTCTATTGAAGGGGGGGGGGGGGGAGCAAAGTTAAGTAGATTAATCGAGCATATACCATAACCTTCTAATTGGGTGCGCATCATGTGAGCTGCTTTGGTTAAGTGTTAGGCAGCTGCGTGATGGGTACAATTGTGTAACAAGTAACCTAATCAAAGTTCTCAAGTGTACGTGCTGCCTGCTCGTGGCAACCATTGGTAATTGACACCACTAGGCAGAATGTGGCCTTTTGGCATAGGTTAAAATACGGCGCTAAAGAAACTGCAAGCGAAACTATTCCTTAATTGTGAACCAGGGTCTTTCAAACCATATTTTGTACTGGATATTAAGAGGTTTAATATTTATTTTCACTTTACGGTACAGTGGAATTTAATTTATAGCTTCCGAAGCTTCCGAATTTGAACAAAGACTTTATTAAAATTAAAAAAGTAAAACACATTCGAACACTTCGATTTTCGTCAATATAAAGAATTTAAAAAAAATGAATTTATCTGAGAACTTCTCGATCGGTCCGGTTTATAGCTTATAGAGTAATAATTTATTTTCAAGGCTGAGTCAGCTATTTATGTTCAGGAAAGAATATAGAATGCTGAAGGCAGAAATGTCTTCGATCTCATATTCTGAATGTGGGAGTTGAAACTAAAGGTGTTTGCGGGGAGTAATAATAGGTACGGTGTCTTTTTCACAGTTCCGGGTTGAACGCCGTTTACTATGATTGGCGAGGGTTTTTTGTATATGTTGTAATACTTAGGGTGTGAGTAAAATAATATTACTGGCGGCTTTAAAGCATTGATTTTAATTTTCCACTTCGAGTAGTATTCTATTAGTATGTTTAGGTAATTTTTAATTTTGATCGTGCCCTGGTATTCGCTGCGGTTGGAACTGAATATGGTAGTGTCGTCTGCAGTTATCAGCAGCTTGACATCTCCAGCTCTTGGGATAGATGAGCTAGTATGAGCAGTAAGAGCTTATGAGGGCTATTAGGTTCAATAAAATTTTGTACCTGATCAGTTTGTATATTAACCCTATGCGCCAGACAATGTCGTCGAACGCTTTTTCCACGTCGAGAAAAATGAACGCTGCCGAATTGTTCGTCTGGAATAACGACTTCGGCGATTTGTGGCGATTATTCGTTAGGCAATCTTGCTTAGTGAGCTTAGCAAACTGATAGGTCTGGTGTTTCCTAGAGTGTGCGCTTTTCCGGACTATAGGATTGCTATTACGTTTATGATTTCTGCTAGTAAATTTACTCCCGAGGGGGGCAGATTTTTGATGCCCTTGATTGCTATGCCGTCTCCCCAGCTGTAACTTCCTATTTTTTAATTTTGAAATGGCCCCTAAGTTCTCATCGATGCTGGTTTTATCACTAGGGGTATTGTTTTGTAATGAGTGTAGTAAAAAGTAAGCTTTTATCAATTCTTCGACTTCTGTTTCTGAACTTGAGGATTTACTGTTTGTTTTGCTGAAATGTTCCCCTAGTTTGTTTGCTATTATATTTGGATCGATTTTGCTCGTCAGTGTTTTCTTTAGTGATTTGATTCTTCTTCGACGCTCTTTTAAATCTAGGAATTTTTTGTAAACATTTGTTTGCAAGGTTGAGTTTTTTTCTAAAATCGTTCTGGTGTTGTTCATTAATTTTGCTGTGATTGTCTCTAGTGAGTCTGTTGATTAGCGAGTTTTGGTGTACAGAAGTGGTATTTTCCTGTGCACATTTCGGAGCTGGTTTAGGGTTTTGATTAGTTGCACGATTGTAATTGGCAGGTTTTTGAGCTTACTGACTTGTGGTGGGATGGCTTCTCTGGAAGCAAATTTAATGGCCCCTGTGAGTTGAGTTATGAAGCCGTCAATCTCTGTTGTGGTGTTGATTTGTTTGTTTATTAGCGGTTTGGTCTTCTGGTGAATCAGGTGTTTAAATAAACGGAGTTGAATGAGTATTCATTCGAGACGTCGAATGCAATTGAGAGATGGTTCGAGCAGAACTCGTTCAGAGTTTCTATTTCGTCGTTTATTTCTGTGGTTTTGGTGACCATCAGATCTGGCATTGACACCAGTGTGGCTTGTTGGACACAGTATCTGGAGGTTATTCCGCTGTTTATGCCGTTTTGATTTGTGCTGGAAAAGTTCTAATTTGTGTGGCGTGCACTGAAATTCCCTGCAATAATGATTCTATTTGACATTTTGTATATAAAGTGTAGATTTGATGCCAATTGTTCCCTGCAGTAAATGAAGAGAAAGGTGAAACTCTAAGTGTCGGTATTATCGTGAATGTCAAAAAATGTCCCTGTAAAGTTTTCTATAGTATGCGCCCTAGATTTGGAATGAGAGATCTTGTTTTTTATTGCAATAGCCGTGCCCCCGACCCGATGCGATGCATTTTATTTAGGAAATTGAAAGATGAAATTTAGGTACATGCAATTTTGCTTGTCCCTGTCAGGTATTAAATTTAGGTTTCGATTGAATTGGGTAACATTGTTTTTGAGGCCGATGAAGTCTAGCCGGAATAAATCGTTGGATTTGTTAAAAGAATTCTTGCAGGTCTTTTTGCCCTACTGGTGGGGAACTAGGTTTGCTTGACGCCTTGTACGTGTTTGTTTGCTGGCACCTGTTTCTATTTTCATTCCTAGGGCACGCGCCTGGTGAATGTCCATCGCCGCATTTGACGCATTTATAGCTGATGTAGCAATTTGGCGCCGTGTGCCCGAAGCTTAGCAATTGTTGCATTGGAAACCGCAGAACGGGCAATGATTATACAGCTACACTTATACTTAACAAACACATTCTTTTGGATAGATACTGTTCAAAGATCGGGGTTTGCAAATTTCACTGTAATTTCTGCGGGAACTTCTACTCACCACCTTTTGGAAAATGCACTAACTTCAATTAAATAAATAAAAATGAAATCAATTTATATTTTGGAGTTCTCTTTTGTTTTCTCCCAACACTAACCCCCCAGTTTGGGCCTGATTCGGATATCTGGGGAAAATGTCTGTAGTGTAATGCCTCCGGAGATGGATTGTATTAATGTGATTTGTCAAAGTTATCGTTGGGAAAAAATTCATTTAATTTTACATGTGGAAAATGTGGGAAAATTCGATTTTCCAAAAGCCATTGGAAACTTTATATAAAATTAGCATTTTACTGGAAGGAAACTAGAACTGAATTGTTTTCCAGCGATAATTTTAACAAATCACAATGTTATCTATCCACTGACTTTGAGGCTGATTATTTAGAGGAAAATTGTTTACAAAGTTTTCCATGATTTCTGAAAAATCGAATTATCCAGGATTTCCACATACAACTTTAATGGAATATTTTCCAGCGATTTGTATGTTGTCAAATTACATCAATACAATTAACCTAAAAACATAACACTCCCAAAACTAATTTTAGAGCAATTTTACATTTTTTTTTGGAGTCAGCGGATTTTCCACAATTTTATATACGCGAAAGATGAACAAGATTTTGCCACCTATGACTACTTACAACCAAAAGCCTGCAATGATATCCATATATTGCTGATAACGAGTATATTATTTACTTTCAATATACTTCTAAGATCCTCTAATTAATTAATAAAACTTAAATTAGTCTTTAGAGACATTTTAAAGTAACTATTTTTAAAGAAGTAGCAGTAGTTGTCCCTTATTGTCTTTAAAAATAGTTTATTATGATTATTACTGAGCCGGAGGGCTCCCAATTCCGTTTGATCAAGGATTCTAACCAAGCACAATATTCGAGATATGATACACGTATGCATAAAATTATTAATCAATTAACATTAAATTAAATATAGTAATCACAAATTTCATCAAGATTAAATATTTATTACATAAAAACTATTTTCGGGCAAATATTGTGGTTGAGAATTTGCCTTATCAGCCTTACACTATTACACAACCCCGTAATTAAGATAAAAATCTTAATTTCCTGTTAAATAAAAATCAAATTTCAATTTAAATCTAATCATACATGATTTTTTTTATTTTTATGTATATTTTGTGATAATAAGAAATTAAATAAGAAATGTGAGACAAAAAAAAAGAAGATTTCAATAAGAAATTGAAAACCATAAATCATTAATATAATTTTTAATTACGATATTCGTAATACTATAAATTTAGTTATGACTTTATGAGTCGAATAAATTTTCAATTATTTAATTTATTGTACAGCAAGGAAGAGAAAATTAATTAAATTTTTTGTTAATTTGTATTCATATTTATATTGATAATCATTGAACCAATACATCATTTTGACATTAATATGTACTTTTTAGATTTTAATTTAAAATATTTAATTAATTTCACAGCGTGCTGGTTTGACTGAGTCTCCGTCAAATAATATTTGTGGCCCTAATGTTAAAAGAAAGCAGTATTCCAAATGGGTAGTAAGAAACAGGATGGATAATTTCGCTTCAAAATTGAAATCGTAAAATTCCTTAATGGTAATGGAAGTTAAAGATGGGGTGATAAAATAGAGCTTGGTTTGGTTGACAGTTTTTCAAAAATTAACAAAATCTGAGATTCGTATAGGTACCTACTATAAAAGTTTCAACGGTTTTATTAATTAAAAAAAAAAATCCCAAGCCCATCACGTCGTTGGTGGTTGGGCGTCTATTGGAAGTGGGGCGAGAGAAAGATGTGAAGATTAATCTACCAGCTCCTCTCGCCTTAGACAAAAGTAAAAAGCGAGAAATGTTTCACCTTTATGCCACTTTTTACCTTTATACCACTTGTATGTAGGGATCCGCAAAAAGTATCGATACTTTGATTACGATACCAAGTACCTTGTAATCGATACTTTTATAACGATACCCAACTGTTACTTGATACTTCTTACTCGGAACTTTTCGATACTTTTTAATAATGAATCGTACCTACTACTATTTATGAAATGATATTTTATTTTCCAGGGAAGTTCCTACAAACTAGCGAAACACAAAACACATCATTTTTATATTCATACAACAATCCTGTTAAATCAAAATTGATAAATTTTACCCCCACCTTACTACTAACACGAACACGAATACCTGACCAGAGATACATACCATGCGGTGGTGGCGGTTACATAACTCCCAGCAAAATCATTACTACCATTAATCGTCTAAGGAAACAAATAGAATCAATAATAGGAAATGACGACGAAAAACGATACGTCAAAACCTTAAAAGAATATGTTTTGATGGAGTTAAGTGGTTAACGGATTGGTAAAATCGACAACAACCACAGTTTGGCTGTTTTAACGATTCTCGATCCCTGATTCAAAAATGTTAATTTTAAAGATACCCTAGCTGATAACATCATCGCCATCTAAATTAAATGATGGAAGGAATCGGCCAGATTAGCCCTCAACCTCATTCGATTGTTGGAGCCATTACAAAAAATTAGCTCATGGCCGTCGTAAAAGGCATTCTGGCAAAGTCGGAGACAAAGATGCGCTGAGTTTGTATTTGGCGAATTCAGTTTGCCCAGTAAAATCGAACTCTATGATTCAGTTGGAAGAAATGAAAAAATGTTGAGTGGTGATTTTAACAAAAACCCGAAACAAGCGTATGGGTGACAGGGTGGACAAACTGCTCTATTTGTATGATTGTAATGATGAAGATTGGGGCTTTCAAAAATAAAATTACTAATTATTATTTGTTTTGTGTTTCTTTTGTACAATAAATAAACATGAGCTATTCAAATCTATAAACTTTGCATTATAATAAATTTACATAAATGCCTTAACCCGTAAAGGGCGTTGTGCAGTCCGTGGGACCGCTCTACTTTTCAAAAAAAAATTATCCCCACACCATTTAATGTTTTTCTGAAATTTTTGTTATCTTCCTAATCGAAATTTTTAGTATCGCTCTAATAGAATAAAAATAATTAATATACATTAAAATAACGATCGGCTGGGGATTAATGGTCTTAAAAAACTTATATTAGAAATCGGCTATGTAAATCGTGTTTTTAAATTATACTCGATACTTGAGTATCGATACTTTTATTACGATACTAGTAATGAGTAAAGTATCGATACTTTCGTTTTGATACCACATCCCTACTTGTGTGCGTAATATTTGCAAAGTTAATGAATCATTAATACTCCATGTCAAACCCCTAATTTTAATTTATTCAACGACATTGGCGGGTTGACCATGCTTCAACCCAAACGCATCAACCAACATTTAATAACTTTATGTTTTGGACAAGAGTTTCTGCTTTTATTTATTTGAGATTTCTCACAATTTTATTTAGCCCAACAATCACAACAGGGATATCTGAAATTTTATCTAAAAATATTTTTTAATGCCTAACTGACACGAAATTGAATAATTAACGTTTGATAATTAACCATATTTACCGTTAGAATCCCATTTAAATATACTAAGTTCTTATAAGAAAAATGGAAATTTCTAGAAAAAAGAATTAATTTCAAAGTAGCTATTCTGGAAAAGGAAGATTTTATCTTAAAATTATTAGGAGAATCTTTCTTTTCGAGAATATTTTTAACAAAACTATCCCTTTCTTAATTTACATTATGCCCATTTTTTGTTGGCGTAACGAAACTCTTTAAAGCTTGATGTACTTGCTAAATTCCTTAAATTTAAAAATAAAACACTATAAAAATTAAAATCTCAAAAATTTTAATTTTTTAAAAATTCTTAATTTTCTTGAAATGCTTAAATTTCTTCAGGTTCCTTAATTCAGTCTTTACGTCAGTAAATTTATCAAAATTCAGGAAAATTGTTGATTTTTTTTTAAATGTATTAAAAAATTTTAAATTTGTGAATCTTTCGAAATTTTTTTAAAATTTTTCGAATTTCTTCGAACTTGGTGCAACTTAGGACTTTAGGACAAATTTTTGGAATATTTATACTGGTGATGCTCCTGAGATTCTTAAGAAAAATTAAAAATTTATAAATTTCGTGAAATCCTAAGATCTTATAATTAATTAATTTTAAAATTTTAAAAAGTGGATAAAATAATAAAACTCTTGAAATTTTTAAAATTTGACAAATTATTTAGAATTTTTCGAAGTCCTTAAATGTCTACAATTTCCTCAATTTTCGGTCTTTAAATCGGTAGATATATAAAAATTCAGACAAATTTGTAAAATGTATTAAAAATTTTTGAATTTGTTAATCTCTCGAAAAAAAATTCTTAAATTTTTAAAAGTTGACAAATTTTTGAAATTTTTAAACTTGTGATACTCCTACGATTCTTCAAAAGAATTAAAATTTATAAATTTCGTGAAATCCTAGAGGATTTTAGAAAGATATTATAATTAATTAATTACAAAAGACTTAAATTATTTTAATATGCGTAAGATAATAAAAATTTTATCCTGAGTACTCTTGAAATTTTTAAAATTTGACAAATTTTCTTGAATTTCTTAAAATCCTTAAATTTCTTCAATTTCCTCTCTTTAAATCGGTATATTTATATAAATTTAGGAAAATTTGTGAATTTTTAAAAACGTATTAAATATTTTTGAATTTGCTAATCTCTGGAAATTTTTGAAATATTTAAAGTTGTAATGCTTCTACTTTTTTTAGGAAAAATTAAAAATTTATAAATTTCACGAAATATTAAGTTCTTTTAATTAATTAATTAGGGTGAAGTCGGGGTATTATGGCGCATAGTGATATATGGCGCTGTTGTCGGTCCTCCAAAAAACGAATGTTTTATTTAAATCTATGTTTTGCGGTCGGCTCCCTTTACTTAATCGGCCTCGATTCTAAGGAAAACGTAGCGCTGAATGAAATAATTTATTTTGTTTCAATCAATAATTAAAAAAGGGACAAAATTTGAAGGTTCAGGAAAATTAGTGAAATTTTAAAAAATTTTAAACATTTTTAAAATTGTTAATCTCTTCGACTTTCTTAAAATTTTTCGAATTTCTTAGAACTTTGTACGTTTATAAAAATCCTTAAATTTTATAAAGTTGACAAATGTTTGAAATATTTAAACTTTTAATGCTCCTGCGATTTTTTAGAAAAATTAAAAATTTATAAATTTCGCGAAATCCGAAGATCTTATAATTAACTAATCAGCTAAATCTTTAAATTTTTAAGATAAAAAAATTTTAATCTGGGTACTAATTTGACAAATTTGACAAATTTTCTTGAATTTCTTAAAGTCCTCATATTTCTCCAATTTCCCCAATTCTCGGTCTTTAAATCGATAAATTTATATATATTGAGGAAAATTGGTGAATTTTTTAAAGTGCGTCAAAAAATTTTTAATTTTTTTAATTTCTCCAATTTTTTGGAATTTTTCGAATTTCTTTGAATTTTGTACTTTTAAGAAGTCGTTAAAATTTTTATAATTGGCGTATTTAAATTGGTGATGCACCTGAATTTCTTGGAAAAATTTATAAATTTTGTGAAATTTTTAAAATCTTAGAATTTAGTTAAATCTTAATATTTGGAAAAATTTACATTATAAACTAATTAAAATTTGACAAATTTTATTGAATTTTTTGAAGCCCTTAAATTTCCTCAAGTTCTTCAATTCTCGGTCTTTAAATCGCTAAATTTTCACAAATTTAGGAAAATTTGATGAATTTTTAAAACTATTAAACATTTTTAAATTTGTTAAGCACTTGAAATCTTTTTAAAAATTTTCGAATTTCTTAGAACATTGTATGTACTTTCAAAAAAATCATTAAATTTTTTAAAGTTAACAAATTTTTGAAGTATTTAGACTTGTGATGCTACTGAGATTCTAAAGAAAAATTAAAAATTCATAAATTTCGTGAACTCTTAAGATCTTATAATTAATTAAGTCTTAACATTTTTAAAAATGTATAAAATAATAAAAATTTTAATCTGGGTATTCTTGAAATTTTTAAAATTTCCAATTTTTTAAATTTCTTTAAGCCCTTAAATTTCTTTAAGGTACTCAATTCTGCTTATTTATATCGGTAAATTTATCAAAATGCAAAAAAATTGGTGAAATTTTAAAAATTTTTAAACATTTTTAAATTTGTTAATTTCTCGGACTTGCATAAAATTTTTCGAATTTCTTAGAACTTTGTACGTTTATAAAAATCCTTAAATTTTATAAAGTTGACAAATGTTTGAAATATTTAAACTTTTAATGCTCCTGCGATTTTTTAGAAAAATTAAAAATTTATAAATTTCGCGAAATCCGAAGATCTTATAATTAGCTAATTACCTAAATTATTAAATTTTTAAATATTTGTAAGATAAAAAAATTTTAATCTGAGTACTATTAAAAATTTGACAAATTTTCTTGAATTTCTTGAAGTCCTCATATTTCTCCAATTTCCCCAATTCTCGGTCTTTAAATCTACAAATTTATATATATTGAGGAAACTTGGTGGATTTTTAAAAATATATTAAACATTTTCAAAAAAAATCCTTAAATTTCTTAAATTTGGCCAATTTTTGAAATATGTAAACTTGTAATGCTCCCGCGATTCTTTCGAAATTTATAAATTTCGTGAAATCCTAAGATCTTACAATTAGATAATTACCTAAGTCTTAAAATTTTTAAATACATTTATCTGGGTACTCTTGAAATTTTTAAAATTTGATAAATTTTCTTGAATTTTTTGAAGTCCTTAAATGCTTTGAAGTTCCTCATTTTTCGGTCTTTAAATCGATTAATTTACAAAAATTCAGGAAAATTGGTGAATTTTTTAAAGTGTGTCAAAAATTTTAAATTTTTTTAATTTCTCCAATTTTTTGGAATTTTTCGAATTTCTTTGAATTTTATACTTTTAAAAAATCTTTAAATTTTTTATAATTGGCGTATTTAAACTCGTGATGCATCTGAAACACTTGAAAAAATTAAAAAATTTATAAATTTTGTGAAATTTTTTAAATATTAGAATTTAGTTAAATCTTAATATTTGGGAAAATGTACATTATAAACCTAATTAAAATTTGACAAATTTTATTGAATTTGCTCGTTTCTTTTAAAATTGGGAACCATAAAATATTCAAAATACTTGTTAGTTGATATGATCTATATTCGTGAGCTTTTATAAAGAGGTTTTAAATTTCTGAAATACGAGTAAACACTTTCTTGCATTTTTGGATTTCTTAATTTTTTGTCAAATTGTAAAATGTGAAATTTTCAGAATCTTAAAATTACCATAAATTCATGCAATTCTTGAACATTGTGAAATTTTTGATATTTCTGAAATTTTAAATTTTTTAAAATAGTTTTCTTCGAGAACAGATTAACACAAAACATATTTTCCATCACGCAAAGCCACTTTGTCGATTTCGGTTTACATTTTTCCCGATTTAGGTTTTAAGAGCACTTTTATCTGGTGAGGTCTAATCAGCGACATGCTCCAAAATTGAAAATTTCATTAATGCTGTTTTTAGAATTTCAAACAGTAACAGCGTATAACGATCCTCATAGGAAGCCCTTGGCCGTAAAAGCCCACAATTAAATACTTGCATTTTTCATGTATTGAGTTTTGACAAAATTCACGAACAAGCGTTTTTGCGTAATTCGCTCATTATATTTAAGATTCAACTTCGCAATAACACCTATGAAGCTCCGATGTTCAAACATACAAAGGGTGGCTTGAGTAGCATTATTGAGCAGATATTGAGTGCCCAGAAAACGACGATAGTTGTTTTCTCACTACTAGAAATAGAATCTGGGAATAAGTGTAAGAAATATAAAAATCAGGCTCATTTAGGCTGAGGAGGATAATCCTCTCTCTTAGCCGACAATTTTTTAGAAAATTGATAGGACTGGATTCTGAGATCAGAGTAACAAGTTCCTGTAAGTGGTGGCCACTATTTTTGGGAGTGTTAGGTATTTGGAGATTTGGGTATTGGCTACTGAAATACTTTCCCTTCGCATCCCGAGTCATGAAGTATTTTGGACTGGTAGAGGTGTGCATGTCTTAATATTAGGTATAGATATTACCGGTATCTGACAATTGCCCGGCTTGATGTCTTCTTAGTACATTACTAGAAATTTCGATATTGTTTTGATTTTTTTTCCAACATTTTTTTCTCTACGTTATAGTTAGCCTTTAATTCCTGAGGAAGGACGAACGAAGTTTATCTGAGGTTTATTTGAGTCATTTATCACTTCTTACTTTTGTGATTTGCCTAAGAATCGACCCGCAAGTATAAGATGTTTCTGTGTTTTTAATTTCCATAATATTATAAAAAATTGATATAATAATCTATTACGCATTTTGATAGGTCTAAATTTCCATTCTATACTTATTTTCTAATATACATATATTGTGCTAAAAATTCAGTTTATTACTAAAATTGCTTTTATGATAACTTATAAAACTTTAACTATCATAGTAAACCTTACTGAAAAGTTGTAAACCAAAATTTAAAGTAGGGTGAAAGATTTCTTTAAATAAACGACTCAATGCGCTAACAGTTGTATTCACCTTTACACATTAAACGAGTACAGACGATTTATTTCAAAATAATCTCATCATTACAATAAATCTTTCACGTTGATCTATTCTGTTTCTGCATAAAAACTCGTAATGTTTATTTAATGGTTGCCGATTCAACTGTATTACAATTTTTTATAGTGTCAGCTTTTTATGATACATTTGCTACAGCTGAATATAGAGATCAGTGTTCTTATAAATCCACGTGTATTTTGAATTATAAATTCCATTTACATTTTAGACATTACTTTTATAGTTACCGTCAATTGTTATCTTAACCAATTCTAATGTATACGACACTGGCAACTGTCGTAAACTTAATGATAACACCGTAAATTAAATTTGATTGGCGTTGATTCACGACAATTAAATATTCAAGATTTTTATGTTTTTATTTCAAATAATTTTTTGTAACCATAAATCCCAAAAGTTGTGTATAGAATTATCTTCAATATTTAAGAAGGAGGTAAATTGTCTAATGTCACTCAAATATTTGTAAAAAAAAAAAAAATTATGTAGGTTGTATACGTCAAATAATAAAACAGTTACACCAAACGAGATATACCTACATAAAATTTAAACATAATTTAACATTTTTTTTATGTTTTATTCTAATTCCAGTTGATGGTGCTCAACGTGAAATTTCCAAGTCAAAAGATCAACAAGAGCAACAAAATACAGTAAATAGCGGAAATGTAATAAGCAGTGGAATTAGCTCCGGAGGCACTAGTAGTAGCAGCAGCAGTATTAATACCATCAGCGGCGGCAGTAGCATCAGCAGTAGTATCAGTAGCAGTAATAGTAATAGTAATAGTGCAACAACAGTTAATGTACAACAAACGGTATCAACAGGTGCAAAACAAAATAATATCGAAGTTGATGAACAAACAAAAATTGGGCCATATTTTGATAAGGCAGCCTCAAAAAATGTTACAGCTTTATTAGGGAAAACAGCATATTTAAATTGTCGTGTTAAGAATATAGGAAATAAAACAGTAAGTACTTTGCTTTTTTCGGTTTTTTCGGTATTTTTTAATTGTATACATGTTAAATTTAGGTCAAAAGCATCATCCAAGCATAACATTTTATAAAAACTCTTTGGTTAGGTTTTTAAAAATTTGATAAAAAAAAAAAAATCGTTGGTACTTTTTATTATTTTTTAATTTTACTGCAATCATCAAAACTAAAACTGAAAAACTCGGTTATATAGATACGTATATGTACATATTTCTCTTTCCAAAAAGCTGTAATTACAATTTTAGACAAATATACAACTTTTTTGTTTTTTGTCTATGTACTTAACTAGGTACATCCTACATACTTGAATAAAAAAATAAAAAAAATTCAACGTTTGCAAAATCTCATTAGACATCTTTTGATTATACAAATTGTAGTTTTAAAAAAAAATAAAAAATAAAAAATTTGTACATGAGAAAGTTAAAAAGGTTTTTCAATTTAAACCGGAAATATTTAAACACGAGTTCAAAGTTGGAAATATAGTTTTAGTGCTTTAAAATAATTACGATTAAAATAGAGGTTGGGATAGGTGGAAAAATAAGTGATATGACTAGCCTCATTTAAAATATTATGCACATTAAGCATATTAATCATGCTATACGACTGGATTTAGATTTTACTGCAGTATTGCGCCTCTGATTATTGAGTAACGAACATCAAAATTATCACAATACCAGGAGTAACGATAACAGTATACGTCGTTTGTTTACCAAAACCAGTCATATTTATTCTCACAGAATCCAGAATTTTGAACTCCGCCGTGACTCAACGGACATCGTTATTAAGGATTACCTTAATTCATCGTCTCACTTGCTACAGAAGCTTACACAGCTCATAATTTAACAGAAAGTTGAACGGATCAACCATACAATATAAGGGCGCTGACTCGTGAAGTCAAAAAATCTTCCTTAAAACATTGAAACTGTAGAAGTGCTAACAGTTAATATTACAAGAATTGAGCAGTTTATTCCTTACTATCACGCCAAATTCACATGAATGTAATATAGCAGTCATAAACAAAGAAGAATGGTAGCGATGCTAAGCGGACGAATATTTTGGACTTTTGCCCAAAGAGTTTATAGCGAAGTCTTTGGAAGCAGAAGATCAGTTATAGCACCTCTAAAAGATGGTGACAACATTTTTTTCCGAAATATCAGGTGGGAACGAAAATTCGTTTCATTTGTGGCGAAACCTATTCCTGATATGTCTCTAGTCCGGGCTTCAATTTCAGCCAAAAAGAAAATTTAAACGAACCTTATTAATTTATTAAGATGATTAAATATGACGTAAAACTTTTATGTGGTAAATCCCCAAGTTTTTTCCTGATTCATCATTAATTTCGAACGCCACATTCCCAACTGCTTTATTCACGATTCTTTTAATTGCTTGAGGTGCTAATTTCGCCGAAAATTTCTTGGTTGCGTCGCTCTGCGCAAAAATGCCAGGTTGAATATTCCTCGATTTACTGCGGAAGTTATAATATTTCGCGCTATGTTCGTGAGCCTTTTTTAAATTTTCCTCTACCTTGAGTCGAATTGTACTCAATCGGTTACATTTACCTGTGGCAGATATTTAACTGTCTCCTGTAAGACCCAGTGATTGGTGAAGTTGATAATCGAATCCATGCAATATTTGATGCATACCAAACATAATAAAATGAAGAGTTTAATTCGTCGAACTATGCTGGGAGTTATTTATAGCAGATTCAAACTCATGAATGTGAGCATCCCAATTTCTTTGATATCCTTTGATATATGCATGTATTGATGCTAAAATAGTTGGGGAGTTAACACGTGACGTATTCCATATTTATTTATATTGATTTTAATATCAACGACAAAAATTGTTGGCAATTATCAGTAAAAACTGTTTCTGGGACGGAAAATCGGAGGAAGAGTTTTTCAAGACAATTAACTGTAGCGAGTGCGGTAGCTTGACGCAGTGGATAAATACAGACAAATCTAGAGAATTTATCTAATATCATCAATAAATAGCAATTTCCGTTTTTAGATCTAGGATAGGGTCCTAAAAGTCTAAATAAAGGAATTGGAATAGACGAAATACTTCGGGCAAGTTCCCCATGGACGGCTTTGTTGCATAATTAACTGGTTTCACAGTTTTACATGTAATGCATATACCATATTTACATAATTTATAACGTCTTTTGTCATGCCAGGCCAGAAACACTTTCTCTGAAGCCGATTTAATATTTTTGCTATTTCTAAATGTCCCGAAGTGGGTGGTTCATGTGCCATGGTTAACAAATCAGAAATAAGCGGTTTTAGTACATCATTTTGCTTCGTTGTTGATAGTAACATTAGCCAGAAGTCTTCTATCAACAGTATCAAGCAGAATAGATGCAGCAATTAATTTAGAGTCTTGTTTTCGAGATTTCCAATACTTAATAGTACGTAAACGATGCAAGGAAAAATCTGCGAAACCTTCTGTTGAAAATGACGTGGTGGAATTTAAGTTTGCATTAACGGTAGGGTTATGATAAGTTTAAACTGTATGGATTTGGAAGTTAATATTTCTTGCGAAGGTCTGGCCAGGTGTTGGAAACAGCCTCTTCGGTTATAGGTGGAAGGCATTTTGAATCCATCATCGGAGGGCCAGCCTTCCCAGGTAGTTTCCCTCCGGCAGTCAAGTTTCCCGCACGAAACTTACAACGCATAAATGAGTCAGTTTCAGCGTTTAGACTTGAAAATACGCGATATATTGTTAAATGCATGTTATATTGAATTGCTCGTAGGGAGTGCCGTAGTGCTGGACTGAACAGCGTGATTATTAGACGGTTGAAATTTAACTTTACGTTGTTTAGGTTCTATGTCGGTAATTTCTCCTTCATTAAAAATATTACTGAATTGCATCTCTGACTGGGATATTTTTGAGCTCGAAGAACTGTGTGGATCAACTTTTGATACAATGTGCGGAAGCTATTTATTCTCTTCGTTTTGAATAATTTTATTGACATCTAGTACATGTTCAATCAAATTTTCTTCATCAGATAAAATAGCATCACTAACAGATCCCATAAACGTCACGTTGTGGAGTGAATCTCGTAGTGTTTTGTTCGATGGCAGCATGAACTGGATTCAATAGTTTTTCGCAAGGGAGTAAAGTTTCAGTAGCTGACGTGTTTTCCGTTTTAGATTTAGAAATTCTGCGAAGTCTATCCTGCACGTGAGTAACCTGCTTTTAATTGTGGAAATAAAAATTTTATTCGATTTATTCTCAGAAAGTCCTGACTGGATTTGACTTAGTTTTCCAATGCAAACTTCTACCTCGCGTAAAGGATTTCTCGAAGCAGCGGTATGAGCGGTAACTGGTTTTAGGAGATGAGTTTCAGGCTCTTTTAAGATTTAGGATTTTAGCATTTCGTAACGTAGGCGTTGAGACCTGTAATCGTCATGCCAACGATCATTTAGATCGCTAACACATTTCTACACATTTGGCAGAAAATTCAATTTTATTGAAAATCAACTGAACTATAGCCTACAAACGCAGAGCCAGAAAAATCGAAAATCTGCAATTGTGTTCCGATTTCGTTGATTGATACCTCTAACAATAGGCTTTGAGACCTGTAATCGTCATGCCAACGATCATTTAGATCGCTAACACATTTCTACACATTTGGCAGAAAATTCAATTTTACTGAAAATCAACTGAACTATAGCCCACAAGTGCAGAGCCAGAAAAATTGAAAATTTGCAATTGTGCTCCGAATTCGTTGATTGATACCTCTATCAATAGGCGTTGAGACCTGTAATCATCATGCCAATGGTCATTTGGATCGTTCGCACATTTCTACACATTTCACAGAAAATTCAATTTTATTGAAAATCAACTGAACTATAGCCCACAAATTCAGAGCCAGAAAAATTGAAAATCTGCAATTGTGCTCCGAATTCGTTGATTGATACCTCTATCAATAGGCGTTGAGACCGGTAATCGTCATGCCAACGGTTATTTGGATCGCTAGCATATTTCGAACCATTTCACAGAAAATTCAATTTTATTGAAAGTCAACTGAACTATAGCCCACAAATTCAGAGCCAGAAAAATTGAAAATCTGCAATTGTGCTCCGTTTTCGTTGATTGATATATCAATAGGCGTTGAGACCGGTAATCGTCATGCCAACGGTTATTTGGATCGTTCGCACATTTCTACACATTTCGCAGAGAATTCAATGTTATTGAAAATCAACTGAACTATAGCCCACAAATTCAGAGCCAGAAAAATCGAAAATCTGCAATTGTGCTCCGATTTCATTGATTGATACCTCTATCAATAGGTGTTGAGACCGGTAATCGGCATGCCAACAGTCATTTGGATCGCTCGCACATTTCTACACATTTCACAGAAAATTCAATTTTATTGAAAATCATCTGAACTATAGCCCACAAATTCAGAGCCAGAAAAATCGAAAATCTGCAATTGTGCTCCGATTTCATTGATTGATACCTCTATCAATAGGCGTTGAGACCGGTAATCGTCATGCCAACGGTCATTTGGATCGCTCGCACATTTCTACACATTTCACAGAAAATTCAATTTTATTGAAAATCAACTGAACTATAGCCCACAAATTCAGATTCAGAAAAATCGAAAATCTGCAATTGTGCTCCGTTTTCGTTGATTGATATATCAATAGGCGTTGAGACCGGTAATCGTCATGCCAACGGTTATTTGGATCGTTCGCACATTTCTACACATTTCGCAGAGAATTCAATGTTATTGAAAATCAACTGAACTATAGCCCACAAATTCAGAGCCAGAAAAATCGAAAATCTGCAATTGTGCTCCGATTTCATTGATTGATACCTCTATCAATAGGTGTTGAGACCGGTAATCGGCATGCCAACAGTCATTTGGATCGCTCGCACATTTCTACACATTTCACAGAAAATTCAATTTTATTGAAAATCATCTGAACTATAGCCCACAAATTCAGAGCCAGAAAAATCGAAAATCTGCAATTGTGCTCCGATTTCATTGATTGATACCTCTATCAATAGGCGTTGAGACCGGTAATCGTCATGCCAACGGTCATTTGGATCGCTCGCACATTTCTACACATTTCACAGAAAATTCAATTTTATTGAAAATCATCTGAACTATAGCCCACAAATTCAGAGCCAGAAAAATCGAAAATCTGCAATTGTGCTCCGATTTCATTGATTGATACCTCTATCAATAGGCGTTGAGACCTGTAATCGTCATGCCAACGGTCATTTGGATCGCTCGCACATTTCTACGCATTTCGCAGAAAATTCAATTTTATTGACAATCAACTGAACTATAGCCCACAAATTCAGAGCCAGAAAAATCGAAAATCTGCAATTGTGCTCCGATTTCGTTGATTGATACCTCTATCAATAGGCGTTGAGACCTGTAATCGTCATGCCAACGGTAATTTGGATCGCTCGCACATTTCTACACATTTTGCAGAAAATTCAATTTTACTGAAAATCAACTGAACTATAGCCCACAAATTCGGAGCCAGAAAAATCGAAAATCTGCAATTGTGCTCCGATTTCATTGTATGATACCTCTATCAATAGGTGTTGAGACCGGTAAAAATCATGCCAACAGTCATTTGGATCGCTCGCACATTTCTACACATTTCGCAGAAAATTCAATTTTATTGAAAATCATTTGAACTATAGCCCACAAATTCATCGTCAGAAAAATCGAAAATCTGCAATTGTGCGCCGATTTCATTGATTGATACCTCTATCAATAGGCGTTGAAACCTGTAATCGTCATGCCAACGGTCATTTGGATCGCTCGCACATTTCTACACATTTGGCAGAAAATTCAATTTTATTGAAAATCAACTGAACTAGAGCCCACAAATTCAGAGCCAGAAAGATCGAAAATCTGCAATTGTGCTCCGATTTCGTTGATTGATACCTCTATCAATAGGCGTTGAGACCTGTAATCGTCATGCTAACGGTCATTTGGATCGCTCGCACCTTTCTACACATTTTGCAGAGAATTCAATTTTATTGAAAATCAACTGAACTATAGCCCACAAATTCAGAGCCAGAAAAATTGAAAATCTGCAATTGTCGTCCGAATTCGTTGATTGATACCTCTATCAATAGGCGTTGAGACCTGTAATCGTCATGCTAACGGTCATTTGGATCGCTCGCACCTTTCTACACATTTTGCAGAAAATTCAATTTTACTGAAAATCAACTGAACTATAGCCCACAAATTCGGAGCCAGAAAAATCGAAAATCTGCAATTGTGCTCCGATTTCATTGATTGATACCCCTATCAATAGGTGTTGAGACCGGTAAAAATCATGCCAACAGTCATTTGTATCGCTCGCACATTTCTACACATTTCACAGAAAATTCAATTTTATTGAAAATCATCTGAACTATAGCCCACAAATTCAGAGCCAGAAAAATCGAAAATCTGCAATTGTGCTCCGAAATTGTTGATTGATACCTCTATCAATAGGCGTTGAGACCGGTAATCGTCATGCCAACAGTCATTTTGATCGCTCGCACATTTCTACACATTTGGCAGAAAATTCTATTTTATTGAAAATCAACTGAACTATATCCCACAAATTCAGAGCCAGAAAGATCGAAAATCTGCAATTGTGCTCCAATTTCATTGATTGATACCTCTGTCAATAGGCTTTGAGACCTGTAATCGTCATGCCAACAGTCATTTGGATCGCTCGCACATTTCTACACATTTCGCAGAAAATTCAATTTTATTGAAAATCATTTGAACTATAGCCCACAAATTCATCGCCAGAAAAATCGAAAATCTGCAATTGTGCTCCGATTTCATTGATTGATACCTCTATCAATAGGCGTTGAAACCTGTAATCTTCGTACCAACGGTCATTTGAATCGCTAGCACATTTCGAAACATTTCGCAGAAAATTCAATTTTACTGAAAATCAACTGAACTATAGCCCACAAGTGGAGAGCCAGAAAAATTGAAAATCTGCAACTGAGCTCCGATTTCGTTGATTGATACCTCTATCAATAGGCGTTGAGACCTGTAATCGTCATGCCAACGGTTATTTGGATCGCTAGCTTATTTCGAAACATTCCGCAGAAAATTCAATTTTATTGAAAATCAACTGAACTATAGCCCACAATTGCAGAGCCAGAAAAATTGAAAATCTGCAATTGTGCTCCGATTTCGTTGATTGATACCTCTATCAATAGGCGTTAAGACCTGTAATCGTCATGCCAACGGTCATTTGGATCGCTCGCACATTTCTACACATTTCGCAGAAAATTCAATTTTATTGAAAATCAACTGAACTATAGCCCACAAATTCAGAGCCAGAAAAATCGAAAATCTGCAATTGTGCTCCGATTTCGTTGATTGATACCTCTATCAATAGGCGTTGAGACCTGTAATCGTCATGCCAACGGTTATTTGGATCGCTAGCATATTTCGAAACATTTCACAGAAAATTCAATTTTATTGAAAATCAACTGAACTCTAGCCCACAAATTCAGAGCCAGAAAAATCGAAAATCTGAAATTGTGCTCCGATTTCGTTGATTGATACCTCTAGCAATAGGCGTTGAGACCTGTAATCGTAATGCCAATGGTCATTTGGATCGCTAGTACATTTCTACACATTTCGCAGAAAATTCAATTTTATTGAAAATCAACTGAACTCTAGCCCACAAATTCAGAGCCAGAAAAATCGAAAATCTGCAATTGTGCTCTGATTTCGTTGATTGATACCTCTAGCAATAGGCGTTGAGACCTGTAATCGTCATGCCAACGGTCATTTGGATCGCTAGCATATTTCGAAACATTTCACAGAAAATTCAATTTTATTGAAAATCAACTGAACTCTAGCCCACAAATTCAGAGCCAGAAAAATCGAAAATCTGAAATTGTGCTCCGATTTCTTTGATTGATACCTCTATCAATAGGCGTTGAGACCTGTAATCGTCATGCCAACGGTCATTTGGATCGCTTGCATATTTCTACACATTTCGCAGAAAATTCGGTTTTATTGAAAATCAACTGAACTATAGCCCACAAATTCAGAGCCAGAAAGATCGAAAATCTGCAATTGTGCTCCGATTTCATTGATTGATACCTCTATAAATAGGCCTTGAGACCTGTAATCGTCATGCTAACAGTCATTTGGATCGCTCGCACATTTCTACACATTTTGCAGAAAATTCAATTTTATTGAAAATCAACTGAACTATAGCCCACAAATTCAGAGCCAGAAAAATCGAAAATCTGCAATTGTGCTCCGAATTCGTTGATTGATACCTCTATCAATAGGCGTTGAGACCGGTAATCGTCATGCCAACGGTTATTTGGATCGCTAGCATATTTCGAACCATTTCACAGAAAATTCAATTTTATTGAAATTCAACTGAACTATAGCCCACAAATTCAGAGCCAGAAAAATTGAAAATCTGCAATTGTGCTCCGTTTTCGTTGATTGATATATCAATAGGCGTTGAGACCGGTAATCGTCATGCCAACGGTTATTTGGATCGTTCGCACATTTCTACACATTTCGCAGAGAATTCAATGTTATTGAAAATCAACTGAACTATAGCCCACAAATTCAGAGCCAGAAAAATCGAAAATCTGCAATTGTGCTCCGATTTCATTGATTGATACCTCTATCAATAGGTGTTGAGACCGGTAATCGGCATGCCAACAGTCATTTGGATCGCTCGCACATTTCTACACATTTCACAGAAAATTCAATTTTATTGAAAATCATCTGAACTATAGCCCACAAATTCAGAGCCAGAAAAATCGAAAATCTGCAATTGTGCTCCGATTTCATTGATTGATACCTCTATCAATAGGCGTTGAGACCGGTAATCGTCATGCCAACGGTCATTTGGATCGCTCGCACATTTCTACACATTTCACAGAAAATTCAATTTTATTGAAAATCAACTGAACTATAGCCCACAAATTCAGATTCAGAAAAATCGAAAATCTGCAATTGTGCTCCGTTTTCGTTGATTGATATATCAATAGGCGTTGAGACCGGTAATCGTCATGCCAACGGTTATTTGGATCGTTCGCACATTTCTACACATTTCGCAGAGAATTCAATGTTATTGAAAATCAACTGAACTATAGCCCACAAATTCAGAGCCAGAAAAATCGAAAATCTGCAATTGTGCTCCGATTTCATTGATTGATACCTCTATCAATAGGTGTTGAGACCGGTAATCGGCATGCCAACAGTCATTTGGATCGCTCGCACATTTCTACACATTTCACAGAAAATTCAATTTTATTGAAAATCATCTGAACTATAGCCCACAAATTCAGAGCCAGAAAAATCGAAAATCTGCAATTGTGCTCCGATTTCATTGATTGATACCTCTATCAATAGGCGTTGAGACCTGTAATCATCATGCCAACGGTCATTTGGATCGCTCGCACATTTCTACACATTTCGCAGAAAATTCAATTTTATTGAAAATCAACTGAACTCTAGCCCACAAATTCAGAGCCAGAAAAATCGAAAATCTGAAATTGTGCTCCGATTTCGTTGATTGATACCTCTAGCAATAGGCGTTGAGACCTGTAATCGTAATGCCAATGGTCATTTGGATCGCTAGTACATTTCTACACATTTCGCAGAAAATTCAATTTTATTGAAAATCAACTGAACTCTAACCCACAAATTCAGAGCCAGAAAAATTGAAAATCTGAAATTGTGCTCCGATTTCGTTGATTGATACCTCTAGCAATAGGCGTTGAGACCTGTAATCGTCATGCCAACGGTTATTTGGATCGCTAGCATATTTCGAAACATTTCACAGAAAATTCAATTTTATTGAAAATCAACTGAACTCTAGCCCACAAATTCAGAGCCAGAAAAATCGAAAATGTGCAATTGTGCTCTGATTTCGTTGATTGATACCTCTATCAATAGGTGTTGAGACCGGTAATCGGCATGCCAACAGTCATTTGGATCGCTCGCACATTTCTACACATTTCACAGAAAATTCAATTTTATTGAAAATCATCTGAACTATAGCCCACAAATTCAGAGCCAGAAAGATCGAAAATCTGCAATTGTGCTCCGATTTCATTGATTGATACCTCTATAAATAGGCCTTGAGACCTGTAATCGTCATGCTAACAGTCATTTGGATCGCTCGCACATTTCTACACATTTGGCAGAAAAGTCAGTTTTATTGAAAATCAACTGAACTATAGCCCACAAATTCAGAGCCAGAAAAATCGAAAATCTGCAATTGTTCTCCGATTTCATTGATTGATACCTCTAGGCTTTGAGACCGGTAAAAATCATCCCAATAGTCATTAGTATTGCTCGCATATTTCTACACATTTCACAGAAAATTCAATTTTATTGAAAATCAACTGAACTATAGCCCACAAATTCAGACCCAGAAAAATCGAAAATATGCAATTGTGCTCAGATTTCATTGATTGATACCTCTATCAACAGGCGTTGAGACCTGTAATCGTTATGCCAACGGTCATTTGGATCGTTCGCACATTTCTGCACATTTCGCAGAAAATTCAATTTTATTGAAAATCAACTGAACTATAGCCCACAAATTCGGAGCCAGAAAAATCGAAAATCTGCAATTGTGCTCCGATTTCATTGATTGATACCTCTATCAATAGGTGTTGAGACCGGTAAAAATCATGCCAACAGTCATTTGGATCGTTCGCACATTACTACACATTTCACAGAAAATTCAATTTTATTGAAAATCAACTGAACTATAGCCCACAAATTCAGAGCCAAAAAAATCGAAAATCTGCAATTGTGCTCCGAAATAGTTGATTGATACCTCTATCAATAGGCGTTGAGACCTGTAATCGTCATGCCAACGGTCATTTGGATCGCTCACACATTTCGCAGAAAATTTAATTTTATTGAAAATCAACTGAACTATAGCCCACAAATTCATAGCCAGAAAAATCGAAAATCTGCAATTGTGCTCCGATTTCATTGATTGATACCTCTATCAATAGGTGTTGAGATCTGTAATCGTCATGCCAACGGTCATTTGGATCGCTCGCACATTTCTACACATTTGGCAGAAAATTCAATTTTATTGAAAATCAACTGAACTATAGCCCACAAATTCAGAGCCAGAAAAATCGAAAATCTGCAATTGTGCTCCGATTTCATTGATTGATACCTCTATCAATAGGTGTTGAAACCGGTAATCGTCATGCCAACGGTCATTTGGATCGTTCGCACATTTCTGCACATTTCGCAGAAAATTCAATTTTATTGAAAATCAACTGAACTATAGCCCACAAATTCATAGCCAGAAAAATCGAAAATCTGCAATATTGTGCTCCGATTTCATTGATTGATACCTCTATCAATAGGCGTTGAGATCTGTAATCGTCATGCCAACGGTCATTTGGATCACTCGCACATTTCTACACATTTGGCAGAAAATTCAATTTTATTGAAAATCAACTGAACTATAGCCCACAAATTCAGAGCCAGAAAAATCGAAAATCTGCAATTGTGCTCCGATTTCGTTGATTGATACCTCTATCAATAGGTGTTGAGACCGGTAAAAATCATGCCAACAGTCAATTGGATTGCTCGCACATTTCTACACATTTCACAGAAAATTCAATTTTATTGAAAATCAACTGAAATATAGCCCGCAAATTCAGAACCAGAAAAATCGAAAATCTGCAATTGCTCCGAATTCGTTGATTGATACCTCTATCAATAGGTGTTGAGACTTGTACTCGTCATGCCAACGATCATTTGGATCGCTAACAAATTTCTACACATTTCGCAGAAAATTCAATTTTATTGAAAATCAACTGAACTATAGCCCACAAATTCAGAGCCAGAAAAATTGAAAATCTGCAATTGTGCTCCGAATTCGTTGATTGATACCTCTATCAATAGGCGTTGAGACCTGTAATCGTCATGCCAACGGTCATTTGGATCGCTCGCACATTTCTACACATTTTGCAGAAAATTCAATTTTACTGAAAATCAACTGAACTATAGCCCACAAATTCGGAGCCAGAAAAATCGAAAATCTGCAATTGTGCTCCGATTTCATTGATTGATACCTCTATCAATAGGTGTTGAGACCGGTAAAAATCATGCCAACAGTCATTTGGATCGCTCGCACATTTCTACACATTTCACAGAAAATTCAATTTTATTGAAATTCAACTGAACTATTGCCCACAATTGCAGAGCCAGAAAAATTGAAAATCTGCAATTGTGCTCCGATTTCATTGATTGATACCTCTATCAATAGGTGTTGAGACCTGTAATCGTCATGCCAATAGTCGTTAGGATCGCTAGCACATTTCTACACATTTCGCAGAAAATTTAATTTTATTGAAAATCAACTGAACTATAGCCCACAAATTGACAGCCAGAAAAATCGAAAATCTGCAATTGTGTTCCAATATCGTTGATTGATACCTTTATCAATAGGTGCTGAGACCTGTAATCGTCATGCCAATGGTCATTTGGATCGCTCGCACATTCCTTCACATTTCGCAGAAAATTCAATTTTATTGAAAATCAACTGAACTGTAGCCCACAAGTGGAGAGCCAGAAAAATTGATAATCTGCAACTGAGCTCCGATTTCGTTGATTGATACCTCTATCAATAGGCGTTGAGACCTGTAATCGTCATGCCAACGGTTATTTGGATCGCTAGCATATTTCGAAACATTCCACAGAAAATTTAATTTTATTGAAAATCAACTGAAATCTAGCCCACAAATTCAGAGCCAGAAAAATTGAAAATCTGCAATTTTGCTCCGATTTCGTTGATTGATACCTCTATCAATAGGCGTTGAGCCCTGTAATCGTCATGCCAACGGTCATTTAGATCACTCGCACATTTCTACACATTTCGCAGAAAATTCAATTTTATTGAAAATCAACTGAACTATAACCCACAAATTCAGAGCCAGAAAAACCGAAAATCTGCAATTGTGCTCCGATTTCGTTGATTGATACCTCTATCAATAATCGTTGAGACCTGTAATCGTCATGCCAATGGTCATTTGGATCGTTCGCACATTTCTACACATTTCGCAGAAAATTCAATTTTATTGAAAATCAACTGAACTTTAGCCCACAAATTCATAGCCAGAAAATCGAAAATCTGCAATTGTGCTCCGATTTCTTTGATTGATACCTCTATCGGTAAGCCGTATCAATGCTTACTGTATTTTGAAAATCTCAAATTTGATGCTCTTTCGATATTTTTCTTTATTTTTTATCAAGCACAGAAGATTGCTTGAATACCGTTTCCGGTCCCGTGTACTAGTAGCACACACGGTCAGAACGACAAATCAAGGAGAAAATTGTATTGTAAAATAATGCATCATTTGGAGCTAAGTTCTGAAATAAAAAAGGCCAATCAATACCTCCTAATTCAATGCACAGTTTTTGTTAGTTTAATTTATGAAAAAATTCACGAGAAAGAAGTTGAAGATTGCTTTCGTAAAACAATTGTATTAACCGAAGCTGTGAATGGAGGATGATAATTATTGACTTTAGTTAATAAGTACATCGTCATATTTCCTGACATTCACGTCATGCGCATTAATATTTGAAAGAAATAGAACCAAAATTCGATTCTGAACATTTTTCACATGATTGAATTGTGCCAACAGTATTATATCAAGAGTATCTATTAAATATGCCGCTGTGCGCATTTCAGAGTTCGATTCAATTATGTACAAGGGATTATTTGTATACTACTCTATTGATGCTCGGTTAAAATCTCCAAGTATAATAAACTTGGTACCTGTATTTGGTGTATTAATGACATCCAATAAATGGTAAAGGAATAACTTATAATCCCGGTTTAATCGGCTCTAGATTGATTTTGAGATTTATACTATGCAAGGGAGTTTAGCATTACGTAAGTTAGCATCATTTCAGTTCAAAAATTAGGTTAAATAGCAAAAAATTGTAGACTCCTGTTGGTTTCGATATACAGGACATGTTCGACAATAAAGAAACCGAAGAAATCGATGCAGTTATCAGGAGGCCTGCATGAGAACATCAAAGTTTTCGATTACTTTGTCCAATTAAAGCGGATCAATGAGCTTAATTTCAGCACAAATGTTATTTTTAAGTTGTTGAATTATGTTTGGATGATTAGCATAAACCATACCTTTCAAATAACCGTTCAAAAATGATCAAGTGGATTTAAATCCAGGCTTCATTTCGTTCAAGTATCCAATTATCAAAACGACTACGATTTAAATGGCCTGATGGGCTCAATTTTTGAGTTAGTTCAATTTTGAATTGATGCAAATGAAGATCAACATGCAAAATGCGTCGTAATGTGGTTCGTTATATGTTTTATTCTTGCGTGAACGATGCCTGAGTAAAGTGCTTGGTCCATTACGAACACTTTCACTAACAGCTGCCATTGTATCAGGAGTACGAACTGGATGAACATGTTCATACGGTCTACGACCTTCATTGAACCAGTTTCTTCTAAACGATTAATAATTTTACAAATTGCAGGCTCAGTAGGACGCCCATGTCGCCCAAAACTTTAACGTAATTTGCGAAATGTTGTTGTTTATGAACAACTATTTTCATAATAAATAAAGAATAGAAAAAAAATATAAAAAAAATTAATAATCCGAAAATGATAAAATTGGGCTCATTTGAAAGATAAATGTATAAGGATTATCCCAAAATTATAAAAATAGTACTGTCTAATATTTCTTTGTTTTCAAAATGCCTGTTGGAACATTCTTTTGAATTTTCTCCAATGCGCTTATTTTTTTTGCATATAAACCAATCGTTTGAAGCAACAATCATTTTAATTTTAATCTCTATTACTATTACGTGTGTTGATTGTAGAGTTACTACTTTCTTTAAAATGAAAACTAATCACACAGAAGCCTATTGAAGCCAATAATAAGTTAGAAGTAACAGTGATAATTCGGCTTAAAATTATTACTGGTTTTATACCTTTAAAGTGATGTGCAAAAACTAAACTGTTTTATAAGCACAAAGTAAATTTCGATCTAAAAACATCAGTATATAGAAAGATTTAAATCTCACAAAGCTGTATTTTGTATTTAAAATAAATAAAATTATGCATGTATGTTTAAAATCTATGCTTCCCTTCTCAAATTTGATTACGTATCCATTCAAGCAATTACTAATCTGCATTGAATTCATAAACGATAAGCTTTTCTGTGTTTAGAAAGGTGTGAATGAGTAAAATATGATGATAATGGTATACATACAATTTATATAATATGTTCTAAGGTTCGGCAACCCTTTTCTAAAACACATTTACGAGTACATACATACATTTATGAATATATACACATATACCAACGTTATTTTAAACAAGTTGTATTTCCATAAGAAAAACGAAAAATTCGAATTCATGTTATCATGATCACCATATGAATTTCAAATTCATGCTAATTTTATATAATATATCCATAATATAGCAACAACAGTTACTGTGTACAATACTTCAAAGAAAATGATTTTGCTTTTATGTATTTCATTTGGGAATTAACAATAATGAAACATGTTAAAATTGTACACAAAGAAATAATATCGACTTCCTCATTCTAAATCTAGCACCTTACTACCTATTAAGGTACATATTGATTGCTGTTCTGGGGGATTTCAGCAATCATTAAAGTTATTTAACATTTTTTATTTTTTTTTTTGATAGAACTATACATACAAAGATACAAAACAATAGTTTGGGGTACTATACCGATCCTCATACCATATTGCTCGCCAGCTCACTTATGTAAGAGTATCATAACCGCACGATACAAAAAATAAAAAAATGGTCAACCTAAACAAAATTAAAACAATATCATTGTAAAATGTATAAAAATATATTTTTGTCGTTGATTACGTCGAATTGCGTGCGATTACATAAATTAAATTCATGAAACACCAAAAAAAAAAAAAAAAGATTCGTGATTACACCAAATTAACTATGTTCTTTGCATTTTTGCTGTATGATAAGAAAATTTAGAAAAAAAAAATCTAAAAGCTTCATGTAAGATATCAACTACTTGTCGTTTTTTATTTTCCGATTATTTTTTTTTTCGTATAGCAATGTAATACTCTAAAAAATTATGTTTTACTTTCGATAATTTTGATAAGACGTTTTTATGTTTTTCAATCCTAATAATAAATATTTCCAACAATATTATTAATGAATTTTTGTCAAAATTTTGACAATCAATAAAAGCTTTCAATTTTTTATTTTTTTATTTTTAGTTTGCGAACGTATCCAGATGAATGAATTTTTGGTGACAATACGACTAATCTATGTTCTAAATCTTAAATTATTATTATTTTTTTTTTTTGGTATCCATAATATACGAATAAGCACACAACACAAAAAAAATACGAGACTGACAGTTTCGAGAGATTTAAATAAATGAGTTTCGATGGAAGGTATTGATAGTGAGTTAAAAATGATGAAATTTAAATGGGAAATATGCAGATTACTATTTATGTACAATATGTATGTACATAAAGTATAGAAGATGATTTTTGGTTTATTTACTAGTATGTGACTTTTCAATGGTATATTGTTTGAAGGTCATTGCTAGTCCATGGTGATTTATCAACTTTAGTCAAATTCATTTTGATTTTGAAGGGTTATTATCGGATTCATGGCCGAATCAATCTGAATTTTGATTTAATGAAATTCTCAGATAATAATACGTATTCATTTCACTTAATTTAATTGTAACAATTGATTGATTGATCAGAATGTACGACTAAGCCTAAGCAAGGCTCCCAGGTTAAACCGGGCCTCTCTTACACCCTTTACACATAACAAAACCGAAGGAAAGGAAAGTTATGTTAGTAACAAAGATTCAACCCGGTTCCAGACACCAGCTAAGTAGTTGATAGCTAGTAAATTTGTTAGTAGTATATTTTTAGTCAATTATTGAGCACAAGGCAGCACAAAGTTCGTTTACTGCTTAATTCCTGGAAAGCTGTTTTAGGTTCTTCAAAAATTTCTTAAATTTAAAATCTGTATTAATCCTTTATAATAACTATTAAAAACTAATTAATTATAAATTAAATTCTCTGAAAAAAATTATAAATTATTCTTTATGTACTACAAATAAATTAACATAAATAGTTTGTATAACAATAATTAAACCTACTACTACCTCGCCCGTCATGCTATCGCCTCAGCCAACGACAGCTTGGTCGAGCTTCTCAGATGATTCTAAACTAAAATCATTTAAACGATTAATTATTAATTTATTAATCTTAATACAAATACCAATACCAATACTAATAATAAAATTAACATTAATATTAACACCAATATCACTATCCACATCGATAACAGTACCAATATCAACACCAACATTATGACATTAATTCTTCGATCAAATCAAAATAACCATTTCAGTGAATTTATTTCAACAAAATTTTAACAAAAACTAATTTAATTTTTTTAAATTCAGTGCAACCGAAACTTCAATTTACTTCACCATTAATTCTTTATTTAAAATCGGCCCTTAATACCCTTAATTTTCAAATTCCAAACTCCAAATTCCAGACTCCAAATTTCAAATTCTAAATTCCAAAACTCCAATTTCAAATTCCAAATCCCAAATTTAAAATTTAAAATCCCAAATTTCAAATACTAAATTTAATTTTGAAATTCCAAAACCAAAAATTTCATATTCCAAATTTCAAATTTTTAATTATAAATTTTAAATTTCAAATTTCAAAATTCCAAACTACAAATTCGAAATTTCAAATTTTAAATTCCCAATTCCAAATGTCAAGATCTAACTTATAAATTCCAAATTTCAAACTTCATACTCCAAATTTTCAAACTTTAAACTCCAATTCCAACTTTCTAATTTCAAATTCCAAACGTAAAATTCCAAATTTCAAATTCCAAATTCTAAATTCAAAATTTTGAATTTTAAATCCCAAATCTTAAATTTTATATTTTAAATTTCAAATTTTAAATTTTAATTTCAAATTTTAGTTTTAAATTTCAAATTTCAATTTTCAGATTCGAAACTTCAAATTCCAAAACCCAAATTTCAGATCTTAAATTCCAAATCCCAAATTAAACATTCCAAAATCCAATCAATTTTTAAATTTTAAATTACAAATTTTAAATTTTAATTTTCAAATTTCAAATTTCAAACTTCAAATTCTAAATTTCAAATTCCAATTTCAAAATTTAAAAGTAAATTTCAAATTGTAAATTTCAAATTTAAATTTCAAATTGTAAATTTCAAATTTTCAATTTTAAATTCCAAATGTCAAGATCTAAATTCTAAATTCCTACCTAATTTTAATCTTCAAACTATAAATCACAAATTATACTTTTCCAATTTCAAATTCAAAACTTTAAATTCCAAATTCCAAAACTCAAACTTCACATTTCAAATTCCAAATTCCAAATCCCAAGTTCCACATTCCAAAATAAAATCAATTTTTAAATTTTAAAGCACAAATTTTAAATTATAAATTATAATTTTCAAATTGCAAATTTCAAATTAAAAACTTCATATTCTAAATTTCAAAATCCCGTTTCCAAATTTAAAACCTAAATTTCAAATTGTAAATTTCAAATTTTAAATTTTAAATTCCAAATGTCAAGACCTAAATTCTAAATTCCAAATTCCAAATTCAATACTTCAAATTCCAAATTTCAAATCCCAAATTCCAAATCTCAAATTTCACATTCCAAAATCCAATCAATTTTTAAATATGTATCACAAATTTTAAATTTACATTTTCAAATTTTAAATTTCAAACTACAAATTCTAAATTTCAAATTCGAATTTCCAAATTTAAAACCTAAATATGTTATGTATGGTTAAGAGAAATAAATAAAATAAAAATAAATAAAATTCCAAATTTCAAACTCAAAATTTCAAACTTCAAACTCCAAATCACAAATTCCAACTTCCCAATTTCAAATTCAAAACATCAAGTTTCAAATTTTAAATTCCAAACTCTAAATTCTAAATTTCAATTCCAAATTCCAAATTTTGAATTTTAAATCCCAAATCTTAAATTCTAAATTTTAAATTCCAAATTTTAAATTTAAAAATTATTTTTCCAATTCCAAATTTTAAATTTTAAGTTTAAAGATATATTTTCAAATTCCAAACTCCAAATTCCAGACTCCAAACTTCAAATTCCAAATTCCAAAACTCCAATTTCAAATTCCAAATCCCAAATTTAAAATCCCAAATTTTAAATAATAAATTTAATTTTGAAATTTCAAAATCAAAAATTTCATATTCCAAATTTCAAATTTTTAATTATAAATTTAAAATTTCAAAATTCCAAACTTCAAATTCGAAATTTCAAATTTTAAATTCCCTATTCCAAATATCAAGATCTAAATTATAAATTCCAAATTTCAAACTTCAAACTCCAAATTTCCAAACTTCAAACTACAATTCCAACTTTCCAATTTCAAATTCCAAACGTAAAATTCCAAATTTCAAATTCTAAATTCTAAATTTCAAATTCCAAATTCTAAATTCTATATTTTAAATTGCAAATTTTAAATTTTAATTTCAAATTTTAGTTTTAAATTTCAAATTTCAATTTTCAGATTCAAAAATTCAAATTCCAAATTCCAAAACTCAAATTTCAAATCTTAAATTCCAAATCCCAAATTCCACATTCCAAAATCCAATCAATTTTTAAATTTTAAATTACAAATTTTAAATTTTTATTTTCAAATTTCAAGTTTCAAACTTCAAATTATAAATTTCAAATTCCAATTTCAAAATTTAAAAGTAAATTTCAAATTTAAATTTCAAATTATAAATTTCAAATTTTCAATTTTAAATTCCAAATGTCAAGATCAAAATTCTAAATTCCTAATTTCAAACTTCAAACTCCAAATTTTAATCTTCAAACTATAAATCACAAATTCTACATTTCCAATTTCAAATTCCAAACTTCAAATACCGAATTTCAAATTCCAAACTTCAAATACCGAATTTCAAATTCCAAATTTCAAATTCTAAATTCTCAAATTCCAAATTTAAAAATTCAAAATTTTAAATTTTAGTTTTAAATTTCAAATTTCAATTTTCAAATTCAAAACTTTAAAATCCAAATTCCAAAACTCAAACTACAAATTTCAAATTCCAAATCCCAAGTTCCACATCTCAAAATCCAATCAATTTTTAAATTTTAAAGCACAAATTTTAAATTATAAATTATAATTTTCAAATTCAAAACTTCAAATTCCAAATTCCAAAACTAAAACTTCAAATTTCAAAATCCAAAATTCCAAATACAATGTTCCACTTTCCAAAATCCAATCAATTTTTAAATTTTAAAGCACAAATTTTAAATTATAAATTATAATTTTCAAATTTCAAATTAAAAACTTCATATTCTAAATTTCAAATTCCAGTTTCCAAATTTAAAACCAAAATTTCAAATTTTAAATTTTAAATTCCAAATGTCAAGACCTAAATTCTAAATTCCAAATTCAAAACTTCAAATTCCAAATTCCAAATACCAAATCCCACATTCCAAAATCCAATCAATTCACAAATTTTAAATTTACATTTTCAAATTTCAAATTCCAGACTTCAAATTCTAAATTCCAATTTTCAAATTTAAAACCTAAATTTCAAATTCTAAATTTCAAATTCATAATTTCAAACTTCAAACTCCAAATCACAAATTCCAACTTTCCAATTTCAAATTCAAAACAACAAGTTTCAAATTTTAAATTCTAAACTATAAATTCTAAATTGCAATTCCAAACTTTAAAAATTATTTTTCAAATTCCAAATTTCAAATTTAAGTTTTAAGTTCTATTTTCAAATTCCAAACTCCAAATACTAGACTCCAAATTTCAAATTCCAGACTCCATAACCAAAATTCCAAATCCGATATTTCAAACTTAAAATCTCAAATTTCAAATACTAAACTTCATATTTCAAATTAAAAATTTCAAAATCACAAATTTTGTATTTCAAATGTTTAATTACAAATTTTAAATTTCAAATTTTAAACTTCAAATTCTAAATTTCAAATTCCAAATTTCAAATTTAAATTGCAAATTGTAAATTTCAGTTTTAAATTCCAAATCTTAAGATTTAAATTTTAAATTCCAAATTTCAAATTTCAAACTTTAAACTCCAAATTTCAATCTTCAAACTCCAAATCTGAAAGTCCAAATTTCCAATTTCAAATTCCAAATTTAATTTCCAAATTTTAAATTCCAAATTTCAATATCTAAATTCCAAATTTCAAATTCCAAATTTTAAATCTTTAATTACAAATTTTAATACTAAATTTTAAATTCCAAATTTCAAATTTTAGTTTTAAATTTCAAATTTCAATTTTTAAATTCAAAACATCAAATTCCAAAATCCAAAACCCAAACTTCAAATTTCAAATCCCAAATTCCAAATCCAAAACTCCACATTTAAAAATCCAATCAATTTTTAAATTTTAAATCACAAATTTTAAATTATAAATTATAATTTTCAAATTACAAACTTCATATTCTAAATTTCAATTTCCAGTTTCCAAATTTAAAACCTAAATTTCAAATTTTAAATTTAAAATTTTAAATTCAAATTTTAAATTTCAAATGTCAAGATCTAAATTTTAAATTAAAATTCCAAATTTCAAACTTCAAACTCCAAATTTCAATCTTCAAACTTCAAATCACAAATTCCAAATTTCCAATTTCAAATTCCAAATTTAATTTCCTAATTTCAAATTCCAAATTTCAATATCTAAATTTCAAATTCCAAATTTTAAATCTTTAATTACAAATTTTAATACTAACTTTTAAATTTCAAATTTTAGTTTTAAATTTCAAATTTCAATTTTTAAATTCAAAACTTCAAATTCCAAATTCCAAAACCCAAACTCCAAATCTAAATTTCAAATTCCAATTTCCAAATTTAAAACCTAAATTTCAAATTCTAAATTTTAAATTCCAAATTCCAAATTTCAACTCAAAATTTGAAACTTTAAACTAACAAATTCCAGCTTTCCAATTTCAAATTCCAAACATCAAATTTCAAATTCTAAATTTCAATTCCAAATTCAAAATTTTGAATTTTAAGTCCAAATCTTAAATTCTAAATTTCAAATTTTCAAATGTTTTTAAGGTTATGAATAAATATTTTGAAATTAGTGGCAATCGTTATTTGAGTTGTCATAGTTATTTACTGCGTAAAAATGTCGTACATTTCAGAAGTGTTCCAAAATTTTGCAAAACGCATTTTTATAATTATTTTTTAATAACTGCTCCAACCATCTTTAATAAACTTCCTATTGATATCCGTAGCTTGAATTCTAAATCTAAATTCCTGGCAAGTTTGAAAGTTTGGCTAGTCCAATTTAGTAATATTTATTTTTTTGTTTAAAATCATTATTTAATTTTTCACTTATAATTTTGTATGCTAGTTATTTTTGCATGAATAGGGAATGATGTTGTCTTTTATTATTATTAGCTAAAGGGAAGCCTGCAACTGACCTTGTGAGTCAAAAGGCACTTCCTTATTTATTTAATTTTTTTTTTCGTAATTATATGTATATGAGATATAGTTATAATTTTTGTAATGCAATAAATAAAAATAAATAAATTCCAAATTTCAAACTTCAAACTGAAAATTTCAAACTTCAAACCCCAAATAACAAATTCCAACTTTCCAATTTCAAATTCAAAACATCAAGTTTCAAATTTTAAATTCTAAACTCTAAATTCTAAATTTCAATTCAAAATTCAAAATTTTGAATTTTAAATCCCAAATCTTAAATTCTAAATTTTAAATTCAAAATTTTAAATTTTAAGTTTAAAGTTTAAATTTCAAATTCCAAACTCCAAATTCTAGACTCCAAATTTCAAATTCCAAAAACCATAACCAAAATTCCAAATCCGATATTTCAAACTTAAAATCTCAAATTTCAAATACTAAACTTCATATTTCAAATTCCAAATTTCAAAATCAAAAATTTCGTGTTTCAAATTTTAAATTCCAAATGACAAGATCTAAATTCTAAATTCCAAATTCCAAATTTCAATCTTCAAACTCCAAATTATAATTTCCAAATTTCCAATGTCAAATTCTAAACTTTAATTTCCAAATTTCAAATTCCAAATTTCAAATTCTAAATTCCTAATCACAAATTTTAAATCCTAAATTTTAAATTCCACATTTTAGTTTTAAATTTCAAACTTTAAATTTCAAATGCCAAATCGCAAAATCCACATTCCAAAATCCAATCAATTTTTAAATTTTAAATCACAAATTTTAAAATTACATTTTCAAATTTCAAATACCAAACTTTAAATTCTAAATTTCAAATTCCAATTTCCAAATTTAAAACCTAAATTTCAAATTCTAAATTACAAATTTTAAATCTCACATTCTAAATTCTAAATTCCAAATTCCAAGCTTCAAATTCCAAATTTCAAATATCAAAGTCGAGCTTGCATATAAAATGTATGCGTGCGAGATTCGCCAGTTGGTTAAATGGGGTTCGTCTGGGCCCTTCATCGCTGTCGTCTAATTTTTAAATACATCAATCTTTAAATAAAAAACGAAAATTGCAATTAATCGAAAACAACTCAATAAATACAGGGTTTCATATAGTTTGTCTTAATATCTATAAGAAATATCTTAATTACCTGCAAATAAAACAACTTAAAAAATCTCTTTTTCTCCAGAACCAACATTGAACCAAAACTTTATGCTTCTAACTAATCACTGTAGTACTAAGCCTATTAGAAATGTCCGTTTTCCGTTTCTATATTATAGAATAGTAGTTCCTCGTTTGAGTACCACAGAAAATCATCATAGTTACTTTAATTAGTCCATTTGATAACCTGAAACGTGTTATGTAAAACCAAAATCATTTAAAATTATATATTTTGTACAATCGAAATGAGAATGACGTAAATATATTTTTTTTCCGCTGGCGCTACATCCCAATAGAGGGATTTGGTGAATATATTCGTATTGAGTAATTTTCCAGGTTAGGTCAAATAAGCCAAAAACACCACTCACATAATATTGATTATATCGACGTCTTACGATTCATCTTCTGCAAATTATGCCACCGGTACCTACTGCATGAATATTTGTTTGAATAAAAATGAAATAGGCGATTTCAGTTATGTCCTATATACGAGTTTTTATACAAAAATATTTTATAATGTTGATTTTAGTATGGCGTGATTCGCGGACCAATTATATATTTGACCGTTTTTAATTTTAAAATGTTGTGAAAGATATGACGATTTCGGCGTAATTCAACTTACGATACAAATTTGTTTTTTCACCAAACGTTCAATTTGTGTCTATGATATTCCTACTTTTTTAATTCAATTAGAAATTGGCGCTGAGCTTGCAGTACTTGATGCAACTTATTTTATAACTTTTACATGGGTTATTCGACTACACTTTTAAGATTTAATAATTTAAAATCAAAAAATTACACTTGTATTGTCGTAATGTGCAGTGTTACAATTGTCAAAAATAAACTACTTACTAAATCTTTAATTTTAATCCGCAACCGCAACAAAAAATCTTTCTCTTAAGCTCATTATAATAAATTACTTTAAAATTTAATTAACTATATGTGCTAAATTTCATGCTATATTACATTGTATGTGAAAGATTTAAAAAATTGCCTAAATCTGGTTGCCGACATTCCTGGTAAGGTATTCGACCAATTCTTTATGAATTCAGTACCTTTCGTCATGCTAATGACAATTTGTTACGAGAGAATTATTGCTTTCCACAATTGTTTCGCTTAGAGATTTTGCAGTCACAATGACCAAATGTGACTGCGGCTTGATATAATTCAGCAAAAAACTAATCCTTTATCTTACATTTTAACAATCTGACTCAATATTTTAAACATTATTAAAGGATATGATGTTTCCTCAACACAGTAGGTAATACGCCGACGTTCATTTACCACTTCCACCATTAGAATTTTTTTTTAAATACAATAAAAATAAAAATTATTGATTTTAACTCTCAAAGTAACTCAAATTTTTCTGATTACTTACATCGGGTACAAAATCTTTACAAAAAAAAAAACACTAAAACAGTTTTTTTTAACAAAAAACCGCTTCCAAAACAAAAAAAAAAGAAAATTTCAAACTATTACATCGAAGAGTGGTATATAAACATAAATTTTCAGAATTTTATTTTGATTGAAAATCAACTAACAAAAGAACTTAACAATACAATTCGTGTTATGTACAATTTTTTTTTCTATTACGTACGTACTACATACATTTTACTTCATCAACGAAAAACGAGTCGAACCAAAAAATAAAAAATAAAAAAATTGGAACAAAAAAACTTTTCTTCATTTATAATGATTTCTTGAGAGATGAAAAGCAACAAAAACAGCGAGAAAAGCACCAAACAACATAAAAAAAATGAGGGCGAAAAACGAGCACACAAAAAGTTTTTTTTTTTTTATTGAAAAAGTTTTGTGTTGTGCTTTTATTCTCGCTAAGCTACTCGTATATGTATGTACGTTCTAAATAACACGGTGCATGAAGTTTATTTATTTTTTAGTTTTTGTTTTGCTTCGTCTCTAAGATGTCTCTCCATATACAGTATGTATCTATCGTCGATCTATTATGATTATCTTTTCTCTATAAAATATAAATATTTATTATGAAAACAGTTAGAAAATAATAGAAATAAGAAATTTATATCAAAACAAAAAAGGTATTGATAAGGCGTACATACGAGTATAAGTTTTTTCACAGTTTTGTTGCTGTTTAAAAAAAAAACTTATCAAGAAACTTAAAATAGATAAACTTTTGCCTTTTTTATAATATTCTTGTACTATACAAATTTTTTGTTTTTGTTATTATTTTGTATGATCCACTTCATCTGTGTAACAATCTTTTTATATTTATTAATAAGAAAAGTTCTTAACTTAAGATTTTCATTCTCTCGTATTTTTTTTATGTTTTTGTGATAAGAACGATTTTTATTTATCTAAAGTGATTTAATTTGATTTTTATTTAGTTTTTTTTTTTTTTTTGTGAGGGGCTAAGTTAAACGAACTCATTTAATTATTATTACATAGATACATAGATAAGAAGCAAGAAAGATAATGAATAAAATGATTTTTGTGTGGTTACAATGAAAATATTCTTCTTTGTTTTTTACTTCTAGATGGTATTACAAGTGTCATGGGTACGACATCGTGATATACACTTATTAACAGTAGGACGATATACGTATACATCGGATCAACGATTTCGTGCCATACACCATCCGCATAGCGAAGATTGGATATTGCAAATAAAATATCCGCAACATCGTGATTCTGGGATATACGAGTGTCAGGTGTCGACTCAACCGCATATAAGCCATTATGTACATTTAAATGTTGTTGGTAAGTGGAATTTTTATCAATATAAATTTATTTCAAAAATCGAATAGTTACTGAGACAGACTGTATTTATTTTATTTTAAGTTTCCTTGCTATAACGATGGGCATGGGCACACATTTCAAATAAATATTTTATATTTTTAATTAAATTATTATTATTTATTTTACAAAATGAGCCGAAAAAAGAAGAATTTTAATGAGAAATTTTTAATTGTTAATTAATTTTCATTAATCGTCAATATTAAATCGTCATAGTGAAATAATGTTGTGCCAGCATTTTATATGTCTTAATACTACGGTTGTTCGAGCTTAATTTATTGATTTATCCACTACTAAACCATACCCTAATTTGAAATTTTGAAAAATATTTCAATTTTATTATCGAGTCTAATATAGCAAACCACATCAGATTGAGTATTTTATATTTCGTTGGGAATAAATAAAATAAACAATATCTATAAAACAAATAGCACAATTAAAATAGTCCAAATAAATAAAATAAAATTTATATTTTACGATATGTAATTTAAATAAATAAACTGAAAATTTTGAAATATGTAAAATTCCTAAAATAGTATCTTCTATGTGGGAACTACAAAACTTTTAATTTTCTTTTCATTTGTTTTTTAATTGAACGAAAATTTCCAGACTAATTTATTCCCCGGAATAAGGGTTTGGCTTTTGGGGTCGCTGCATCAAAATGTAGGTCAGCTACTACATGCACTACTCTTATCTGAGTCCCTGGCTAGCGATTTTCGATTTACAATCTTAATCTGAATCGTTATTCATAAATATAAATAATCGGTTCAAATAAAACTTTTGTAGTAAATGATACCTCGGTGTTATTGTATTTTTTAGGGTTCCTTAAAATTCTCAATTTTTTGTTTCTAATTTATTTAGTTACCTAAATTTGTTAAATTCAGATTAATTTTATTAACCTAAATTACTTCTATCTCAAAAATTTTTAAATTCAAATTTAAATCATATTTATTGATTGAATGTAGGTTTAAAGAAATTCTTAAAATTTATAAAACTAAAAAATTCATTAATTTCTAAAAGTTTTATACATTCTTAGATTTTTTGGAAAAACAAAAAAAATTATTTGAAATAAAATTCTCAAGTTTTAAATATCTATATTTTAAAGTTTTTAAAATTGTATTCAAATGGATGGAATACAGATAAATAAACTGCAGCAATAAAATCGTTTTATATTACGTCGGAAAAAAAAAAAAATAAATTAAATAAATAAAATAATAAAAGTAAAATTAATAAAATATATGAAACAAACAAAATAAATAAAATTAAAAATTAATAAAATAAATTAAATAAATTTAATAAATAAAATAACCTGGATAAATAAAACGAACAAAATAAATGAAATAAATAAAACAAATAAAATTAATATAATTAATAAAATAAATGTAATTAATTAAAGTAATTATTTATTTTAAATAAATTATATAAACTATATAACATAAATAAAATGAATCAAACAAATACAATTAATTAAAAATTAAATAATTTATTTATAATAAACTAGATAAATAAAATAAACAAAACTAATAAAATAAATTAAATAAATAAAATAATATTCAAACATTAAATTATTCTGGTATATTCAACATTGATAAATGTTTTACGAAGAGGAATTTTTAAGAGTTTGGCAATTCAGTTTCGATCTGCGAGCATTGTGTAAAAGAAATCATCTTACAGTCATCTCATCAAGCTATAGAGAAAAATATTGTAAAATCAATCTAGAATGTACCAGAATAATTTAATGTTTGAATATAGCACGCGCATGTATGCGTTAAATACACTAAAATTGCAATTTATAAAAGTACTTATGGGGAATTGTAAAATTCGCTAATTCTACAAGTACATATTTGATTCCTGTATATAGGAATAAATCAGAGTGATAAGTTTAGCAGTTCAGACGCTATAGCCTTATGAGATGTACTGAATAAAGATTTATTTTTCACAATGCTCGCAGATCGAAACTGAATTGAAAAATTCTTAACAATTCCTCTTCGTATAATAAATTAATAAAACAAAATAAATAAAATGAACTAAATAAATAAAATTATAAAACAAATGAAATAAATAAAATATATATAAAATAAATCAAATATATAAAATTAATAAAACAAATGAAATAATTTAAATAAATTAAATATATAAAATAAATAAAATGTATAAAATTAATAAATAAAACATATAAAATTAATTAAATAAATTAAAAAAATAAATAAAATTAAATAAATAAAATTAATAAAATAAATAAAATGAACAAAATAAATGAAATAAGTAAAATAAATTATATCAATGAAATAAATAAAATAACTAAAATTAATGAAATAATAGAATAAATAAAGTAAACGAAATAAATAAAATTAATAAAATAAATTAAATAAATAGAATAAATAAAATAAATAAAACAAATAAAATAAATGAAATAAATAAACTAAATAAAAATAATTAAATAAACTAAATAAATTAATTAAATTAAATCAATTCAAAAAACAAGATAAATAAAATGAATAAAAAAAAATAAATGAAATAAATAAAACAAATGAAATTAACAAAATTAATAAAATAAACGAAATAAATAAAATAATTAATAATAAATAATTATTTAAAATAAAATATATAAAATGAAAATAAATAAAACAAATAAAAATAATTAAATTAATATAATGAATAAAATAAATGAAACAAATAAACTAAATACAATTAATTAAAAAATTAAATAATTTAATTAAAAAAAATAAACTGGATAAATAAAATAACCAAAATTAATAAAATAAATTAAATAAATAATATTAATTAAATATAATAAATTTATTAAATAAAATAATCTATAGAAAATAAATAAAATGAATAAAATAATATTCAAACATTAAATTATTCTGGTATATTCATATGATAAATATTTTACGAAGAGGAACTATTAAGAGTTTAGCAATTCAGCTTCGATCTGCGAGCATTGTGGAAAATAAATTATCTGTTAGTTATCTCATCAAGCTATAGAGAAACATATTGTAAAATCAATCTGGAATATACCAGAATCATTTAATGTTTGAATATAGCACGCGCATGTATGCGTTAAATACACTAAAATTGCAATTTTTAAAAGTATTTATGGGGAATTATAAAATTCGCTAATACTACAAGTACATGGTGGATTCCAATGTATAGGAATAAATCAGAGTGATAGGTTTAGCAGTTCAGTCGCTATAGCCTTATGAGATTTACTGAATGATGATTTATTTTTCACAATGCTCGCAGATCGAAACTGAATTCCAAAATTCCTAACAATTCCTCTTCGTATAATAAATTAATAAAATAAAATGAACTAAATAAATACAAATGAAATAAATAAAATATATAAAATTAATAAAACAAATGAAATAAATTAAATATATAAAATAAATAAAATGAATAAAATTAATGAAATAAATAAAACCAATAAAATTAATTAAATAAATTAAAAAATAAAAACAAATTAAATAAATAAAATTAATAAAATAAATAAAATGAACAAAATAAATGAAACAATAAAATAAAAAAAATAAACGTAATAAATAAAATTAATAAAATACAAAAAAATTAATAAAATAAATTAAATAAATGAAGTAAATAAAATGAATAAAAATAATAAAATAAATTAAAATAAATAGGATAAATAAAATTAATAGAATAAATAAAATAAATGAATAAAAAAAATAAATTTAATACATAAAATAAATAAAATATATAAAATTAATAAGACAAATGAAATAAATAAAATAAACTAGATAAATAAAATTAATAAAATAAATAAAATGAACAAAATAAATGAAATAAGTAAAATAAATAAAATAATAGAATAAATAAAATAAATGAAATAAATAAAATTAATAAAATAAAAAAAATTAATAAAATAAATTAAATTAATATTATAAATAAAATAAATAGAATAAATAAAATAAATAAAATAAATTGAATACATAAAATATATAAAATTAATAAACAAATGAAATAAATAAAATAAATAAAAATAAATAAAATTTATCAAATTAATAAAATAAATAAAATGAACAAAATAAATTAAATAAGTAAAATAAATTAAATAACTAAAATAAATGAAATTAATAAAATAAATAAAATAAATGAAATAAATAAAATATATAAAATTAATAAACCAATGAAATAAATTAAATAAATTGTAACGAAATCCGACAAGAGATTTCGTTATCAGACAAGAAATCAGAGGTCTGGATGCGGTATCTGTGGCCGGCTAAAGCTCAGGGTAGGTTTGTTGAGGCGTGGGGTTTCCAGACTTGATTCCCTGCTTGTATAACCGCAAAGATGATAAAAAAAATAAAGAAAAGAAAAGAAAAGAAAGCAACATACACCAGTTTAACAGGAGTAAAATTGAAAAAAAAATTCTAAACCGAGAACACTAGAATTAAGCATTGCCACTCATCCCGACTTCAACGCAAGATTTTAACGAACCCACGTCCACTGCCACCAACGGTAATTGTACACCGGTCAGATTAACACCCGATACTGGTATCACTTTTCGGTAATAACGTTGTAAATCGTATTGCCACAACTTAAGAACTGCGTTAGTGATGGTACAACTTTGCTATGTATTACGCAGCCCACACTAATGTATAAAAACTTGACTGGCAATAACAGCACTCAAACATAAAAATCTGTTCATTAACTTTCACCAATTTTATAATTTTATTTATTATTAACGTTATTTTTTTTTATATATTTTTTATTCAATGTTCGCTTATTTACAAAATATACAAAAATTTCTTTATTTATATATATGTGATACAATTTTTAATATTTATAACTTATTTAATTATTTACCTACTTATTTAGTATCTTATTTCTAGCCATTTTATTTTTTAGAATCCATTTTTTGGTTTTTTTTTTGTTTAACTATTTACAATTTTGTTTATATACATAATATCGTTTTTTTTATTTGCACAGTGGTGTTTTACCAAAACAAAAAAAATTTGGCATAAAAAAAACAAAATATTATTATATAAATATTATAAAATATTATAAAAATATTATAAAATGAATATTATTCAAAAAAAAAAAATCATAAACAAATGTCCAAAAAAAATGTATCAAGGCACAGGAAAACCACGATACCATTTGTTTAATACTCAAAACTCGACTGCCGTCCTCTAAAAATCATCCAATATTTTTTTTTATTTCGTTGTTTTCTCGAACTTCACCATCCCCATCCTCTCACAATTGTCTATCGCAATTATGCAAAAAAAATACCACCATCTCGTACTGAAATACCCAAAAAAGAATCTAATGCAACACCATAGAGACCAATCAAGGTAGATATAGTAATTTCATAGTATGTAAAAAAACCTACGATAGGTACAACACATATACTGCATCGCAACAATGATCATAGAATTTTCATTAGATGATATCAACAAATACAAACGCAGGTAATCGAACAACGTGGACCCAAATATGCGCGCACCAGACTAAACGAAAAGCAGGATTACACAACCAATAAGGTGCGTAACAAAATAAAATATTTAAAATAAATAAAATTTATCAAATTAATAAAATAAATAAAATAAATAAAATTAATAAAATAATAAAATTAATGAAATAAATAAAATTAGTTAAATAAATTAAATAATTTAATTAAATTAAATAATTTAATAAAATTAAATAAATAAAATAAAATAGATAAATAAAATTAATAAAATAAATAAAATGAACAAAATAAATCAAATGAGTAAAATAAATTAAATAACTAAAATAAATGAAATAATAGAATAAATAAATGAAATGAAATTAATAAAATTAATAAAATAAACAAATTAATAAAATAAATTAAATAAATAGAATAAATAAAATAAATAGAATAAATAAAATAAATAAAATAAATTAATACATAAAATAAATAAAATATACAAAATATACAAAATGAAATAAATTATATAAATAAAATATATAAATAAAATAAATGTAATAAAACTATTCTAATTTCAAAATTTCCTAAAATATAAAATTTTATGTCTTGAACCCTGGAATCTCTTAATTTTCTCTTTATTTTGATGGAAATTTGTAGATTTAATTATCCTAAATTAGATTTGTACTAAAGCAGAACGGTTGTACCGAACCCTTTTGAAAGCTTACTGTTCGTTTTCTTCTTTTCTACATAAACTACTTCAATGGCTAATAAAATGAGACTTAAATGAATGTTTTGATGTTAGATGATTCTGCATTAGGATTACGTTGATTATTATGCTTGGTTTACTTCCAAGACAATGGCTTTAGTTTAAATCAATTTAAAATTTCGGCTGAAAAGGAGTATTTTCAGTTTCAAATATTTTAAACTACGTTGGTGAAATTTTGTGCCGTTTTCAGATTTTCTAATTTGTAATTTTGGTTGAAAATCTCGAATAACTTCGGAAATCCAACAAAGCGTCGAATAATTTCATCGTCAGCATTGCCAATAAATCGACAGTGAATAAAAAAACTTCAATAGATTCGTTGTTCGTTATTTTCTTACTGAATTTAATTATCAACGAAATTCAATTGCAGGCATTCAATTTATAGTTCTTACTATACGAGAGTTGGTAACGAAGGTATCTTGCGTAGCACGGTTTATCTTTTGCTCCGCTATATTCGATTTGTGTAGATCGTTCGTTTTACACGTACTTCTTGAGTCTGTTGTCAGAAATATTCGGGCTATTTATCCAATATTTACGCTATGACACGTGGTACTCGTGGTTCTGTATATACTGCATCTCAATTAATGTATAGGAATATATTTATATCCAGGTTCGTAATATTCGTCACCAGTTTTATATTAAACTGGTGACGAATATTAGAATTTATCTTGAAAACTATTAAAGTCGTATCTGGTGACGTAAAATCGAAAAAAGGGTTAGCTATAAGGAAAAACATCCCTTTCATCACTTTTTGTACAGTTAATTAGGATTTCAGATTTGCTACTCCGACACTTTTCAGAAAAGCTGCTACCACATAACACTTTCAAAAGATCTCTTAAATGGTTAAATGAAAGTATTAAGCTGATTGATATTTGAATGAGGTTATTTTAAGTCTAAAATACAATGACAAGAGACTCATCCGAAGCTACCTTGTAATATTGAATTAAATCAAATTCTTACAAAACAAGATATTTCAAACCCTATTTGGTCCTATTACACTTTATAAAAACATTGCTTATGTTCAATTTCTACATAATTGGTTACAAATTTCACTGTTATTTGCCAGATTCCAGTAACTTAACAGATCTAAAAATCGCTTTTTAATCCTATTTAAGTACAGTCTCAATTTTTAATGTAACGTAACAAAAAGATCTTTAAAAGATTTATTAATTTCAATTTAATTAACTTAATTATTCCGCTTTCCAACCAATTCTAGCAAAAATATACCGTCAATTAAGTGTCTAACAAAATTATTTGTGCACGCAAATTTGTTTTCAAAGTTATTTGTGCAAAATGGAAAAATTAAAAACAAAACCGTAAAACAATTAAATATAAAATTATTTTTGGTTAATTAAAATATTCAAAAAATCTTGAATATAATTATTGGGCTCAGCCAGAGCATGGTATCGATTTAATCCTGCAATTGTTTAAACTAAAGTGGAAGATGATCTAGCTCTAACAAGACAAATAATTTGTAGTAGGGTGCAAAGATAACCGAGTGGGATGAGTTTATAAGTGATTTTATCAACACATATTTGAACCACTTGTGAGACGCCATATATTTAAAATATCTTGTTTTGTCCCTTGTATTATCATAGTATTAAAATATGCTATTTTGTACTTTAAGCCGTTTTGTTATTTCCTGTTTCGAAATAGGTTGTCTTGCATGGATCCTTTCTAAACTAAACCTATTAAAAGCAATATACATTGTTTGTTTGTTCTAATTAAGCAATCATTTCTGGGGCCCAAGGAATTTCAAAACTCTTTCGCAGTTCAAGTAGCCAAATCGAGGTGTGCAGAGCCAATCAGAGGGGGGGGGGGCAACTGGGCCATATGGCACGGGCCCCCGAATTTTTTGTTACTATAGGTTTCTCTTTTGCACTTGCTCTAAAAACAAAACACAAAATAAAACTTCTGATATTTCCTTTTTTTACACGAAATTTTTAATCAATCTTTACAAAATGCCAGCAATCTTTTCGGTTTTCTTTGGTCATTTCCTAGTTTGACTGATGCAAAAATTGAAGCTGCAGTAAACCGTTTAAATTCAAAATACACGAGTGAGTTATCAAACGAGACACTATATGAGGTAATATTCTTTAAAAAAAATGTATGAAGCTATATAGTTTCAATGCAGATCCCACACCAACCAATTTATTAACTTAAGAATATTTCTAAGTATTCCTGCATCTGTTTCTTCACTCGAGAGGAGTTGCAGTGTTTTTAAAAGAATAAAAAATAATCATCGCTCAACAATGTCAGAAAATGGTTAAATGGATTGGCAATGTTAAACATTAACCACGACATCGCAAGAAAAATTAATTTTAAGCAAATCATTAGAGAATTTTCTAATAAAAAAGCGAGAAAAGCTTCAATCTAATAAATTCTAATAAATATTATGATGACTTCATGTGATATAAACTTAAGATTGTTTTATATGGGGTTCCATTTTAATAATTTGGCCCAGGTCCCTGCTGGCTCTGAAAGGCGCTGAGTACGACTATTGGTCCTAATTATGTAAACCCACTTCACTTGCATTGCTTCATGCCAGCCTATAGTAGTGACCCACATTTCGGGTCAACTCATTCTACACTTCAACTGAATATTTATCAGTTTTGCCAAGTTTTAGGATATTTCTTCAACATTACGTAAAATTTTAATAGACTGGTTAGAGTTTTATAAACAGTTGCATTATTAGATATCCGTATGTAGTCGAGTTGTAAAAGTATCATAACTAATCTTGGGAAAACTAGTTGTCATATATAAAACGTTAAGCGAAATATTGAAATTAGTCTGTGATTTGAAGAGATTCAGGATATAAATATTTACCATAATTCATCGTAATTAATACGAAATGAAATTAAGTCAAATGGTCCAAAATTTCTGGTTGACACGATAATCCATTTAACATTATAAGTAGTTACCTAAAAATCTCAAAATTACCAAAATTCAACCTACATTTATTTTTATGGCTAAATTTTGAAGAAATTAAATTCTAGAATTACAAACCAAATAGTTTCAAAGAAATTTAAAATTTATACCTGCAGGTATCTGTGAGGAAAAATATGAAAAATACATAAAAAAACAATCTTGAAAGATAGCAAGCAAGATATAGCTAGCCATTTGAAATCAGTTTATATTGCTATGTAATTTTGATTGTTATTATATTTGAGGCTTATATCATTTTCTAATTCGGAATGACCAACAATTTTCTTTGAATAATAATTTTTATTATATTCGTTAAAGCTTACCATACCTTTGAGCTCAGCTGACACACATCCTCGAAAAGTAATGTTTTAAAGAAAATAAAAAGTGCCACATAACTAACAAAAATATAAAATATATTTAGAGAAAGCTATATTTCGATTTTACAATTAAATATAACTTATTAACTGTGTCAAAGCACAGTTTAGGCATTGGAAGCTCAACTAATTTCATCTGGTCCAATTTAGCTGAGAAACGACAGAACACCACCTCAATCATTAAGTAAATTTCACGCCCATGTGAATTTAAAGTCAATTTTTTTAATTGGAAAGTCGCTATAAATGTCCTAATATTTTATTATAAAGGTTAAACGAGTAAAGCTATTTCAAATGTAATAATCATCAAAATAAATCAAACCATAGCTATGTAGAAAATGTTAAGTACAATACGGAGTTAAGTTAAAACATAGGTGGTTTTTAAGTCAAGAATTAGATTAACCAGTTAGAGAATAGTGGTAGGTTTAATTAAACATATGACAATGGTCATAATTTTGAACGTTAAAAAATTTTTGCTGGTTTTAAGATGAGAGCCAGATGGTTTTCCAGTTGACAGAAAAAAATAATAAGCAAAAACAAATGACAGCAGCTTCATTTGTTGCTCGGTAAATTTTTTTGGAACGATGCACTTACACACTTACATTTATATGCCATCGAAATGCCATTCAAACGTCAAATCAAATATTAGGAAAATAAATAATAAATTGTTTTAAGAAAAAAAATTTGATATGGGAAAATAGAAATGTGAAATAACTGCCATTTTCAACTCAGATTCAACTTGGAGTATGTTTTTTATTGCAACTGGAAAACCACATAAAACTAAATATATTATAACTAACAGTTCAACAGTTCAATTATTGTGAAAGTAAAAACAGTTTATTTACATACAGACTAATTGAAATAAGACACCAGTTGGTCTAGTAAATTCACCAAATATTAAATTACATTGTGAAATTCATGAGAAGACGTTCACTTAAATTAAATTTGGTCTAGACTTCGGCTACTTTATTGTATAATCTGCACACGTAAAAAATATGACGATTTTCAACACCTATTCAAATAGCATTGTGCTTCTGTCTCTGACCTTAGTTCATTGACGGTAATTCTTCAAAAAAATAAACGCAAATTTGTATAGTTTCCAACATATGATGCTAATAAACCTGTCGCATTTAAAATTGCAATTTATATTTCATACTAAATATGATCATTTTATAAAAGCGAATTTTTCCATAGAATATAGTCGGGTATACCTTACACTACATAGATACATTTTTCATAACCTTTAAATATTATTAAAAATTAAATTTCTTTTCATCAAATACTTAAATATTCTCAGAATTTTTTAGTACGACATTAATTTTTTGTTTTTCTTTGTTTCAAGATATTACAAAAATTTATGTTTATATTCGAAAGTTTATTAAAATCTGTTAAAATATAACAAAGAAACACCTATTCGAGTACATGGTAGGTGTAACTTATTTATAAAAAATTTACATTATAGTGTTAAATTTCAATGATGCTATGATTCATGATATTTCTCCCTGATGCTTTTGTCATAAAAAAAAAGGACAAAAAAATTGTAATGCTTTGAAAAATGAGAAAATAATAATTGTGTGTTCGAGTTATTCTTACTGTTTTATTACAATTTATACAATAACAAAAAAAAAATATTGAAATCATCTCATTTAACGATTAAGTGTTCATGAATTATAATAACAAAGAAGAAATTTAACCGTGTGCAAAATAGTAAGGTTCTTGTTTAAAAAAAAAGAAATTTGGGAAAGATGCTATTGTTTGAAATAATTAGAGAACAGGCGATTTACATTGTTGGCAAATTCTTTCACATTAAGTTCAATATTTAAAAGAGAAACACTAACGTTATATAAATAATTTGCCATTGAGAAATAAGCAAATTAAATACATAATAATTTTATTTTTTATAATTCAATGTTATTAAAAAAAATGTATTAATAAAAAATATAAAACTGTATAAATTTAGTCAGGACACACTTATCTATAGTACTTATAGTAAAATTTTTCGGTGTGAAAAAACGATCTAGATCGGTCACGACTTTGGGAAAATTCGTTTAGGGCCTTAATTTTACTTGGCATAGTTAAAATAGGCTTTGCCTATTGGCTCAGGTAGACGTTGTTCTTCAAAAGTAATTACATTTTTTTCCCCGATACATATCGAAATCCAAAATAAAAACCAAATTCGAAATATGCCTAGGGGACGACCCAAAAAACGCAAATTCCCAATTGTTCAAAATGATGCGTCGTTGGAAGAACAACAACCTGGGCAATCAAATGTTACGAATGATATCGAATTCAATCTCAATGTACAAAATCGAATGGAAGAAATTTTGTCCAACAATCTGGACCATCCAACGCGGCAAGACCAATCCGAGCAGCTAAAGCAAAGGGCATGGAAAAAATGTCTGAGGTAATTATGATACTTAATGAATCTCAATCCCAAGAACACCTTGATCAAATGCAACGAATAAATGTTCATCGTATCGCAAACGAAAATGATGAAGAACGTAATCATCGCTTGGAACAAGACCGAAACCGATTTTCACAACGAATCGCAAACGAAAATGATGCACAACGAAATCTGCGATTAGAAGAACCACGCCGTCGCAACCTACAAAGATGCCGTAAACTACACCAGCGTTAATTACAAATCATTGGAGCCCTTCAACGTTGAATGTAATAACTGCGGAGCCCTCCATTTCCCCGAAGAAAAAGTAGCAAATAAAGGTGATTCATGTGGAGATTGCTGTTTGCATGGTCGAATTGTGTTGCCACCTCCACAGTTTCCAAATGAATTGGTTTGCCTTTTTTAAGACGTCACCCGCTCGCTAATGAGTTCCACAAACGAATCCGAAACTTAAACTCATGTTTCGCTTTAGCTTCATACAACGTAAGCGATGATCGAACCATCAATTTTTAGTAACATTTTTAGCTTCAAAGCAGCTGGACAAGTTTATCACAAAATGAATATGACTGCACATCTGACACAAACCTCTCAAGGTGATTTCGAACCACCTTCATATGGCTAAATGTACTTTTTAGACTCCGATGATACTATTGATGAACGCCTTGCACATCCTCTAAATTATGGAATTAGTCGTGAATTAATGGATCTGTTAGAGGAAATATTGCGAGAACAAAACATTTATGCCCAAAGTTACATGAGGATGCGAAAAGTGGAGGATGATATAAATCAACGTGCTGCTGCACTGGGACTACAACCTCCAAATGTGCAGCTCATTTTTACAGTGCCAGATGGTGTGGATTATAGACGGTTCAGCCCTCCTGCTTGTAATGAACTATGCGTTGTTCTTACGCTTAACGCTTAACATTGCTAAAATTTTGAAAAATATCGATCATCGTGTGGATACCTTTATCTACCCATTGTTTTATCCAGCCGGAACGTCAAAAGCCTTTCTTCTGTGTCAAACAGTTTTTAACGCTTTACATTTTGGTGGACGATTTTTTCAACAATATCTAAACAATATCTAAATCTATCAAAAAACTATTTTAGCCGATAAGTACGCGAAACAGAATGCAGTTGTTGGTTAAAAAATAATACTACCATCATCATTCACCGGGTCAACGTGTTACCATACTGAACATTTCGAAGAAGCAATGGCTATTGTTCGTCATCTTGGATCGCCAGATTTTTTCATCACCATGATTTGTAATCCCGATTGACCAGAAACTAAAGAAGCAGCGCGTATTATATCTGATAATAGAGTTATCATACAGCAGTCCGCTCAAGATCGTCCTGATCTCGTCGCTCGAATTGCGAAACAAAAATTTGATGAAACTATCAAAACAGATATTTGGAAAGGCTGCATATGTGTATACAATCGAATTTCAAAAACGTGGACTACCTCATATACATTTGCTGTTGATCATGAATCCTGAAGAATAAATCCATAATCCAAAAGAAATTGATGATCTAATTTCAGCTGAAATACCATAAACAGACGACCCTGAATTGTGAGAATTGGTGTTAAAGTGGATGATCCATAATCCATGCGGAGTGGAGTTAAATCCAGATGCAACATGTATGGTCAATAAAAATGGAAAATTGCAGTGCCGCTTCGGTTTTCCAATGCAATTCAAAGAAGTAGCATCTGTAGCGGTTGATGAAAAACCAAAGTATCGTGTCGTTATGACTCCAAATTGGACCAAAATAATCGAGAAGAATTTTCACATGAATTTGCAGTATATCGAAAAGATAAGGATAATCACCGAGTTACACGAGATAATCGTCATTTAGCCACATATAATGCTTATTTGCTGAAAAAAATCCAATGTCACATCAATGTTGAATATTTTGGCAGGATAGGTCCGGTAAAATATTTATATAAATACATCTACAAAGAACACGATTGCGCTTCAATAAGGATTGTGGAAGGTCGCTGCATTACACCACCTAAAGCATGCCGGCGATCATTTGGCCACGAAATCTAAAGAAAGAATCATATCGTTCAGCGCTTGAATATTCATTTACGTGGTCAATATCGAATGCAAGGTATTGAACAAGCCGAAGAAGATCTGGTAGATATTGGACAAATAGGTTCAATGTTAGAAGCGTATTTTCGACATAACCAGGCGTTGAACCAAATGCAAACAAACCAGAATTACTACTACTATTGGCAAATGCCCGAACATTTCAAATGGGTTGGAAAAACGAGTACATGGGAACCGCGAATCCGTCGATTGCATGTCATTGGTCGAATACACAATGTAAATTATGTTGCTCAACCAGAATGCTTCCATTTGCGAGTACTTCTCTATCATGTGAAGGACCCAACAAGTTTTGATTATCTCCCTACTGTGAATGACATTCGTTATGCGACATACAAACAAGCTTGCCTAGCTCATGGCCTCATCTTCGACAATAAACAGTGGAAAGATGGTCTAGAAAAATCAGCACTGTCCAAAATGCCTTCGGTAATGCGAATACTCTTCGTTCAGATTCTTATTTTTGGATGTCCCGAAGATCCAAAACGTCTCTGGGAAAAATTCAAAAATCAGTTGGCTGAAGATTTTATTTGAGGTTGCTGCAGTCAAACGTGCTTATCGTATTATTGCATTCAAGTTAAATACGACAGCAACAGAAGGTCGAAATTTTCGTTTCTGGGTGGAACGATATGTTATGGATGATATTGACAATAACGAAGATGAGCAAAACATGGGAGTTCTAAATTTCGATGAGTCAGCTGCTACTGAAGAACGCATGTATCGGATTCTGCACGCAAAACAGATTGAAATTGTGGACAGTATTTTTCGTGCAACCAGTGACTCTAACTATGTTGAAACAAAATGTTTTTTTCATAGATGGACCTTGTATCACTTACTTTGTGGCCAAAATCGCAAAGTAAAATGTATGGCATTTACTGGAATCGCATCAACTCTATTGCCGGCTTGACAAACATCACACAAGACATTTGGTCTGAAAGTTACGCTTGGTTCAGTCAAAGCTACAGAACTCGCTCAAATTGATGTTTTCCTTATGGATGAGGCACCGATGTTACCAAAGTATGGTTTACAAAATATGGATTAGTTGTTGCGGTCTATTGCAAATACATTGCCATTTGGATGGAAAATTTTAGTCGCTGGAGGTGATTTCCGTCAGTGCTTATTTGTTCAACTCCGAAGCAACCGTAGTGAATCACTCGATTTGTCGATCAAAAAAAGTCATCTCTGGAAGCATTTCAAAAATTTTTCGTTAAAAAAAATATGCGTGTCGATCCTGGACAGGAAGCATTCGCAAAGTATATCCTGAAACTGGGAAATAGAAATCTTCCAAAAAATGACTTCAATGAAATCAAATTACCTGAGGATATAATTTCCAGTGGTAATTTAGTCGAAGATGTATTTGGAAATTGCCTTCCGAATCAAAATTACGGTGGAATGGAGGAACGTGTTATTCTCGCGTCGCTGAACAGAGAAGTCAGTAATATTAATACTGAGATCGTCTCCTAGGAGAATACAAATCGTACAAAAGTCTTGATTCTGTAAAGGATAAATAGGAAGGAGGTATTGAATTCACGCCAGAATTTCTTAATTCGATAGAAATTGCTGATTTGCCACCGCATGAATTAAAACTAAAGAAAAATACGATAATTATGCTAATGCGTAATTTAGATATTTCGGAGGGTATGTGCAATGGAATATGCCTGATTGTTACTGAATTATAACAACGTCGTTAAAGGAAAAAGTAATTACTGGGGAAAAAGCTGGACAAAAAGTATACATTCCTCGAGTTACGCTCGACTTCAGTAAAAGTCAACTTGGATGTACAATACAATGACATCAATTTCCGCTTCGACCAGCGTTTGCGATGACCGTGAATAAATCTCAAGGACAATCATTCGAGTTTGTTGGCGTCGACCTTCGTACACCAATCTTTAATCACGGTATGTTGTACGTAGCATTTTCCCGTGTTAAATAAAAAAATTACTTGGAAGTTCTGTTATCACCTGAAAATGAGCGTCGCTATATGTTGTCTGGAAAGAAGCATTGAACGCTCCTGATGAAACTTCTACAAGTCTTGATAGTGACAGCGATGACAATTACCTCGGCAACATCGATTTTTATGTCTCAGCCGAATAAAATAAAATGAAATTAAAGTTGTTTTGCGAAAGAGATTTAAAAAACTGTCTTTCTTTTTACCAAGCTAGGCTTGGTCCCATAGTACTATTGATAAAAGAAATAGGTAATTTAGCAGTAGGGCATTCAATTTTAGGCCAAATAGAAATTCCGGAAATATTTTTTAATAATTTATGTTAAAAAAATAAAAATTAAAATTTTACAAAAACACACAATTAGGATAATACATTTTGGAGAATTAAAAAAAATTGTAGAATTTAGAAAGGTGTTGGAATTTGTAGTAATTTTATAAATTCTTTAAATTTACAAATTTTTAAACGCTAAAAATTTTATCAACCTTAGAAATTCACTAAATTCTACAAATTCTATAATGTCTAAAAATCCAATAAGGTTCTTAAATTCTATAAATTCTGTAAATTCTCTAAATCCTATAAATTCTGTAAATTTGATAAATTTAATAAATTCAATAAATTCGCCGCCCCCGTGGCATAGTGGTTAGCATACTTGCTTTACGCTCCGGAGATCCCGGGTTCGATTCCCGGCGGGTGATGAAAAAATCACGGCTGGTTAAGGGTAGGATCAATGAATTAATCACTCATTATCCATTAACAAAAGGATTACGAAACTTCAAAATGAAGTGGCCAAATCCCTCTATAGCGGGATATAGCGCCAGCGAAAAAAAAAAATTAATTCCATAAATTTAAATAAATTGAAGTTTTAGTATGTCTATAAACGCTATAAATTTTTAAATTTTCTGAATTATGTAGGTTCTTTGAGGTCTATTAATTGTTTCAAGCGTGCCGGTTTTATAAACTCTAGAAACTCAAATTTTACTTATTTTATAAATCAATTCTATAAATTATATCAACTCCACAAAATCTATAAATTTTATAAATTCTTTAAATTTTATAGATCCTATGGATTTGATTTCTTATTTGTATAAATTTCAAAAATTTAATAAATTCTATGAATAATTCTTTAAATTCTATGGATAAAGTTTTAAAATTCAGTAAGTTCTTTAAATTCAAATCAAATCTAATAAATTCTTTAGTTCATCCTACTGTAAATTCGATAAATTCTATAAATCTTAAAAGTCCAATAAATTCTAGAAATTTTACAAGTTTTACAAAGGCCGTATTTATTATAAATTTTAATATGCTTATAAAATCCATAAATTCTTTAAATATTAAGGATTTCATAAATTTCATCAATTCTATAAATTAGGTATATGTAAACTGCAAAAATTCTATAAATTTTATAAATTCTTGAAATTTTATAGATTCAATAGTTTCTACGAAGAGTTCAAATCTGTCAGTTCTATAAATTCTACAAATTCAAATTTGACTTACTTTAAAATTCCACAATTTCTATAAATTCAATCAATTCGACAAATTCTACAAATTTTAGTATTTCTAAAATTTTTTTTTATTTTTTCATAAATTTTATAAATTCAAATTAATTAAATGGGATAAATTCTGTAAATCCTATTAATTCTATGAAATCTACAAAGCCTAAAACTTCAGTAGGTTAGGTTAGGTTAGTTGAAGTGGCACAGAATTTATCCCCTTCACCGTTACTGGAATTAAAAATTCTTAGATAGCAGTGAACATCTTGCACTTTACTGTTTTCGGGACCCGAGAGGTTGACCATCCTGAACTAACCTAAGTAGTTATGTCTTCTGAGTGCTGAGTGCCCTTCCTCCTCTCTAGACCAGAATTAAATTGCCTCACTACAAATGAGGGTGCCAATCCACCTATCCAGTTATAGCATTCCCAGACTAGCCCCCAGATGACTGTGACAGGACTCCCAGACTCGCTCTTTCCGGTTGCAGCTGATGGTTCTAGAAACTTTATATTTCACTAAATTTTTTTTTAAATTCCTTAAATTTTTTAGATTCTATAGGTTCTATAAATTATTTTAATTGACAGAGTTCGTTAATTTCTACTATGTAACTTAAATTGTTTTTTCATTTTTTGTTTGTTTTAAATTCCCCAATTTTTATAAATACTATAAATTTTATAAACTCTTTGAATTCTGGAAATTTTTGGCCAAAATGTAATTCCGGAATTTTCGAATTTGAATGTTCTCTATTCAGCAATTCCAGGATTTATTTAAACAATCTCTGATTAAAAATTATAAAACATAATTTTACAAAAACATCAAATTTCTTTTATTTCGTTTAAAATATTAGATATTTTTATGATCAATGATTAAAATCAAGTGATTCCTGTTTTTCTCATTAAATCTGATGCATTGAGGCTTATGTCGTTTAGGCTAGAATTTTTGTTGATGATATTTCCTGCTACTAATTACGCTCCTTTGACGTCCTTTAACGATGGAGAAACGTGTAAAAACCGAGAAAATTTGTCATTCCATTAGCGTTAAGCCAATAAATCGATTTTGAGGAATTTTGACTATTTTGTATCGTCACCAGGGGCATGTTTATTAATTCCGTCTTCGAAGAACTGATCAAATCAAGCATTGAACGACGAGGAATTGCTGAATTTGTTTGTTTGAGTTCGAAACCAGGCACCACCCTTTTCCCAGCACCTTTTTCAGTTTAAAAACTTAGAGACAACACAACACGTATTTGGCAGGTGTAGTTACCTCTCTATTTTGACCAGCTCCCTAAATTGATTACTTTTGATCAGTATCTCAAATATTATGTATATATTAATGTTAAAATTCAAGAACCTTTCACTTTTTAGCCTGACTTTGAATTTTTTGTATTAGAGTTTTTATTCTTTAAACTAACTACTAATCAATTGAATTCAAATAATCTATGGAATTAACCATCATTTCTGTGCCCCTTGAATAGTGACTTTACAGTTGTTTCCCTGTAAATAGTTTTTTTTTTAGTTCAAGTAGGAACTATAGTTACACAAAATCATATTGGAATTTCTTAAATTAGTGTGAATAATAGAAATTCATTAATTCCGGAATTACTGTTTTCAATTTCGAAATAATTGAAACCAAAATATGAACCGGTATTCCCGAATATCGGAATTCCAAATTCCGGAATTGGATGCCCTATTTTGCAGTAATCTATATTCGACTTTATTGTTATATCTGAATGATAATCGGGCATGCCTTTATCACAAAGTTTCATATAAAAGCAATTCAAAAGCCAATCAAATAAATTAACTCAATAAATTCAGGCCCTTCGCAAAAAATTTGAAGCTTTTGAGTGGAAGACGCTTTATTTGCTTTGTTTGTAATACGTGTTAGAAGGGGGTCTAATTTTGATCACACAGGATTTCTATACGGTTTACAGAGAAATTTTATTTCAGTTAACGCTAAAGCCAACTTCAGTGAGCTAGTCGAGAATCTTTCAATTTGGTCAGTAATAAATCCATCACAAGCAACCACAGTATAAGTAAGACGACCCCACCTTTAGGTCATCCTATATAACATAGCCGCATTCATAATTGTCTTATTGCCAAACGAGAGTACGATTTTAAATTTCCCTTATAAGGACGTGTTCCTCAATTACTCCATTTCTCTTCTACTAAATTTATAATATGAAAAGCGCGTTTAATGTCAATGATGGAGCATATTATGTAAAAATTATTTATCGTAAACTATGATAAACCTTTATTTAATATTAAAGTACAATACATTTTTTTCCTTTTCTAACGAATATCTTATATCTAAATTAGTCAATGGACGTATTCAGGTCCTCCAACTCTTAGCAACATATTGACTAAAATAAGCAAGTTACTTTCTAAATGCAACCGATTTATCGTTGAGTAAATTTTAAATACTAACATGTTACGGGAACTGTAATCGCTCAATAAGTAGTTACAGTCTGTTGTTATGGACTATTACTTTCTTTTACGTAACAAAAGTTACAATCAGTCTGTCAGTCTTTATGTGTCCTCTGGACAGCCCAGATGGTTTACCCAATGAAGGTGAAACTTCATATTTAAGTTTTTTTTTTTTTTCATAAAATGGTAGGTCCCACTGAATTTTAGTGTAAATCGGCTAACCGGCAGTGACCACTCACTTAAGCGACAAAATTTATTTTTTAAATACATATCTAAAAAAAATTTAAGGTTTACAGAAAAACTAATATACAAAATGATCCCCAAAAATAATTAAAAAATGTTCATGATAATATTTTCGACCTTGACATTTTTGGATCCTTGAGTCCAAAAAATTGAGTTTCGAAGTAGTGTCTGTTGGTGTATATGCCTGCCAGTTTGTAACCCAGATGTTCAACCAATCAAACTTCATCTTCATGTTTAAACTTTTTTCATAAATTTGGAGGTCCCAGCTCTCCGCTTCCGTGAAGAAAAAAATTTATTTTGCAAATATCTCAAAAATACACAATTTACAGAAAACATGAAAAAAATAAAATATCTTATAGGCCATAGAAATGCATTTCTCTCTGAGTGTATCCGTGTATTAAATTGCTTAGATGAATGTGGAGTCGAATAGTAAGTAAACATGACGTACAGTTATCAATGGCCTCAGTTATTAGTGTCATTGTCGGTGTAGTTCACGTAATATTAGGTATTTACGCAATATTAGGCCAATGTTCGGTGAGACCGTTCGCATACGTTATGAAATAATTTACTAACAAAATTGGTACCTGGGTCAGTGTAAGCCAATATATGAAGTTAGTAAGCCAATATAAGAAGTTTATTGGATTATTGATTTTCGTCGGCTACGATAGAAGAAAATTTGGGCAAACCAGCATGTATTGTTAGTCTAATTATTTGCTCAAAGGTTTTTTTTTTGAAGTAGTTGGTCAACATCATTGGAAATTTGTTTATTCTAGATATTTTATTTTTTTTGACATAACTCACATTTTTGAACAAATTTTTTGATTCTTTTCAACATTTTTGGAAAGTAAAAATATGATTTCATTCGTTTAATAGTTCATTCTATACCTTGGATTACTTTTATGATATTAGGTTCATTTTCAAGATGAATGGTAACTTTTTTGGATTTACAGAATGTCTCGCATTTTTTTCGGGATTTTGGAAAGTGACGCTTATAGGAGGTTCATGATCCGATATAGGTTCGTTGGCTTTAGCTTCAGATCGAGTTAGAATGTTTATGAGTGTAATTTGCTTGGCAGATTCTAACATTTTATAGTATATACAATGGCAAGTTACTCTTTCTTCAAAGTCGAATAGTTTTGCTCAGCTAGATTCAATAGTCGACTAGCATAAGCCACAGGTAAGTCACCATCGCCTATTCTCTGTAGAAGAACTGAACCAATTGGCACATCACTAGCATTAGTCGTGACGTAAAACGTTTTTTTAAAATAAGGATACTGTAAACTCGGTGGTTGAATTATTTTTATTTAAGCTTTTGAAATCTTTTCAGACAAAAAGCATCCCAAATTAATTCTGACGTTTTTTCTACAATACATTCATTGGATCAGCTAACTCTGAAAATTGTTCAATGAACCTACGATATTATCCTATCAATCCGAGAAACAATTTTATTTCTACTTGGTTCTTGGGTATCAGGAAATTCTGAATAGCTTCAATTTTTAAGGGGTCCGGTTTAATTCCGTGATCAGTAATGTTGTGATCCAAGTAGATTAATTCTACACTAATTTCAAATTAAATTTACGAAATGTTTGAAATACTTCAGTAAGTTTTTTTTTTACTGTCATTAGACTGAACCATAAACTATAACATCGTCCTTAGGTAGACGAAGTATTTCAATCCATTTAAACCGGACAAAAGGTTATTCATTATTCTTTGAAAAGTTAAAGGTGCTTCTTTTAACTCAAAAGGCAGTTTTTTAAACTGGTATAATGTTCTGTCTGAGTACTAAAAGCTGCTTTTACCTTGTCTTCTTCGCTAAGTGAAATTTAATGATATAACTAAATCTAACAGCATCTCAAACGCGCCAGCGTTTTGAGTCAGCATTTGACTTTTTCGGTGTTATATTGTAAGTAACCGAAAATTATACGGATTACTCCTATATGTTCGATTACTTTATTTCTAAGCATTGTTTCCACTTGATCCACTTGTTGTGAATTGGAAACTTATGGAATTCTATGACATCCAGCATTGGTCGCCATGAGTTCGGTTGCCCGTTACATAAAAAATATTGTTGAATTTTTAACATAATTTGATTATGGATGATTTTTCTCCGCCATTCATTTGACTAGTTTCAATTTGACTTTTCAGATTCTGTAATCTATCTTCCAAGTCATTGGACCAAAGATTTTAATTATGAATATGATCGTTTTCTAAGATGTCTGGTTTAAAATAAATATCGTGTAATTTTGCGGGATAATCGTTTGTATTACCTGGCCATGTTGCTTAATTCTATAGTGAATTAGAATTTGAAGCAAATTTAATTGTAATTCATTTCTATTTGGATTCAGTGAACGCATTTTATTTTTTATTGTTTGAACGTACCTCTTTTGCCTGGCAGTTTGTGGCTAGATGATAAGGTGCCATACGTTTATGAATTATACAATTTGAATCAAGAAACGCTTTAAATTTTGGACTAATGAACTGACCTCCATAATCACTTCATACAATTTTTGGTAAAACAAAAGTTGAGAAAATATATCACAGTGTTAATGATTTCATGATATGAATTTCCGGCCCTTTTGTATAAGCATCAACTGCTATGAAAGTGATACACCGAAAAATGGTCCCGCCAAATCTATGTGGATTCGTTCGAGAAAGGTCTACTCGGGTGTTCCCAGTGATGTTTATTTATTATTTGTGGATAATTTTTAAATTTCGAACACGAAACGCAATTTTAAATTATGTTTTCGACGTCCTAATTGAAATCTAGCCACCAAAAGAAGTTTCGACATCAAATTTTCAATCGTGTGCTTCTGAAATGTGCAGTATTCAAGTCGTTTAGTATTTTAGGTTTTATTATTATTGGAATAACCACTTTGTTACCACGCAAGATACAATCATTTTGTATTAAATATTCAAGTTGGTCTATGCCAAATCTATCAGTATGCGAAATTTTTTGTATCACCATTTAAACCAGTGAGTAGAGGTTTAAACGAGTTACCAGCAGCTGTAGCCTGTGCTAATTCAATAATCGTAATTGGTAACCATTCAAATTGATTAATCTCATACATTAAATTCATCATACAAAATAGGTTTCTTCGTTTTCTTCTTCTTCTTCTTCCGCTGGCGCTACATCCCATGAAGGGATTTGGCCGCCTCAACGATGCTCCTCCAAATAATCCGATCCGCCACAAGAGAACGCCAGGCACGGTGACCGAGTGTGTACAGGTCCCTCTCAACGTCGTCCATCCATCGGGTAGGTGGTCTCCCACGAGGTCCTACTTTCGTTGGTGCCAACTCCAAGGCCTGTTTAGTGGTCCGATTTTGTGAACGTAGTACGTGCCCAAGCCATCTCAGCCTTGATGATTTTATGAATCCAATGATGTCGACTTTATCGAGATCATTTCTGATCTCGTGATTCATTCGCATTCTGTACGTGGCTCCCTCTTTAATGGGACCGAGAATTCTTCTTATCATCTTACGCTCAGTTACAGCGATTTTCTGGATGTTTTGCGCTGTTAGTGTCCAAGACTCGCAACCAAAGGTGACAACTGGTCTTATCAGCGCCTTGTAGATGTCCAATTTTATTTTGCGCGATATATGAGGAGACTTGAAAATTTTGATATTGGCGTAAAATGCTCGGTAGCCTGCTGCGATCCTCGATGAAATGTCCACAGAAACGGAGTTTTGCTCAGTGATCAGTGATCCTAGGTATTTAAACTCATTCACCTTTTCATATTGAGTATCTCCTGAAATGAAGTCCCCACGAGTCTGCCTTCTCGCGGTCACCATGTATTTGGTCTTCGCTTCATTGATCTGAAGGCCTATTTGTTGGGCTGTTAATTCCAACGGGAGGAGGACCTCTTTCAGAGAGATGATGTTGCGACCCAGAATGCAAATATCGTCAGCGTATGCTAATAGCTGGGTTGATTTATAATACAGGCAGCTACGCTGGGCTATATTAAGCTGACGAATGACATACTCTAATGATAGATTGAATAGAGTTTGAGCTATTGGGTCTCCTTGCCGCACTCCAGATGTTATCTCGAAGGCATCCGAAATTTTGCCTTCTATTAGCACCTTACATATTGAGCCATCCATTAAAAGCTGGCACATTGAAACCAATTTTGACGGTATGCCCAGATAGGACAATACGTTCCATAACGTGTTCCTCTTAATGCTGTCATACGCCTGTTGAAAATCTATGAATAGACTGTGTACAGGGATGTCCTTTTCATAGCATTTCTCCAGCACAATCCTCAGCGTGAAAGTTTGATCGGTCGTTGATCTATTTGGCCGAAAACCACATTGATAATCACCCAAGATCCTCTCGCTATAAGTTGATAACTTTGTTGCGACTACGTTAGCCAAAACCTTGTAGCCCGTGTTCAGCAAAGCTATACCGCGATAGTTGTTGCAGTTTAATCGATCTCCCTTTTTATGAAGTGGACATATTAGAGCCGTCTTCCACTCTACTGGGATTTCTTCTCTAGACCAAATTGTTGATATTAGCTCAAACATGCGGCAGAACAGATAATCACCGCCATATTTGAGCATTTCGTTGCAGATACCATCCTCACCAGGTGTCTTCGTTTTCTTCGCTACGTTTATATTTAATTTTGTAATTGAATCCCTGAAGAAATATCGCATAAATTTGCATTCTAAGTACAAACATGTGTGAAAGAGCTTTCGTTGGTTAATAAATTTGAACAAAAGGCTTGTGGTCGGTGATTAGAAGAAATTATCGACCATAAAGAAATTTAAAGAATTTTTAACTCTGAACACGATCGAATAAGCCTCTTTATCAATTTGCCACAGTTTCCTTTGCGATTCGTTCAGAGTGTGAAAGTACTGCACCAACACCTACTGGCGAAGCGTTAGAAGCCAAAACAATAGGAAGTTTGCCGGAATAATGAGTTAACAACTGATCGGATTGCATTATTTCTTTAAGTTTATTAAACGAATTTTCGCAAACTTTATCCCGTTCCCATTTATGGTTTTTTCGGAGAAAAATATTTAATCGATCAGCAATTTGACTTAAGTTTTGAAAAAATCGGTGATAATAATTTATTAAGCCGAGATAGGATTGTAATTCCGTTTTATTTGTTGGACGCGGTGCATTTTTGACCGCCTCAATTTTAGAATCAGTTTTCTGCATTCCAGATTTACTTAACCTGTACCCACGATTTTTGATTTCATCTTTCAAAAATTCGGTGTTTTGTGAATTTTCTTTTAAACCGTACATGACCATTTAGACCCGTGCATCTAATGTCATCGATAGAAGCTTCTTAAAATACTGTCTATTTTTCTGTGCCATTTTGCAGGCGCAGAATTTTTCCCATAGGATGATAGAGTACTTCTGTACAAACCTTTGCAAATGTTGATTAGTTTCATGAATTTTCCATTGAAGGTACACACTTGTTAAGTCAATTCTAGTGTATTTCTCTCCACTCCGCCAAATTTTTGAATAATTCATCCGTTGATAGAAGGGGGGATGCTCGTCGACTTTTAACTGTGAATTTATTGTGATTTTAAAATTACCACAGATTCGGATATTACCATTTGATTTTACAACGGGAACTATTATAGTGCTGCATTATCAGTATGGTTAACCTTTACAAGTTGTTCGACTTAACTAAATGAATACGAAATGTATGTTCAGTTGACAATTGATCGAAAGAAACTGGTTTTATGGATTTCGAAGGATTGAGAATTTTTGCGAATGACTCCCATTTGAAATTTGAAATCGATTCCCATCCTCCTAACAGCGCATATTTCTTTCCTTCAACTTCACTTTAAATCAATTGATTGATTTTCAAAAATTACATTTACCGTAGCAAAACATAAAACTTTTAAAAATTCATATAAATATGTATTTAATTTGATATTTGATGTTTTTAAATTTACCTTTTGAAATTTCCAATTAAATTCATTTTGACACACAATTGAAACAGCAGAGCCGCTGTCAAGCTCTACTTGTATAGTCACTTCATTTATTTTAAGGTTAACCCAAATTTTATTGAATTTAGTATCTAATGAATTACATTTCGTTCAGAAATTGTATTTACATATTTAATAATATCAGGATCTGAATTTTCTGGAATTGAATCTTCAGACACTGAATGCAAACAAAAAATGGCTTCTATTTGCGTTAATTGTGTTTTTTTTTAATTTTGAAGATTAATTGCATAATTATTAGTTGAAATTATGACTTGCTTTCCATCTTGTTGAGAGTACTCTAAAGCAAAAGCAAGTTGAATGGCCTTGTCTAATGTCAGATCTTTTATTTCCAACAATCCATCTTTAATACGACTGTGTCGTAAATCGCAAACTACATTTTGGGTAAAATTGTGACGTATTCACTTACTAATTCACCCTCTTATTGAGCGCGATTAAGGAATTTATAATATTCACATAACACATCAACAGATTTCGCCCCAAGGCATTGCAGTAAATAATCTTGTTGTTTTTAAGCTACTTTAATTTTGTAAATTTTGAAACCTCCCTCAAGACGTTCAACCCATCTATCAAGTTTACTTTTTGAGGAATCGCAAGGATAAAATTTATGGATTACCTTGCTTGTTTTTTATATTTAATAATTTTCATAAAATTCCTCTTTTATTTTTGTAGATTTGTAACTATCCTCGTCGCCACGCATTTTGAGGCGGATGATTTTAAATAAATGAAACACTTTGTCTTGTCCAAATAAGAGTATTACATCTATAAATTGCTAATTTTTTGGAGAAGCTTTTTATTTTTTAATGCTAATTTGTAATTAAATTCTTTTTAAATAAAATCTTTTCCACAAAGTGTGGCAAAAATTTTATTTTAAAAAAATCGCCAAATTTAACATTAAAAGCTTGAAACGCCGTGTGGAGTTAAAATGAAGACCAAACCACAAATTGTGTGAACTTACTGATAGATTTAAATATTTGAACCAATACCCTTCTAGTTTGTCGAATATAGAATATTGGATATGCTAATTTATGTTAGAACTAATGATTCTGGAATATTTAGAATATTTTCTAACGATATTTGCTAGCATTTTCCAAATTACAAAAATCGGCGTTCTCGATAACAGACACACATATAAGTCCCTTGAAAAACTGAAGTTTATCCATGAAAATGTACCCTGAGTTAAGCCGACACTTTATTAGAGCGGATACGGACAGACTTTTTTACGGCGATATCAGCATCAGTTAGTTCTGGAATCTGGCCAATTAGGAAGGAACTTGGCCATTCCTTATCCGATTTTGCTCTAATTAAAATCATTTTTATATAAAGTTCTGGAATATAGCCTGTCAGGAAGAAAATTGGCCATTTTTTATCCGAATTTAATGAAATTTAACATATACGATAGAAATGGAACTCTTAAACGATTTTTGGCAGAATTTCTGGAATATGACCACGCATGATAGAATTTGCCTATTTCTCAAATAATTATGATGAAATTTGGCATGTGCGTTGGATATGGGATTCTCAAATGATTTTTGGACGATGGATAATGGAATTTGACATGTCCGTTGCATGCTCAATTTCACCAAAATCGAGTACGAAATGGCCAATTTCCTTCCTAATTGGCCATATTCAAGAAGAGATTTATCTAAAAATCTTTTGAGGATCCCATTTCTATTGGAAATGCTGAAATGCATCAAAATCAAACAAATCCTCAGTTCAAGGGGCACCTCACTATTATAGTTAGGTATCTCTGTGTAATATATCTAATCTCCCTTTTCCTAAAACATGAATGTTTTCGACTTAAACCAAAAGTCAATATAATTTATTTTAAACATTTAAATATTTAAAGTAAAAAAGATAAATTTTAATTTAATTGTAATTAATTAAATCACCAAATAATTTATTTTCTATTTACACCAAACAAACGTATATACAAGCTTTTAACGAGCCTTAAGTAATTACACAAAACCATAAACGAGTCGATATTGTATGGATAGCATGTATTTTAGGAAAAAGACCACAATTTTAATTTTTTTTTTATCCAACCACCCAAAAAGTACTAAACCTCGTTCCTGTTCGACTTTACAAAATTATAAATAAATAATAGTAATAACAATGATAATAATAATAATGGTAATAAATTTAATTAGAAATACAATAAAAATTAGTAACAGGAAGAAGGACATGGCAAAAAAAAGCTTTAAAGAAATAAAAATGTATCTTCCATTTGGTATAAAATTCAATTTTTTTTCCCCATCTCGTTTTCACTCGATTTGAGGAAATAGCAAATAAATAAGAAATAGAATTAAATATAAAATGAAATAAAATAATTATATTTAATTTAATTTATAATTGGTTCATTTATTTAAACAAAAATAATTTTATCCTATGTGTACATTTACAAATAAAACATTTTTAGTTTTACAGTTGATTAAATTTAAATTAATATTTTATTATTATTTTTAATGTAAACTTTTTTTTTGTTTTCTATATTTTATAAAATTTATTATTTTATTTATTGGTTTTAATTTTATTTAAAGCTTTTGTTTCTCTCTATCTGTGAACGATTTTATATGGAATAGGAAAGTTTGGTTTTTGAATTTTTATTTATTTATTTATTTTTTATTAAAATTTATTTATTTTTATTATCTGAAAATGATATTGGAAATTTAAAGTTTTTATTTTTATAAGATTTATGAAAAAATTCGTTTGGAAAATGTAGACAAAAAACTAGCTTTTAGTTTAAAACATATAATGTTCATAGGGTTTTTATGGCTAATAAATTATTGTGTGTATGTGTCTTGTACGTTTTAAACAAAAATTTAAACTACCAGCCTTGATTTTACTCAATCTCGTCGCCGCTTTTAAATTTGGTTGTTTTTTTCCTTTTTAGGCTTAAACTTAGCAACTTTCTTTTCCTTGTGCTACGTTGCTCTGTTTGGTACAACCCCAAAGTTGAAGGCCATAAGTCGAAACCGGTTTAAATATTTACTAATTTCTTTAGAGTGGGTTTTTTATTATCGTGGTAACCACTTTGAAAATCATAAGTAATTTGTGAGTAATAACAGTGTTAAAATTTATACAATTGATAAGTAATTTTACATTCTAATACGTTAGTAAAATAATGTTTATAGTAATCATCAAAACTTTCGCCCTTGTGATGTTTACAAATTTACCTACAATCAAATGAATTTTTATATAGCGTGTGTTACGTCAGGTGGTGTAGCTGTAATGCAAACAATTTGAAAGAATCTCCTTTGGATATCATTAACTGTGCTATGACCATGGCACTCACTTAGCAGTTGTAAAAGTGTTATACGTGGAAAAAAATCGGACAATAATGACGTTGAACGATTTGATGCTTTTTCTGATTTATATAATAGAAATAATCGAAATTAACTATTTTTGTGTACGGCCGACGATTACAACAGCCATTAATGACATACGAAAAATTGTAAATATTTTTAGGAATTCTTCAGTTCAGAACCAAACCAATCTGATCATTGACGAGAAAAAGCCCTTAAAATTAATTTTAGAATGTAAAACTCGGTGGAATACGTTAGAGGCTATATTAAATCGATAAAGTCGTAACAGCATCCAATTAAGAAGGAATGGCGAGATTGATTTAAAATTATAGAATTTGTTGGATGATGAAAATATAAAAATTGCAGAATTGTTACAATAACCGTAAACTATCTTATTGGTAGTAGACAAGATGTTACAATAATAACGGCCAAAAGAGCTTTAAAATTTGTATTTTGGAGCCCCGAAAAAAATAAATATCGATTTAAGTCAAGAGTTACCTACTTAGTGCACTGAAAGGTCAATTAAGTTACAACTAAGGGCGCATATCCGCTGCCACAGATTGAGGGGTTACTAATTCGACTCGACCAAATCAAGTTTATTTCTTAAATCGACTTAAAAGATGCCTTTTCACAAATTCCATTGGACGCGGTGTCACGTGATAAAACTGCGTTCACCATTCCGGGCCGGCCCCTCTATCACTTCACAGTGATGTCTTTTGGTCTGTGCTAACCAGACATTGTGCAGACTGGTGCACGACCTGCTCGTTGCTTCTGCTGATTTAGAAGAAATTTCTCTTTGTTAGCTGAGATTGCAAGATTATTAAAATCAGCAATCCTAAAAATTAATGTGGAAAAGAGCATATGATTGGTTACGTATAGCCATTCGCATCGATCCATATGAAATTAAAGCCATAGCAGATTATCCAACTCCTCAAACTGTGAGACAACTAAGGCGATTCCTTGGCTTGGCGAATTGGTATCAACGTTTCATATAATGTTATGCCTCAATCACCGCTCCGCTAACGGACTTATTGAAAAGAACCAGAAACTAGCTTGGAACGAATCAGCAGAGGAAGCGTTCAATAATGTGAAACCAGTGTTAACGTGTGCGCCGGTTTTGTGTAATCCGAATTTTGCAAGACCATTCTATATTCAGTTCGACGCGAGTTCAAATATCATAGGGAGCGTTCTGTTCTAAAAATCCGAGGACGAAGAGGAACACCATATAGCTTAGTATAGCCACAAGCTTAATTCTACTAAGCGTAACTACAGTGTCAGAGAGTTAGAATTTTAAGCCTCAAGAAGTTTAGATCATATGTGGATGGGTACACATTCACCATCATCACGGATCATTCCAGCTTAAAATTGTTGATGGAGCAGAGAGACATAGCTGGATGGTTAGCCCAGTGGAGCCTACAGTTACAAGGGTACTTTAAATTCGAATAAAGGAAAAGCTCCCAAAACGTGATTCCCGATGGCCTATCCAGGATGAGTCTGAAAGCTGTTTGTTGAATGTAATCCTGATGATGATAATGGAAGTGTATCACCTCTCCATGTGGATCTGGATTCCACAGCTTTTCTGGACAGTGCTTACGTTGACAGAATTAATGCTCTCAAGGAAGACTCTTAAGCTAAAACCAACTTTATGGATCTCAACTAATGGAAATTGGTTATCCCGAAATCATTGGTTCCAAATCTCCTGAAAAAATCCCTATAAGTCTCCGTTCGGTGCTTATTTGGGTCAGACCAAAACTCTAGAAGTTCTGCAACGTCAATTTTAATGGGCTACGAATGCTCGTGAGAGATGCGAGATTATTTACGCAAATGTGAAATCTGTAAGACTTAGAGCAACAAATTATGTCCAGAAAAAACGCGCTTTTAGTATTTTTGGGGTGCCAGAAATATTAACCACCGACAGTGGACCTCTATTCAAATCCAAAGTGCTAGTGGAATTATTGGAGCAATAGGTTTTTCATCAGTTTACACCGATTTATTTTACTCAGTCAAATGCGTTTTAGAAGGTGAATAGAATGATTCTAGCGGCTGTTCGTTCCTATATCAAAGACCATCACAATACATATTGATGAGATTGCTGCGTTACTTCACTCTGCTCCGCTCCAAAATATTATTTTTACAGTTTTAGTTTATGTAATTTATATGAGTAATTTGAATGTATTGCTCATTCTTCATAGGAAGATTTTTAGTTAGTTTTGTATTGTACCTAAACGTCATATTTTGTGTGCATAATTTGTTCGTTATTTTTTTGCTCAAGGCCATCGAGCACGATCATGTTGTTATTGTTTCTCCTCTATACAAATATTTGTAAGTGCTTTGAAGTTGAATAAGACGAGTACGCTCGAAATACTCACAAGTAAAAGTATGTTTGTACAAGGATTGGAAACAATTTTGATGAAATTCGTTGACAGAATATAAAATTTGAAGTTTGGGATATGAAATTTAGAATTTGAAAGTTGGAATTTAGAACTTGGAATTTGAAGTTTGAAATTTGGAATTTGAAATTTGGAATTTAGAATTTGAAATTTGAGATTTATAATTGGGAATTTTGGGAATTTGAAGTTTGAAATTTACAATTATTCAAATTTGAAATTTAAAATTTGAAGTTGGGAATTTGAAATTTGGAATTTAGCGTTTAAAATTCAAAATTTCCATTTTGGAATTTGGAATTTTAAGTTTGGCATTTGTAATTTGAAATCTAGAATTTGAAATTTGAGATTTAGAATTTGGAATCTGAAATTTTGAATTTTGTAATTTTTAGTTTGAAATTTGAATTTTGTAATTTGTAGTTTGATGATTTGAAACTTGAAATTTAAAATTAGAATTTGGGAATTTGAAATTTGAAATTTGTAATTTGAAATTTAAAATTTTGAATTTAAAATTTGAAATTAAAACTCGAAATTGAAAAATTAGAATTTGAAATTGGAAATTTAAAATTTGAAATATTAAATTTGAAATTTAGAATTTGGAATTTGGAATATGAAATTTGGGATTTGAAATTTGCAGCTTGAAATTTGGAATTTGAAATTTGAAATTTAAAATTTCAAGTTTGGAATTTGGAATTTGAAATTTGGAATTTAGAATTTGAAATTCAAAATTTGAAATTTATAATTGGGAATTGGGAAATGAGAATTTGAAGTTTGAAATTTACAATTCAAATTTGAAATTTAGAATTTGAAGTTCGGAATTTGAAATTTAGCGTTCAAAAATTGATATTTCCAGTTTGGAATTTGGAATTTTAAGTTTGGCATTTGTAATTTGAAATTTAGAATTTACAATTTGGAATTTAAGACTGAGAATTTGGAATCTGAAATTTTGAATTTGTAGTTTTAAATTTACAATTTGAAATTGGAATTTGGGAATGTGAAATTTAAAATTTGTAATTTTAAATTTGAAATTAAAACTTGAAATTTAAAAATTAGAATTTGAAATTTGAAATTTAAAATTTGAAATATTAAATTTGAAATTTAGAATTTGGAATTTGAAATTTGGGATTTGAAATTTGAATTTTGAAATTTAAAATTTGAAATTAAAATTTGAAATTGGGAATTTGAGATTTAAGATTTAAAATTTAAAATTTTGAATTTGAAATTTATAATTGGGAATTAGGAAATGAGAACTTGAAATTTGAAATTTACAACTCAAATTTGAAATTTAGAATTTGAAGTTTGGAATTTGAAATTTTAAGTTTGGCATTTGTAATTTGAAATTTAAAATTTAAAATTTGGAATTTGAGACATAGAATTTGGAATGTGAAATTTTGAATTTTGAATTTGTAGTTTGAAATTTACAATTTGAAATTGGAATTTGGGAATTTGAAATTTAAAATTTGTAATTTGAAATTTTAAATTAAAAACTTGAAATTTAAAAATTAGAATTTGAAATTAGAAATTTAAAATTTGAAATATTTTTTTTAGAATTTGAAATTTGGAATATGAAATTTGGGATTTGAAATTTGGAATTTGAAATTTAAAATTTGAAATTAATATTTGAAATTTGAAGTTTGAAATGAATTTTAAAATTTGGAATTTAAAATTTGAAATTAAAAATTTTAAATTTGAAGTTTGAAATTTGAAATTTGAATTTTCAATTTTGAAATTTGCAATTAAACAATTTAAATTTTGGTTGGGTACGAAATTCCAAAAAAAAAAATATTCCATTTGCAAAATTCCACTTTTACAATTTGAAAAATAAAAATACCTCAAACCAAACATCCGTATCCCAAAATTCTGCATGCCAGTATTCCATAAATTAAAATTTCAAAATGCAGTTATTTTATTTGTAGTGTTGATAGAATATTTTGCTCGCGCATTTAAGAATTTTAATTGGTTTGATATTTTCTGTGATAGCTAAGCAATTATCATTTAGATTTTGTCTTGCAACTTAAAGGTTGAATTTTGTGTAACGTGGTATCAGGAAAAGACATAAAAATTCTTTAACTAAAAAATGTTGGTGTGATAAATTTTATTCAGAAACTCTTAAATTAATCAGATTCTCTTCCGTAAAAATGAAAATTGATGTTGTTAGCTCTAAGAAGGGCAGAGAAAAATTAGTTGTCGATGGCTCTGAATATTTTGTACAAACAAGTATTAAGAACAATATCGTTAGCTGGAGATGCGACAAAAGATTAAAATATGAGTGTGAGAGCAGAGTGCTGAAAAATTGCCTTCACATAATACATGTTACAATAACGGGTCATGTGCATGACCCGTGACAATGTGACATGAAAATATTAAATTGTTAGCACAAAATACTGGACTTAAACCATCCTAAATTATAAGGGATGGAGTGGTCGCTCGAGAAGAAATCTGAGAGCCTATTTCACAATCAAATCAGGTCCAAAAATCTAAACTATCCTTACAATAAAAGTAGAGCCTCACCATCTTTAAAGGAATCATATTTGGCATATTGCAGAAAATTTAAAATATTTGAAAGTGTGTAGATCTTTATGTTCTATATACTGGAGAATACTTTGTAGTTCTTGGAACTGTGTCACATTTGACAATAATAGAAGAATCTAAGTGTTGGATGGTCGACAGAACATTCTATGTTTTTCCCATATTTATGTCTCAGCTGTTCACTATTTATGGACAAGTGTAAAATCTATCTGTTTCGCTCGTGCTGGTTTTTTGTTGTAAATTTTATATTCATCTAAATCCGGAAATAATAATTCCTCATTTTGGACAGGTAATAACTCAGCTGCACGGCAATTTTTCACCAACACAACTTTTAAAGGACGTTTGTGCCACTTTGACAAAATTATATGCCGAAAAGTACAATAGCAAAACCTAGATTCACAATACGGCAGTAATAAACGAATTAGAATTCAAATTAGAATATTGAAGATTCAAAATAGAATATTGAGATTGGATTCATTGAAACAACTACTTTTAACCTTAGCATGGGCAGCAATTTTTTATACATATTATGGGCAGGATTTACAAATGTATATATTTTGTTTTCCTTTGTTTTTCGCATGGAACAATGTTTATTATTACCCTGATTTCAATTATAATGCATCTTTTTCGTGGTTTTAGGTACACACTGTTTTTGCTAACGGTGATTTTTGTCTGTTTTGTTAATATGTAATGCATTTGTGCAAACAAAACTAAATAGTAATATTCTATGATATAAAAGAAAAAACCAACGGTATTGTTTTTGGGTATAAAATTTAGTTTAGCGGTGTTTTTGTGTAAATTAGATGTTCGTATTAATTTTATAATTACATAAAAAATAGAGTATTTATTTTGAACTAATAAAATATGAGTGATTTTAAATTTTTATCTTCGGGTCAATTAACTATAGGTGAGTACTTGATTTTACATGAAAAATTATCAAACATGTTGTAGTCCCTTGACATGTAATACTAATAAATTCGTGTTTTGTCTGTTGAAGAGGACGGTCGAAATACAAATATAATAAAATATAATAAATTTTTCAATCTCATTAAATAAAATTATCAATTTCATGTTTCTATTGTGTTCATTGCTGTTTATGTGCTTATAACCGTACAATTGAACTCCAATTTGTTAATTACAATTATTCTAATAATTATGTCGTGTATTGCTTGCAATTTGAAAGTCAGTCGTGATGATCTAAAAATAAAATGTGTACAGTGCAGTTTATTTGTTCATGCATCTTGTGTCAATATGTCGCTCAGTGAAATCGACTTATTACACAAAGATAAAAAAGCATGGTCCTGCAGCAATTGCGTCGAAAAGAAAAAGAAGGGTGGCTCTTCAAATTCTGTTCCTGCTGCAATTACCGACGAGTGCGATTTTAATGATATTCCTGGTTCTTTCAAATTCATATGTAACAAAATTAATGTATGCTCATCAACTTTTAATTCGAGATTTGATGATATCATCCGCATATTTGATAGTTTACAACAAGAAAATGCCAATTTAAAATCTAAAATTGTGCAATTGGAATCAAAAATCGATAACCTTGTGCAACTTGCAAAAAATAAATCAGTGGATATTATTGGATTACCGGTGCTACGTAACAACAATGAATTATTAAATACAACCTTGCTGTTATTTACATCTGGTTTAAATGTAGCTGTCAACGAAGCTGATATTGAATCTGTTATCCAACTTAAATCGAGTGATGTTAATAAATCTGGTAGAGTAATTGTTGAATTTACTAACCGTTCCGTCCGTAACAGTGTTTTACAAGCCAAACGTAAAATAAAAAATTTATCAACCAGGTGTTTAAATCTGAACAGTAATATTCCAATTTTTGTAAATGAGTGTTTGACTAAAACTAAATATAACTTATTCAAAAAAGCAAAAGAAGTTAAAAAGTGTAAACATTATAAATATTTGTGGTTGCGCGATGGTAAAATCATGTTAAGAAAAGTTGAAGGGGATAAAGTCCAGATCATCAATAACTTATCTGACCTTGAAGCTTTATGATTTTTTTTTTTGTTTGCAGTTTCTATGATGCAATCTAATCGGGATTTTAAGGTTCTTGATGATCTGACTTCTTCTAGTTCTAGTTTTACTTCTAATTGCGTTTTTTCTAATTGTAAAAGTAACAGTGTTATTGTTTCTGAATTGTTGGTGATGCATCAAAACATCCGTTTGGTGACTCTAAAACCGATAAGGTGATTTCGAGTATTGACTACGCAAAGTTGAATAATATTTTACTGTTTGAGTCATGGGCTGACCTTGTTTCTATTCAAAATCCTAATGAGGCGTTTTCAGTTTTTCTTTCTAGATTGGCCTATTTTGTTTCTTATTGTACCAGCTCATCCTCCATTACTAGGAAATATTTTAAAATTAAACCATGGATTAACTCTTTATTGGTACGCCGTGTGAATAAAAAAAATAAGCTTGGTAAAAGAGTGAATAACCAACCGTTGAATACCAGCTTACGGATCTATTACAATAAATATTCTTGGAATTTGAAACGTGACATCAATAAAGCTAAGGCCGAGTATTACCTGACGAAATTTTATCAGAAGTCTGGTAATATCAAACAGCAATGGGCTTTAGTTAATGAAGTATTAAATTCAAAGAATAAATCTAATTATTTTAGTGAAATTTTAGATAATTCCAATGTCAAATCAACTTCATCATATGATATTGCTAATGTTTTTAACTCTTATTTCACGAGTGCTGTTAGTCAATCCAACTCTCATTTATCATCTGGGAGGTTTGTTAGCTCAAGAAAGATCATTGGACTCTAGTTTTTTTTTCGTCCTTTTTCTTCACGAGAATTATTATTTATTATTAATTCACTTCCTACCAAGTGTTCTGTCGATGAATTTGGTTTGACTAACACACTACTGAAACATATTAAATTCAATATTGTCGATATTTTATGTATTCTTTTTAACAAAAGTATTACTCGTGGTCTATTTCCAGACTCTCTTAAGTCGGCTATTATTATTCCTTTACATAAAAAGGGCAATCGGTCGAATGTTGGTAATTATAGGCCTATTTCTTTATTGCCTGTTATCTCTAAGGTATTCGAAAAAGCTATTAAATTTCGCATGATTGATTTTTTGGAGAGTAAGCATTTTTTTAATGAAGCGCAATTTGGTTTCCGTTCTGGTTTGGGTACTGAAGATGCTTTATTAACATTTTTTAACACTCTTCATGATGGCCTTAATGAAAAGCGCTCAGTTGCCGCTTTATTTGTGGATATTACTAAAGCATTTGATATGGTCAATCATAAAGTGCTTCTAAATAAACTTGAGCTTGCTGGTTTTAGAGGGTTTATGTTATCTTGGTTTGAATCTTATCTTGCTAATCGCTCTCAACGTGTTCGGGTCAATGGGGTTTTAAGTCGCCGTGAAAATTTATCAGCGGGAGTCCCTCAAGGGTCGGTTCTCGGGCCAATCCTATTTCTTATTTATACCAACTCTATTTTTTCCCAAGCTTTTCAGAGTAAGGTGGTGGCCTTTGCTGATGACATGGCGTTTGCTTATAATAGCGATAGTTATGCTACTACACTTTCAAATATTAATCACGATCTGAGGATTCTTAGCCAATGGTTTAATCGACATTCTTTAGTATTGAGCCCTAAAACTAAAGCCATGTTTTTCAATTTATCTCGGTACCTAAACTTGAATAATGATATCATTTTTCATGACAGCCGCTGTTCTGGGGTTAATAACTGCTCTCAGCATTGTTTCCCTATTGAAAGTGTCCATAGTATCAAATACCTGGGAATTACGGTTGATTGTTTTTTAAATTGGAAATTACAGACGCAGAAATTGAAGGGACAGAAATAGAAGTGGGTGGTGGTGGCGAATCAGACAATGAAAACGACGCTATTGGTGAGGATGATGAATTATTGGAAACTGGTAAATATATTGTGGATGGCGGAGAGGAAAGCGAACATTTTATCGGAAAAGACGGCACGAAATGGAAGAAAAAAGTGCCTGCTTTTCATCGTCGTCGCGAACAAAATATTTTTCGAGAGCGATTTGTCAGTCCTCATCCAGACACAAACAATTTTAGCGATGTTGAGACGTTTTGTGCTATTATGCACACATCAGTTACAACAATTATTTGTCGGCATACTAATCGAAAAGCCGAATCAGAATATACTAAATTTAATGAGAGAAATACCGATAAACCAGCTACAAAATGGGTTAGAATAGATGAAGAAGAGCTGCGGGCTTTCTTTGGTATTTTACTCTAGATTTGCTTTGGAGAAAGAATGCGTATCCACTTTACAAAGCAACAATGCCAACTAAGCGATTGAGGAACATAATAAGATTTATTCGCTACGATCAACAGAATACGAGAGCTACCAGAATTACTAACGACAAAGCGGCATCAATATCAGAAATTTTCCAAATGCTGGTGGAGCCATCAGAAAACATTACTGTCGACGAGCAGTTATTTCCATTCAGAGGCCGAACGAGATTCACTCAATATATACCATCAAAACCGGCTAAGTATGGCATCAAAGTGTGGTGGGCTTGTGATGCAAAAACATTTTATCCAATGTGCGGCCAAATATATACGGGAAAAGTGGGAAATAGGAGGGATGTAAATAAAGGGGAGCGTGTTGTTTTGGATCTAGTAGAACACTATAAAAATACCGGTAGAAACATTACAACGGACAATTTCTTCACATCGGTTTCTTTAGCAGACACTTTGAGAAAGTGGAAATTATCGATTGTAGGAACCCTAAAAAAAATGAACCATATTTACCAGCCGAATTTAAACCATCTCCTCGTCGGGAAGTATTATCATCTATTTTTGGATTCGGTGAGAAATCCACTATATGTGTATGTGCCAAAAAAGAATAAGTCTGTAGTGCTTTTATCAACAATGCATTTTGATGATAAAATTGCAAATAATAAAAATAAGCCCTAAATTATTTTATTTTACAATGAAACAAAAGGTGGTGTAGATACTATGGATAAAATGCTGGGGCAATACACTACAAAAAGAAAAACAAATCGGTGGCCGTTGGCTCTATTTTATAACATCCTGGATGTGGCAACTCTCTCAGCCTATATAATTTATGTTGAAGACAATCCGTCACATTTAACAACAAAAACTGGTGAGAAATTGTAATTTTTTACAATCGTTTTTAGGTCGACGGCGATTGTTTTTACAAGATTTAGGCGAGCATTTGTGCCGTCCTCACATAGAAAAACGATCCAAATGTCGTGGAGTTACTTCATATTTTCCTACTAAATCGGCCATAGAGTGTATGTTGGGTCGCAAGATAGAAAGCGTTAATAGTTCGACGGATAAGTTTGTACCAGATGACAATGATCGTGGCAACTCGAAAGTGAAAGGATTGTGCTTCATCTGCTATCATGAGAAAAAAAAAAGAAAACGTGCAACAAGGAAACTTTGTGTTGATTGCCAAAAACCTGTCTGTGTGGAGCATAGCCTAACACAAACAAAGTGTTCAAATTGCCATTTTGCATAAATTTTTATGTGGATATTTACAATAAATCTTTTTTATGAATTACTTGAAATACCAAAAAATATGTTTTTTACTTGTCAAAAACCTTATATTATAGCGATTTGTTATAGATATAAATAATATTTTCCTGACATGATGTCAATATGTACTTACTATGAACTAAAACTAGCGAAAAATATTTATACTTCTCATATAACACACGAAAGAAAAATATTTACAAATGTAAATATCTGCCCATAATCGCATAAAATTTTAAAAAAGTGCTTAAAAAAGGTCTAAAAAAGCTTTATTATTTATTTTTTTTATGTTTTCGGAAGAAGCTCGAAAAATTAGCCACTGACCAGAAAGGTTTTCAAAAGAATATGAATAATGTAGATTTTATTCTAAAATGAAAAATTAAATATTTACATTTGTAAATCCTGCCCAAGTTAAGGTTAAATAAATAACTATTCTGAATTTAACAATAATTTTGATGATCTGAAAACTACACAACACACTGGAGATAATAAGCAGAAGAACCCTCGATAAAAACTAGAATTTTGGTATGTGGCGAATTTTTCGAAAAGAAATTTTCCTCATACAAGCTTAAAGTTATCGTTGCTAGGAAAAATTGCGGAGTTTATAAACAAATTGATCAAAATATTTTCCAAAACTACGTTTGAGAATATCAGATCGAAAGAATTATCTAAAGTTCAAAATCTGAGTATTTAAAGCGTATCGCACAAAATATTAATTAATATTAATTATTTAATTAATCATATTACTAATAATTTTGTTCAATTTAATGAAATAAATAATGAAATATAAATTAGTTAATTTGTGTTTATTTATATCTACATAATTTTTCTAAATATGGCTTCCAATTGTAGAATTAATTCCACCATTTTTGAATTTTAAAATTAGAAATTAAATAATAGGAAATTTTACCACCCCGGTGGCTCAGTGGTTAGCATGCTTGTTTAAGCTCCGGAGATTCCGGGTTCGGTTCCCGGCGGGTGATGAAAAAATCACGGCTGGTTAAGGGGAGGATCAATGTATTAATAAAAAAATGATTACGAAACTTCATCTTCAAGCGGCCAAAAAATCCCTCTATGGCTTGTAGCGCCAGCGAAAAAAAAATAATTTTAAAACGTGGAATTTTATGATTTGGAATTTTAATTTTATCTGATTGGAATATATAAATTGTGGATTTTTTTTCTTCAAATTTTCCCTTTAAATTTGAGATTTCGAATTTTAAATTTGAGATTTAAAATATAGATTTTTTTTTTTATCGTCCAAGGTGAAGAGTTTTGGATTCAAATAGTTTGTTCATAATATTGTTGGTTTGAGGTCAGTAAATAAATGTTCAGATTTTTAAATCAAAATGATTCTGAATTTAAATGTATGTATATCTTCTTCTAGCGGGAATTTTGTTTAGCAGATTGTGCATTTAAAATTAACATAAAGTTTATTAGCCAATATATTTGTACTAATTATTTGTCATATATGGTACTAATAAGACCATAGTAATGTGGATACTAAAATTATTTAATTTAATTTAGTTTGAACAATTTAAAGCTGTTATTATTTATTGAGTTCCAGACCTAATTTAAATTATTTCGCAGTGCGATTTTAAGCAGAACAGCCATAAGCAATTATTTATTTTAATTTTGATTTTGAAGGTAATTTCTAGAGTCAATAGATAGCTATATAGATTAGGAAATGAAATTTTATGGAGTTTCAGATTTTTTATTTACTGATTTTAGAATTTTAGTTTAGAATATTTCAAAAAAAAAGAGATATTTACTATTTAATACTCATAATTTAAAATTAAAATTTTGTATGCATCCGAATTTCAGGTTATTTAGTTAGTGATTAAGTTTACGAACTGTTTTTTTAGTAGAACGAAAATCTATTTAATTTTTTAATCGGTATCGCTCATTTCCACTCCTGCAGCAATTGTTAGAACTCCACCCCAAGCATCAATCAAAATTAGGCTCAGACAACATTGTAGTCATTAGTTAGTATATATAATTCTCACTAACTTGAAATTTAATTATAATTTCAAATCACAATAAAATAATTATTTTTAAGACAAATAGATTTATAGAGGAAATTAAAAAAAAATAAAAAAACGTAACCCCTTTAATATATTCACTATTTGTCTGGAAACTGAAATTGTTCAATTTTAATTAAAGTTTTAAATTTATCCTTTAATTTGGGGTACACTAAAACTCCAAGAAATGACATCTTTCCGATATGTTAGAAATGATAAATAAATGTTGGAAATTTCTATTTTATTTGGTAGTTTAATAATTTGATTGCTGTATGGGATAAAATCCGGCGCCAGCTAGAATTCTCGTTAATTAGCAACAAAAACATAATTCTGTCAAACATCACAAATCCAATTATACAAAAATCATTTTTTTACAACGCCAACTTTGACTAATTAAATCTCATGACAATATTCTAATTAATTTTTTATTTTTAATATAATTATAGTTATCGATTGAAATTATATGATAATATTTCATTAATCGTTATTATTGTTTTAATTTTTTCTAGAACCATCAACGGAAATTATCGGTTCACCGGATTTATATATAGAAAGTGGATCAACAATAAATTTAACATGCGTTGTACTAAATTCACCTGAACCACCTGCCTACATATATTGGAATCATAATAATGCTGTAAGTACATATTTAATATATAGAGAGACAATTAAAATTATTTTTATTGCATACTAAAATTTATTTTAAAATCAAATTCCGATAACTAAATAAACATTTTATTATTTGAATCAATTTACATAAATATTTTATTTATCATTAACATTAAATAAATCAATGAATTAAATTTGATTGTACATAATTATAATTGTTATATAATATGATATATTACATAAAATTTTGATGACCCTTTTTTTTACAATAATTTATTAAAAACGTTTTTTTTCGAAAAATTTTATTTAATTTTTAATTTATGTTTCGATATAACTAGTAAAAATATAGATAATTATTTTAATTGGAAATCAATATATTTGTTGTTGTTGCTACATATATGCATTGGATATAATTATGCTTTATGCACTAAATACGGAATGAAAAGGCAATAAGATTAAATATTAAGGGATTTCATTAGAATAGCGCCACAAAGAGGTCATAGACTTATAATGAGCTTTGTATTTTATCAGATTTTATTTTTTTTTGTCTAAAACAATCTAAAATAGGGGATCTAATTCAATTATGTTTATTAGAAAATTACAAATTCAATTAGTGAATTGGTAGAATTTATTCATAATGCGGCCTTAGTAGTTTACTCTATTTGTTTATTACGGAGATTAATTGAAATGCTATTGAAATTATTTAGGGCGGTAGAACTTGTATTAGCGAAATTGTTTAGATACGTATCTTGTACTGAAATCAGTAATATGGTATTGTAATGAATTATACATTTTAGCTCAAGTTTAATCTATCCGAATACTTAGAAGAAACAATTTTTATTATTACTTTATAGTAAAAATTCTCAATGATTAAATTATCAAGAACAATAATTTCAATAGTACCTTGTTAAATCTACATAAAATCAAAAATGTGATTGACCTACTCCTCTTATATAATATATTTTACCAATTCTCAATATACATCTACCCCATCCTCTTATGTATTTATTTGTACACAATTATCATTACATCGCAACATTAATAAATCCACAAACAGTTTTTCCATTATGCCATTCAAACATAAAATTCCATAAATAAAAAAAATGAAAATCAAAAAAATATTTTTCATCAAATTAAACACAAATCATAATTATTACATTATCAAATAAAAAAAGGCTTATTGAATCAAAATCACTATGAAATTTTCTTACATAAATTCAATGATAGAAATATTAATAGTAATAACAACAATACTAAAGAAAAATTATTATTATTATTTTCATTTTCCACTCAAATGCGTTTGAACGGCGAATCAATTTTAGGGCGCAGCTTTTTTTTTGTTGTTGGTTATCTATTCGGGATTTATGCTTTTTCAATCGATTAATCAAATCAAATAAAAATGTTCCAATTTTTAAAGTGGTTTTACACGAAAATAGGCAACAATATTTTTGTATTGTTAATATTTGAGGAGTAGTTGTTTCGGTTACATTGTCTAAATTCAAATTATATGAGAGGTTGAATTGTTTTAGCTAACTATTGCTAAATCAACGGCAGTTGTTATAAAATTAGAAGAATGATTGCATCAAGACGAAATAAATTTGTTCATTTAATTTTTGCATACAAAATAAATGTCGTAAAGGGTATCGATTCGAAAGAAAACAATTAACAACTGGATTTGTTCGATAGAAAATAATCAACTTTCTGCAAATAATATTCTTATATAATATTACCAACTTCTCATTTTTAATTATCATTAGTTAGTCACATTTTGAGTAGTCATCCAAGCTGTTATTGTTCCATAATTTATATAGGTTTAGTTTACACTTCTTAAATGCAGTTTTATAGGATACATTTTGGAAATATCCCTTCCTAGTGGGCCAAACGTAGTGTTAAAGAATTTTTAAGTGGATGATCTGATCTCCGAGATGAATAAATGTGCAGCAAGCAGTACTGCTCTGTTGAAAACCATCCATTCAATGTTTCAGAGCTTGCTTTGACTCGGATCAACGGTGATAACGAAGTCTTTTCACTGCTTTCTCCTTTTCTACTCTCCTATCTCTAATAAAAAAATGGGAAACATCTAGAAACGCATTGTTTCTGGCGGAAGAAATATTTGTTGTATGGGTGATGTGGCGCAATCCGAAAATGCAGATGCTGATATTATTTACATAAATTACAAATAAAAATTTTAATGTTGAACTTCTCACGTCTATAAAACAAACGTTATTTATGTTAAAACTATGCATTGGACAAATTCCATGCTTATATCATGCTGGTATCGAAGACATCCATGTGGACTAAATAATCGGTAACTCAGCAGATTATGCTTCGAGATCGCATCATTTGTCTGTCGACGCTCTATAAATAAATGATTGGATGAATGGAACGGCCATTTTCGAAATTCATCATCAGCTAAAGAACCAACGGAAATGTGCGAAGAAGGTTCTCTTTCAACAAAACAATCATCCGTGAGGGGATTAATTCTGATCAAATAATAATAGATAGCTAACATTTTTTTAAGACTGTACTAAAATTTGATTAAGTGACTTTCTCAAAATGTTACAAAAAATATTACTGCAAATTGAAGCAAATTGGGTTTTAATTTCGGAGACATTTGTTCTGTGTTTTGTTGAAATAAATTATGTGTCAGTAACAATTAATTGGAAAATTGAAATAATTTCGTAACTGCTTAAAACTTATTCACAAAACTGCTAATAAAAGATGCTGAAACAAAAGTCCTGCATGGATTAGGTAAAGTAGTTACTAAAACACTGTTGATATTTTTTTAAATAAACTACACTTTCTCTTAAATTAAAATTGGACACAAGGCACAACTTTCAAATTAAATTGGAATAATTTTAAATTAAAATTCAATATCTCAAAACATAACAAAATATATTTATGGTATGTGTTTAATGATTCTCAAATCCTCCGAACATTTATATTTACTCAAAACATTTATATTTACCCCAATGGTATTTAAATCCATTATTAACAAACGAAATAACATTAAATTTTACATTTAGCATTACCAAAAAAATAAAAAACTCATGAAAAATATCGAAACAATTCTAAAAGACATCTATTGGAATTTTCGCAACTAAAACCCACCTTGCGTAAATTTTATGTGTTACTACTCCTGTTTTCTACACCATCGTATGAGAATAAGTAGTTATGAGTAGCTACAAGTACTTGCGAGTCCTTTGCTACCGTGAATGGAAACAATCGACTTCATGGAAATGTCAAATTTATTGGGATTTTCTGAAGTGGTCGCTTATTTTTGTAAGACCGCTATCAGCCGCCAACGAATTTTTTAGGGGTGAGGATGTAATTGCATTCAACTCTTGCATCAGTTTTATTTAAAGAGTTTCTAGTAATTTTTTGACTTTTAACTTCATAATTTAAAGTTGGCAAACACCTCACCGTCCTACTTAAATTGGGTCATTGTGCATCTGGCTGTGTTTACCACGATTCCAACAATTTTAGCCGCATCTGATATGAAACATCCATCTTTGTTCACCATTTTTAAAAATAGTTCTAATCTAATTTTGTAAACAAGCATTATTATTATTATTTATTTTTATATACATAAGTATAGTTGGACAGTTTAAATACCATGTAAAAATCGTAAAAAATCAAATTTAATTTAATTTAAGCAGAGAAAGTATCACAAAGAAAATAAATCCTAATTTGACTAAAGAGTGCTTTTAAAGCCGAAAATATCACGATAATTTTATCATTTTTTTCCGATTGAACACTAGGAGTATTATACAATGTATGAACTTAAATTCATCAGTAGAGGCGAAAGTTACCGTTAAGGGATTTGTTTCCACTAGTGACTGAATCTTGCTACCGAAAGTTTTATTTTGGTAGTGGGTCCTAAAATAATAATATTTTTCACTAGTATTATCATTATAATAAGCATTCGTATCCTCTTAGAAGGAAGAACTTCATCTACTAGTGTAATTTTGCAGCAGCACGTTCAGTTTAGGATTCCGCATCCATCACCAACTAACCAAATTAGCCAATTAACCCCCTTTATCTAGATTGCAGATTCGATGATTTATGGTAGATGCTCCTTTGAACAAATTTAATATGCTGCCTGCTCTGCCACTTTCAGTAGGGTCATATTTTTTAAGATAAACCAGAGAAAGCATCAAATCATTGGCTTCTTTCATATTTTCTATACTCTTCACTATCAAACCTTGGTTTTTCTTGCTAATCCAATATTAAAGCAATAATTTGAAATATTTGGAAAATAACATTTCTTAATGTTTCGCTCTGGTGTTTCAGTGATAATATATCCGATACATTTTATTTACGTTAAATTCGCTTTAACCCTACTCCTGATAGACTAACAGTAGTGCATGTCGAAAGTTTTAAATGTTTTAATGAAATTTATAACCATTTTTTTTGTGGCCAGTTTTGGAATTCAATTCTGGCTTCTCCAGTCGTTCTACTGGACTATCTGTTTCTAAAATCCACTAGACGAGTTTAACATTTGGTTTCTAATCATTCGTACCCAATATGATACAAAAATCATCCGGCTGTCATTGTATTTAGATGTAAGATTGAAATAAATTTTCTTTGTAAATAGCGCATTTTTGCCTTTGTATATTTCTTCAAATGGTTGTAAATAACCAGGTTTGAAGCCAATTTTTTCTATGCAGATGAAGCATTTTGAAATTGACTTTATTTTGTAAATAATGAAAACTTATCGTAAAGAAACTAATGCACTAAAGTTCTTCAAATACGAATCAAAGGACGTACGTCATGACGTAATTTAGAAAAACGGAAATAACACATTTTGCATTTAAACCAGGATAAACGATTCTGAATAAATTTTAATAATTTGGCCAACATTTTTACTCCTTAGCAATATTACTACATTTAATTGCAAAATTCAATGTTTGGTCATAAATTGGCTTTTAGTACTACAATTAATTAATGTATGTGAAGTTGGCCCGAAATGCATACCAAAAAAACGCAGTGGTAACACTAAAGCAAAAATTTCCTTCATATTTAAGTGACAGCCCAATAACAGTTATATCATGATATAATTTAAAATGTCAGCCGAAAAAATTATTTTCTTCATAATACTATTAGTAATATCGGTTCAATAAATTAATTATGAGGATAGCAAAATTTATTACGGCAGACTCTTATCCCAAAAAATAAACTATAATAGAAAAGGCAACATAATAGGAAAACTTAAGAGACTTTTTTAAGTTTCCGCAATTCAACTGAGTATTTTCTCAAGTCCTAGTTCTCCTAGTCGGTCAAATATGGCCGTAAAATTAGTGCATCAAATTACTTTTGATTTTTGCAATGCAACCGAGCATTTTATTAAGTTCCGTATAATTGGCACAATCTTTGAATGATTTTTTATTAGAAGTATCAATTGCCAGTACTCAGGAATTTTTACAGAATTTTGTCAAGGAGGTGGCTTAAATGGCAAACGTGTGAATCGTATTTAATTAGATTTTCGTAGTTTAACTGAGCGTATTTTCTAGTCCTGCATTGTTGACACCATTCTTATACCTATCAATTGTGAGTAATCTGATTTTTTTTTTTTAATATTGTCGTGGTGATGGTATAATCAAATATTACAAAAATTTTCCAAAAACAATTTGGGGAAAATTAAATTAAATATTACTGACAACGATATGCGGACATATTTGGTCATGCCATCCCCACGACAAAATTCTGAAAGAGTTCCAGAAAATTTAAAATTGTTATGCTTCATAAAAAATTATCGGGAGATTGGTCCCAACAATACAGTACTTGAGAAAATATTCAGTTGAGAAAATAAAATTAAATACACCCACGAGGTTTTGCGGCCATATTTGACCATGCTATCCCAATGACAAAATTATGAAAATTATCCAGAATGCTCACAAATG